>BLSH010178646.1:1161414-1172101 GCA_018402905.1 Glandirana rugosa
ACGACGAGAAATCCAGCTGTATATCATCTTCCTGAAGTGCTTTTACAGTTGCATCAGGAAATTGCAGGAACTCGCTTGTTACTTGTGCAGACAGATTTTGCATCTTTTTTGCCTAAAAAACACAAAATATCAGATTGTAAAAGAGCAGCAATTATCTGTAAACTATCACATGACACTACATGCCTGGAGTTTGCATGTTCTCCCTGTGCCTGCATGGGTTTCCTCCAGCTACTCCGGTTTCCTCCCACACTCCAAAGACATGCAAGGTAGGTAAATTAGATCCTGTCTAAATTGGCCCTAGTATATGTATGAATGTGAGTTAGGAACCTTAGATTGTAAGCTCCTTGAGGGTAGGGACTGATGTGAATGTAAAATATATATATGTAAAGCGCTGTGTAAATTGACAGCGCTATACAAGTACATAAAAAAAAATATATATATATGTCAGAGTTAAAGGCTGGTCGGAAAGAATGACAATAAAAACATGTTATAGTGGGAAACTCAGTATACCAAATTTTTACAAATCCCACTCACTAATGAGCATTAACTGGCGTTTTCTTTAACCAGTTCCACACTGCCTACCGTCTATTTACGGCGGCAGTGTGGACGCTGGCCGCGAATCACCGTAAAAAGACGGCGATCTGCAAATGGCAGCTAGGGGGAGCGTGCCCGCCGCACTCCTGAGTGTGCCCACGGCTCGGGCGGACCCGATGTCCGCCGGCGAGCCGCAATGAGCGACCACAGACAAAGAACGGGGAACCGCCGATGTAAACATGGCGGTTCCCCATTCTGACAGTGCGGGCATGGGTGATCTATTCATCCCTGTCACTGGGATCAGTTAGATCTCTCATGCCCATGGTAGCCCTGGCGATATCCCCCACAGTTAGAACACACCCAGGGCACATAGTTAACCCCTACATCTCCCCTTGCAGGTTAACCCCTTCACTGCCAATGACATTTATACAGTAATCAGTGGACATTTAAATTTATGATCGCTGTATAAATGTCAATGGTCCCAAAAAAGTCCGACATGTCCGCTGCAATATTGCAGTACCGCTAAAAATTGCAGACAACCACCATTACTAGTAAAAAATAAAAAAAAATAAAAACCCCAGAAATTAAATTCACCATCTGTAAACGCGGCCACTTTTGCGCAAACCAATCAATAAATGCGATTGTGATTTTTTTTATCACAAATATGAGGAACAATATAATCGACCAAAACCGGAGAAAAAAAATGTTTATATTTTTTTGGATTTGTATTTTAGCAAAAAGTAAGAAATTCGTTTTTTGCAAAATGGTCGCTCTTTTGTTTATAGCGGTGATCAGAATACCACCAAAAGAAAGCTCTATTTCTGGGGGAAAAAAAATTTCGCAAATTTTATTTGGGTACGTCGCACGACCTCGCAATTGTCGGTTAAAGCGACGCAGTGCCGAATCACAAAAAGTGCTCTGGTCCTAAACTGGGAAATTCTTCCGGGGGTGAAATGGTTAACCACTTGCTTACTGGCCACTTAAACCCCCCTCCTGCCCAGACCAATTTTAGGCTTTCAGCGCTGTTGCATTTTGAATGACAATTGCGAGGTTGTGCGGCGTTGTACCCAAACAAAATTATTTTTTTTCCACACAAATAAAGCTCTCTTTTGGTGGTATTTGATCACCTCTGCGGTTTTTATTTTTTGTGCTATAAACAAAGAAAGAGCGATGATTTTGAAAAAAAGAGCAATTTTTTTTTTACTATAATACAAATCCAAAAAAAATAAAAATATATATATATATATATATAGCGCATCGGGGAAAAAACGCAATCAGCATATATTGATTGGTTTGAGCAAAAGTTATTGCGTTTACAAACTATGGGAATGGATTTATTGCATTTTATTTTTTTTTTCTAGTAATGGCGGCGATCTGCGATTATTATATCGGGACTTTGATATTATGTCGGACATTGACACTTTTTTGGGACCAACGACATTTATACAGCGATCAGAAATTTAAATGTCCATTGATTACTGTATAAATGTCATTGGCAGTGAAGGGTTAACACTAAGGGGGCAGTGAAGGGGTAAAACGTGTTCCCTGTATGTGTTCTAACTGTGTGGGGGCTGGGCTGGCTGGGACATAACAGATCTAACTGATCCCAGTGACAGGGATCAGTAGATCTGTTATGTCCCCATTCACAGAACGGAGAACCGCCGCGTTTACATCGGCGGTTCCCAGTTCTGGAGCTCTGACAGATGATCGCGGGTGACGAGCAGACAGAGTCCGTCCGACCAACGGGCACGCCCACGCATCGGGCGCGCCGCTGCCGCCTGTGAGTGCGCGCCGAGAGCGTGCACAAGGGCGGACGTCCATGGACGCCCGCCGGGCAATTCAGATCCGCGCTGTAGCCGTCTTTCGGCTATAGCGCGGATCTGAACTGGTTAAAAAATGTCATTGGTCATTTTATTCAAGAAAAAACCGGAAATGAATTTCAAAAATTACCCAAAGCTCCTTTGCACCCCTGTGGAATTGTGGGTCGGATATAGGAGGGAGAAGCAAGATAGCCAATGCTGTGTCCCAGTCAGACCTCAGTGCAGTATTGGACACAGAGGGAGAGGATAGGGTCCTAGCAATGCTGAGCGAAGTGCGACAGCAGGGGCATAGTCTGGATTCTTTTTTGGACCCACAGAACAGAAATGCTACATGTATCATATGCTAGAGGGGATTAGGGGAACACCTTCAGGTGGAGATATGGAACGGTTAACTACAATATGTACGGAGTATAAGAGAACTACCATCATCCGATCCATACACTTCATCTCAGGATCTCCTAATGCCCCCTAGTAGCTCAGCAGTGCTACGACCCCCCCCCCCTCTCTCGATCAGCCTCCTCCTCAGCAGCAGCCACCACCCACCATGCCCCCGACCACATATTATGGTCCGCAGGGTTATGTGTACTGTCCACCTACACTCCAAGCTCCTTTCTTCCCTGAGCGGCAGCCTCACTCCTTCCCGCCCTCCCTCCACAATCACAACATCCCCATGGCTCCCAGCATACATATCAATCTTTAAAAAATAAAAATTATTTTTCTTTTTACAAAATATGTTTGCGATTGTTTTCATTTGTATTGGATGTATATTAGCACACCTTTTCATTCTGCATGGGACAAACGTATGTGGAGCTCATATAGGGCCAACATACGTTTGCCCCATGCAGAATGAAACAGACTCGTGTAACAATTGAAGCAACATGGACACCAAAGAATTAACATGAATATGATCTTTTTATTAATAAAAAAAAGACAAGACAAAAAGATAATTTATGACAATTTTTTTTAAATGTGATCTTGCCATGCCACCTCTTCATCCGGTGATACAAAAAATGTGGCAAATCGATTTCGGATTGTCATTATCCATGCCGTTGTGCGCAAGTCCATGAATTGAACCCAATGGCTTGAGTTGCTGGGCTCAGGTTCCACATTGCTCCTGTCATTGTCCCTTAGAAAATTGTGTAGAACAAAGCATGCCAGGACCGCCCTTATTGCGTTTTCAACATCTAGTTGCATGGAGGATAGCAAAACCCTACATTTTGCTGTGCAGACACCAAATGTGCACCCTCTACCACGCGGCATGCACGGCTGAGCCTATAATTGAAAATTATTTTTTCATGGCCGAGGCCAGAGCCACTATATAGCCTCATCAGGTTTTCTGACAGTCCAAAGGCCTCATCAGCGACCATCACCAAGGGTAGAGGCCTGGCTGTGTGCAATGTTCAGGCTGTCCCTCCAGCAGACATCCGAACGCAGATTTGTGGAATATTCGGGCTTCGCCTTGACTGCCGTATGCTCCCACATCTACAAACAGGAATTTTAGATGGGCATCAGCTAATGCCATCAGGACCATGGAAAAATACTTCTTATAATTGAAATAAGAGGATATGGAGTTGGGAGGCTTCTTTACCCAGATATGCTTCCTATCCAGGGCTCCAATGCAATTCGGGAACTACGCCTTCTCCCAGAAAACATCAACCACAGATTCCCAAATTTGCTTGGTGGGCTCCGGCATCACTACTGCATGTAGCTCCTCTCAAATTGCCACACACGTAGACCTCACTATCAGGAAGATGGTCACAACTCCAAAGAGAAAACAGTGGTGCAGTGACACAAAACTGTTCTGTGGCAAGGAAGCGAACATAAAAATGATAGTATATTTAAACAATAGCGTAATAGCGCAACACCCCTAACACTATCCATTAACCTTATCCCCTACCCCCAACCCCATACCCAAACCCCTATTCCCTAAAACCTACTTCTAAGCCTGTCCCCTAAAGCCTTAACACAATTTCTGAAAACATACTCCCTAACCCATATGCGTACTTCTTAAATTTTTACTTACCGGAGTGTCACTAGCAGCCGTTTCGCTGATGAAACAGCACGCCACATCTCGGTGTCCATCCGGGTCAACTGTGGGCGCAGGTTCTCAACAGCTCATCAAAGAGCGTGACCGAGATCCTTGTGAAATTAAAGCCTTTGTCCGGATGTGTGCACAGATTTGTAAAAATCCGGGAGAAGTACCCCACTGACAGCCGCTGGGATACCAGGGAATGGGTCCAGAAGCAACATTGCCTGCTGCATCTCTCCTCCTCCAACTGCCTCCTTCTCCGCATCCTCCGCAAGATTAGCAGGATTGCTTCATTGACCTTCTGGACAACAGGATCCATCGCAAAAAAGCAGAAGAATTTGCAAAATCGCAAACTCCAACAAAGACCAACAAACTCCAAACGTAACTCTCTCCTCTCCAACCAAAATGGCACCGTCACATGATCTCAAACGTTTTTTTTATTACTTTTCCTAGGCATTGTGGGTAATTTGGGAGTGGAAAATAGAGGGATTGCTTTAAAAAAAAAAAACAAAAAAAAAACCCACACGTGACATGGTGCTGATGCTATGCAAAACGCCAATGAAATTGCGTTTTTTTTTTCCTGGCGTCGGACCCTGCGATACAGCTCGTTTTATCATAACATCAATGTTCATGAGGCCTTACCATGTAGTATCTATTCAGACCTAGCAGCTCCATTTTCCCAGAGACTTTTTTGTATTGGTGTACATGCTTTTAATTTATTTCCTTACAGATAGCTCTTATTCTTTCAAAACCATTCGCATTAAGCAATCAGTTCCCTATGTAAAGGAGTCCATGTATCCTTCTCATCCTACCTCACTGCAGATTTTTTTCACTCTCTGCTGTAAAACAGCTTTATAATATCAATGGGTAATACATGATCTATATGGTGCCCAATGCACTGATGTAATATTAGGGTATTATACTAAATGTATTTAAAACATTTATTGAAAAGAAAAAAAAAAGGTATGAAGTAGGTACATTAGACAGGAATACACTATTGGAAAACAAACCTCGATCAATTGTGGGGAACCATCCTTTGCCCCAATACTTGACTATAATCTCCAATACAAAACAGGTGGAGAGAATTATCCAGAAATATTGGGATATATTGAAACAAGATGAAACCCTTAGGGCAGCGATCCCGGATAGACCAAAGTTTGTATACACGAGGGCCCCCAATTTGAGGGATCGTTTAGTTAAAAATGTAGTGGAACCACCCTCTAAGGCCATCGCTATGTTTGATGGTAAAGGCTTCTATGGCTGTGGCAGGTGCTATGGCTACAAAGTGGTCCCCAAAAATAGTAAGAAGGTGCATTCATTAAAGTGGTCTCCACGGCAGATTCGCCACAAGGTCATTTTTATGGGCGGTGGGCACCTCTCCCGCCACACATAAAAGTGATCTTGTGGCAAATCCCCCCCACATTCCAAGCCCGTCAGAAGCGACACAGACGATCCGGTCCAGTGGCCTAATGGGCAGGAAGTCGAGTGAGGGCATGATAGCCCCCCACTGGACTATGCCCTTGGAGGACCAGCGCAACGTCACTTATGCCCTCTGGCCTTAATGGGATAATTTTTTTTAAAAGAACAAAAAAAAAAAACTTTTGCTTTTAAAGCGGAGTTACACTCATTTTTTTGTTTATTAAAAGTCAGCAGCTACAAAAAGTGTAGCTGCTGACTTAATAAACTGTAACTTACCTGTCTCCTGGTCCAGCGATGGAGCCGCACGGAGCCTCGCTCGTCTCCCCCTCATCCTGACGGCCCCACCATTCCTAGTGTGGGCACCCGGCCCGGCCTCACGGCCGGGCACCAACTACGCATGCGCGAGTCGCGCTGCGCATCCCTAGTGGCCAGGCAATCTTCTGGGACCTGTGACGTATCCCAGAAGATTGCCAGGAGAGAGGTGCCACCAAGGAAGAGAGGAGTCGCCGCCTAGGCGGCCCAGAGGCGGAAGGTGGAAGAGGGACAGGAAGTCCCTCTGAAACCTGGGGACACACTCCCCACCCCCCCCCAATAAAAATTACATGCCAAATGTGGCATGTAAGGGGGTGAGGAGTGCTTAACCACTTCCCGACCAGCACCGTAAATAGGCGGCGGTCGGGTTTGAGCGGCTCTACCGGGACATAGCCTGCACCTGCAGGCTATATCCTGGTATCATTTTTTAGAGCTGGCGGTCGGCTATCCAGGGGTAACGACCGATCCGGCTCGGGAACCACTCGGTCGTTACCCCAGGGGGCGGGAGGGGACATCCCCCCACTCCTGCCACCTTCCGCCGCTCTTCTCTGGCCTCCTGTCCCACCGGGAGAACAGAGCGACGCTCCGGCGCATCCGCGGGCTGGAAGGAGACCTGACAGAAGCCGTAATCGGCTCCGATCAGGTCTCCTTTGGCAAATTCCGGAAGCAACGTGGCGAAGACACTTCTGGTTTACACGGCGGCTAACGGCACCAATTTTAAAAAAAATGACAGTATTCAGAATTGCCGTTTTTGGCAATCTGAATACTGTGAAGTGCAAAGGAGGGATGGGGGACCCCCAAGCCCTCCAAAAAGAGTACCTGTCACCACATGATTTTTTTATTTTTTTTTCAAGGAACAGTGCTAAAAATAAATAAGATTTAGAAAAAAAAATAAAAATTTAAATCACCACCGTCCCCGCGAGCTTGCGCAGCAAAGAAAACGCATACGCAAGTCGTGCCCACATATGAAAACGGTGTTCAAACCACACATGTGCGATCGCCAGAGTGTGAGCAATAATTCTAGCAAAAAATCTCCTCTAACTCTAACCTGGTAACCGTTAAAAATTTTTAAAGCGTCGCCTTTTTAAATACCGGACTTTGTCGCCATTCCACGAGTGCGCGCAATTTTCAACTGTGTCATGTATGGTATCTATTTACTCGGCGTAACATCCTCTTTCACAATACACAAAAATATTGGGCTAACTTTACTGTTGTCTTTTTTTTTTATTCAAAAAAGTTAAATTGTTCCAAAAAAATTGCGCTTGAAAGACCGCTGCGCAAATACCGTGTGAGAAAAAGTATTGCAACAATCGCCATTTTATTCTCTAGGGTGTTTGAAAAAAAAGATATATAATCTTTGGGGGTTCTAAGTAATTTTCTAGCAAAAAAAAATGTTTTAGCTTGTGACCACCAAATGTAAAAAAGTGGCCCGGTTGGTAAGTGGTTGAAGCGGAAGTTCCATTTTTGGATGGAGCTCCGCTTTAAGTGTAAAAGTGAGATCTGAGGCCTTTTTGTCCCCAGATCTCACTTTAACCACTTCACCCCCAGATGGATTTACCCCCTTCCTGACCAGAGCACTTTTTGCAATTCGGCACTGCGTCACTTTAACTGATAATTGTGCGGTCGTGAGATGTTGTACCCAAACAAAATTGACATTTTTCCCACAAATGTAGCTTTCTTTTGGTGGTACTTGATTACCTCTGCAGTTTTTTTTTTTGTGCTATAAACAAAAAAAAGTGACAATTTTGAAAAAAAAAAAAAAAAAAACTTTTTTTACTGTTTGCTATAATAAATATCCAAAAAAAATTATAAACAGAAAACAAAATTTCTTCCTCAGTTTTGACCGATCTATATTCTTCTACATTTTTTTTTTTTTTACTAAAAATAACACAATAAGCGTATATTAATTGGTTTGCGCAAGTTAGAGCGTCTACAAAATAGGGGATATATTTATGGCATTTTTATTTTTTACTATGACCGCGATCAGTGATTTTTAGCGGGAATGCGATATATAGCGGCAGACAGATCTGACACTTTTTTGGGACCATTGACATTTATACAGTGATAGGTGTTAAAAATACACTGATTACTATATAAATGTCATTGGCAGGGAAGGGGTTAACACTAGGGGAGATCAAAGGGTTAAATGTGTTCCCTGGGAGGTGCCCCTAAATGTGGGGGGATTGTGTTGACTAAGGGAGGAGAGAGAAAGCTGTTCTCAATTACTGGGAACAGACAATCTCTCTCCACTTGTGTGACAGAATGGGGATTTGTTTACATTAACAGATCCCCGTTTGGCCTCCGTAACCCGCGGCCACACCCATCAGCTTCCCTGCCATGCAGCGGGCCCGCGCGCCTGCTTTATCGATTTAAAGAGGTGACATACCAGTACGTCGTTTTGCGGGACCATGCCAACCTGCCGCCGTATAACGATGGCGGCTGGTCAGCAAGTGGTTAAAGGATTTGTCATGCTTTTTTTCCTATTACAAAGGATGTCTACATTCCTTGTAATAGCAATAAATGATCCAAAAAATAAATGGGGAAAAAAACCAACCACCAAATCAGGGGGAAAAAAAACCACCACCAAATCAGGGGGAAAAAAAACCACCACCAAATCAGGGGGAAAAAAAACCACCACCAAATCAGGGGGAAAAAAAACCACCACCAAATCAGGGGGAAAAAAAAACACCACCAAATCAGGGGGAAAAAAAAAACACCACCAAATCAGGGGGAAAAAAACAACCAAATAAGGGGAAAAAAACACAACCAAATCTGGGGGAAAAAAAAAACAACCAATAAGGGTCCTTTTTCACACCAGCAGAGCCCGCTTTGATGGGCTCCGCTGCTCAGCGGGGATCCGTCTGTTTATCCCCACTGAGCCAGCGGATGACAGGACAGTCTGACCTCCGTGCAGAGACTGTCCTGTTACAGCTCCATTCTCCTCTATGGAGAATCGGATGAACACGGACGGTCTGTCCGTGTTCATCCGATCCGCCAGACGGAAGGAAAATAGTGTTTCCATCCGTCTGTATTTGGTGGGTCGGAGCGGATTGGATGTCAGCGGACATGTCACCGCTGACATCCGTCGCTCCATAGAGGACAATGGAGCGTCTGTTCGGGTCCTTCTGAAAAACTGACAGGCAGACCCGAACCATCCGCCCGTGTGAAAGGGGCCTAAGGGAAAAAAAAATGAGCACCCGTCCCTCTGAGCTTGCGCGCACCCAGCTCGCTGCACACACTTATGTAAACGGTGTTCAAACCACATATAGTTGGAGCGAGAGCAATAATTCTAGCACTAGACCTCCTTTAGCTCAAAACTATTAACCAGTAGAAATTTTTAAACGTCGCTGATGGAGATTATTAAATGCCAAAGTTTGTCGCCATTCCACGAGCGGGCACAATTTTGAAGCTTGACATGTTGGGTATCAATTTACTCAGCATAACATTATCTTTCACAAAATGGAAAAAAAATGGGCTAGCTTTTCTGTTTTATTTCTAATTTAAAAAAAAAAAAAAATTGTACCTTTTCCAAGAAAAAAAAAAAAAGCATTTGTAAGACTGCTGTGCAAATACGGTGTGACAAAACATTGCAACAATCTCCATTTTATTCTCTAGGGCAGTGGTTCTCAACTCCTGTCCTCAAGACCCACTAACAGGCCAGATTTTAAGTATAACCTTGGGGAGATGCAGACTAGAATACTGCAATCACTGAGCAGCAAATGATATCACCTGAGATGTATTTCAGTTATCCTGCAAATCTGGCCTGTTAGTGGGTCCTGAGGACCGGAGTTGAGAACCACTGCTCTAGGGTGTCTGGGGGAAAATGTTTGGGGGTTCCAAGTAGATTTCTAGCAATAAAAAAAAAAGTTTTAACTTGTAAACACCAAATGTCAACAATAAGCTTGGTCCTTAAGTGGTGAAAAGGATCTGCTATTGACAGCTTGGTGCCAGATACCACAGCACACGTTCAGGGGTTTAGGTTAGTCCATGCCTTAACAGGTCAGGGAAAGAGGGAACCTTCTCAGTATCAGGTGGGTAGGCATAATGTTATGGCTGATCGGTGTGTGTATTGGTGAACACGGAGCTGTAAAGATTGCATGGAGTTCAGCAGCACAGTCGATTTCTGTAGTGCAATGCATATACTGGGCTATTAGTAGGTGGCAGCACCGTGGCCTGCATGTTAGTGATCAGCAGCACTTGCTCTGTACTAAGCAGCGGTAAAGTTCCGCCATTGAACAGATCGGGTTGGCAATCCTTTAGCAGAGCAGATCTGCACACGTGACAGTGAGATCCGAGCGGGCCCCGCCCCCTTTGCATCACCATGCTGCTCAGCAGACGCAGGGAAGCACAGCAATCCATTAAAATGCAATTACCTGAGAACAGTCACCGCCGTGACAACTGTCGGCAGCCTGACACCGGAATGAAAGCCGTCCTATGCTTCACATATGTCAGGGGCTCCCCGTCCTGCACCGGAGATACAGCGCCCTGCTCGTTCCCGCTGCTACGGGGCTATCCGCGTTCACCTCGTTTCAAGGTCATATACAGCTTCGTCACCTCCAACAGCTTCGCGCCT
>BLSH010178646.1:1183732-1194958 GCA_018402905.1 Glandirana rugosa
ACTCTAATATAATAGTGTACGGTAAACGTTTACATATATCTTTATCACTGACTAGACGGTTTATGGGGGGGCGGGGTGGGGGGCACTCCGACATAAACTACCCGTGTCCACTTCGACGTAAAGGGTATTTGGCAGATCAGTCACTATTTCTATATACATTTGCAAATGGCATGTGATAATATAATCTCATTATCTCAGTCAGACAGTGTCAGTTTTTACATGAATCAATGCAGCGCAGCCAGTGACAGATCAACAGTGGCCAGGCGCCCTAGGCGACAGTGCACCCTAGGCGGCCGCCTATTCCGCCTAGTGGTAGAGCCGGCCCTGATTGGCAATGGAGGCAACAGCACCTAAAAGCCAATGGAAACATGGACTGGGGTGCCAACATCACTATCTTCCAGGACAGTGTTCTAATAATTAAAGTCAGCAGTTGCAGGATGTGTAGCTGCTGACTTGTACATTTTCTGTAGTGGGGGGGCTGAGGCACAACTTTAATATCAGCTTGTTACCTAGATTGGTGAGCTGGGATTGAGCCCCAGCTATCACATGGTACTTGGGCTTATCTCAACAACCTGTACCATGTGAATAGCTTCGGCTAATCACAGTTCAGTAGTAATCCCAGCTGACATGAATGTCAAATAATTCTGATTGTTCAAAGTTTGGCTGGTACATTGATTTGTATTACCATACAAGCCATTACAGCAAGCCTACATGATACATTTAAACAAGGCTATCTAAAGCCTCATACACACGGGACGACGATCGTATACAACAGGTCGTACGAACGACCGTTGTATACAAAATCAATTGTTAGTACGCGCGATTAGAACAGCCGACGTACGACCGTCGTACAACGGGAGTCGTGTGAGCAAACTAGAAAATGTGGTCGTACCAACAAGCGGTCATACGACCGTTGTATCGTGTGTACAGAGAAGTTGGTCCAACAAGTTGTATTGTGCAAAACACGCATGCTCAGAAGGCAGGAACGGCCGGATGCTAATTACATGCACCTGAACGTTCTTTCTTTGGTCGTATGATCGTGTAGCGCAGTCAGTATGCTAGATACAACAGCCAACATACGATTTGAGACAATCGTACTTACGATCGTTGTCCCGTGTTTACGAGGCTTTACTCACAGAGTAGTTCCATGGTATGACCTTCTGAAGCTTGCATTGTACTCAGCATTAGATGCTGAAAATATGTGAACGCATATTCGCCAATTAGCCAATTCCCTTCAGTTTGTTTGTTCCATACTATGAATTCTTTATGCATGCAATGGTATGTACATATTCAATAATATTATGATGTGGAATTGGAATAATCACACACTAGTTAATGTGCTGGCAGTTAGTTTGTAGAGAATTTTCAGAATCCAAGATTAGTAAATGTATTTTCTATGGCTGGTTGTGATCAACTTGACAGTGTAGTGGTTCCTTCGAATACCTTCAAAGCTTACAGCTACAGGTTTGGAACCTACAGGTGCCATCACTACACCTTGCATTGTAATTGGCATTATATTTTGAAAATATGTGAAGGCATATTCGCCAATGCCCATCAGTTTGATTGCTTCCATACTATTAACTTATGCAATGGTATGTACATATTCAATAATATTATAGTGTGGAATTGGAATATTCACACACTAGTTAATGTGCCGGCAGTTAGTTTGTAGAGAATGAAGAGAATACAAGATTAGTAAATGTATTATTTCTGTCTGGCTGCAGTCAACTCTATAGCACAGTGGTTTATTCCGATACATTCAAAGCTTACAGCTCCAGGTTCGGCTCCTACAGATGTCATCAGCACACCTTGCATTGTAAGCAGCCTTATATTTTGAAAATATGTGAAGGCATATTCACCAATTAGCCAATGCCCATCATCAGTTTGATTGCTTCCATACTATGAAGTTTTGGAATGCATGCAATGGTATGTACACATTCATTAATATTATGATGTACAATTGGAATAATCTCACACTGGTTAACATGGCAGCAGTTAGTTTGTAGAGAATGAAGAGAATACAAGATTAGTAAATGTATTTTTTCTGTCCATTTGTAGGCAAGTCTATAGCGTAGTGGTTTATTCCGATGCATTCTAAAGCTTACAGCTCCAGGTTTGTATCCTACAGATGTCATCAGCACACCTTGCATTGTATGCAGCATTATATTTTCCATTTTGCTGCGGTAGTTCCCATACAATTTTTTCAAGCAAATCATGTTCATACAAGTCTTCAATGGATTCTGCAGGTTCAAGCCCAGTTGACATCAGCTATTCCCATATAAGAAGGCATATTCGCAGCGAAAACGCGATTCTGCGTTTGGGCGATCGCCTATGCGATATACTAATTGCCTTTAATGGACGTTATTTTTAAGCGTTATGCGATCGCATATTCGCGATATAGTGAATTAGCCCCACACTGTTTAATTTACATTGTCCCTTTTATTTCTGTATGTGGATGATGGCATTGTAATTATTTTAATAATAAAAAAAAAAATAAGTACCCTTTTCCTAATCAATATACAACTGTCATGTGACTCAGCTCTTTTCTAGCCTGTCTGCAGAGTAGAGCTGGGCGAACAGTTCGAGACGAGCAAAAGTTTGGCCCGAATATCGCCTGTTCACCTATTCACGTGATGTTCGCCTGCTGAGCACCCCACAATGCACTGCGTGCTGCACAGTGCATTCTAGCGCCCTGATTGAATGAAGCAATGCACCTGACCAATCAGGGCCCAGTGCTTATAGTCCCACCCCACACTATAAAAGTTTCCTTCCCACAAGAACATTTTGCAGTGTGTTGTTGGAGTTAGAGCAGGGCTCTGTTTGCTACTAGCGAGTTAGTGTGCTATTGACTCTGAGGGTAGAGTGTCAGTGTAGTGTTAGTGTAGTGTCAGTATAGTGTGTCAGTGCAGTGTTAGTGTAGTGTCAGTATAGTGTGTGAGTATAGTGTAGTGTTAGTGCAGTGTGGTGTTTAACACAATATTACATAACATTTAGTGCTGTATACAGTGCTGTATACCCCCCTTTTTTTCTTGATTGCAGCATTTTATTTTTTTTTTTTGTCCCGTGCCTGCCATCTTTTTTAAATGTCAGGCACAGTTTTTCTGACTGTGATTCTGTTGTTCCCCCTTTTTTTATTTTTTCATATTCTTTTTATAGTTTTTACTGTCAGCAGCAGTCCTCAATTTAAAGTGCACCAAACGCCCCATTTTTTATTGAATAAAGTGCATCCAATTACACATTTCCCAGTATCTATTACATTTGGGTAATAAGCACCCCCCCATCATGTCTGGGAGGCCAACAAGGAGAGACAAACATTCCCATGCCACTATGAGGGAGCCAGCAATGCCTGTGTCCACAGGCAAAGGTGGACGTGGTCCCTCCTCAGGCAGGGCACGTTTTTCTCTGTTTAGTGATGTTGCCCGTGCTATCCAAACATAGAATGCAGAGGAGATGGTGGACTAGCCTACTAAGCCTTCCTCAATCACCCATGCTGAGACTAATGCACAGACCACCGCAGCTGCCAGAGCGACTTATTCTGCCTCCTTGTCCACAGCTATTCCTGCCATAGCTCCAGCATCATGCATGGAGGAGTCAGCTGAATTATTTGAACACAGCGTCAGCCACTTGCTTCTTGACAATGCACAGACTTGAGCCTACATAGAAGGGAGAACACTGATAAAAAAAAAATTGGCAGTCATGTTCCCCCAGCCACAGCGTATTGGCAAGTTGGCTCCAGTGTTGATGAGGATGGAGGGGATGGTGAAGAGGTCACTGACGCGACTTGGGTGCCAGATAGAGCAGGAAGGTGAGGGGAAGAAACAACCCCAAAGAGGCAGCATGTCCTCCAGAGGCAGTAATCATGGAAGAGTAGAGAGCAGCCATTCTATTCCATCAGATTGCGGATCTGTTATCTCCCGGCCCGCTTCCCACAGCTCAGCTGTGTGGGCCTTTTTAGCACATGTGCAGCTGATCGGACTGTTGCTATTTGCAATCTTTGCCGCAAGATCAAGTGTGGCAAAAACACCAGCCATTTGGGTACCACATACTTGAAAAGGCATTTAACCTCCCACTGCCCAGCCCGTTGGCAAGAGCACTTGAAAGCCACACAAAAGGGACACAATTCTTCTCCTCCTCATTCCTAACCTTTCATGTTTACCCCCCCCCCACACTATATTTCATGACCTTTCAGCAGCCTCCACTGGCAGGGATGATGGTATAGCAAAGGTGTCACAGGTCATTGCAACACATCTGCCAACAGCACACAACCAGCTGTAGAGTATAGCAGGCATATTTCTCTGCCTCAGCTGCTGCATGGAAAAAAAAAAACTCCCTGCCACCCACATGCCCAGCAGTTAAATCCCACCATGTCCAAATTGTTGGCTTTACAACTTCTGCCTTTCCGTTTGGTGGATTGTGCCTTCTTCCGTGAATTTGCAGAATGTGCTGTACCTAGACATGTGCAATTCGTTTCGTTCCAAATTCGTTTTTTCAGCAAAATTCAACACATTCTTTAATTTGGAAATATTCCAATTGACGAAAACCCGTTTAAAAGTTTTCCGAAATTTGAAAAATTGAAGATACAGGAATTTGAAAATCCGAAAATAGAAAATTCTGAAGACTGGCAATTCGAAAATAAGAACGAAAGTCCGAAAATTCAAAAGATCCAAGATCCAAGAATAAGAACTAAAATCTAAAGATTAGAAAACCCAAAAATTTGAAAATCTGAAATAATAACTGGTATATAAATAAAAGAAAATACTGTGCTAAATCCCTATAAAGAGCAGCAGCCTAATACACAATCAGTATATCAAAAACAAGCTAAAATAAAGGGCTGCGCTAGTTATAAGTGAGCATATTGATGTAATATTGAGTCCAAGTGAACCAAATTCAATTAAATATAAGTGACGATTCATGAAGCAATCCGATCATCAGCAAACAGACTTCCTATGTATGTGTAGTCACCCGAAGTGCTGATAAAGCATGCTACGTGATCCACCACCAACAATTAAAAGGCTTACCAAATTGATAAACCAAATGCGTATATAACACGGTCCATCCAAATGAGTGGAAACTACTGAAACCCTCTGCTGTCACTCTCACAGTCAGCGATGGTGTTCGGATTAAATAGGACAAAGGTGCATGTATCAAAGACCCACTCCAGGGATGGAAGTATATCCCAGCCTTCACCAGTCAGTATTCGTCAATGTTGTCACCAGACGGGTATACCAATGAAAGAGGAGGGTCGCATAGCATAATACCGTAAAACTTTGTTTATTGCAAAAATAAAATACTACTCACAAGAAAAAGTTGAAATCGCGTTTAAAAGCCGGCAGCTGTGTCCCTCGGGTACACAATGTAAACAGCGGTGATGTCAGCGCGCCCTCCCGACATACGTTTCGTCATCAACAGACGTCGTCCTGGGGATAGGGCGCGCCGCTGACTGTCACCGTTATATGTCGGCCCCACACCCAATCCGAGGTGAGGGCAAAATCTCCTTCTTCCATCTTACCTAAGGGCAATTAGTACCTCTTCGTATTCAACCATATATAATCGGCGAAACCTGCCCATACTCTGATCCATATGGATTAATAGGTTAACCTCCAAGAAATAAAAATATCTCAATCTGTATGCTAGTTACAGTGCCCAGATTACAAACTTGTACAATACTCATTTTTATAGATGTAATTTATAAGGATGCTAACTAGGGCCTGGACCACGAACCGCCCATCCCTATAAAGATAAAAATAAGAATAAAAATCACGCCACCTCCCGAAACTACCGGGGTATTGCCCAATCTTCCTTTTAAAGGAATATCCAGTAAAAAGAATGCATACCCCTAACTCGGATAGGGTTCACAAATTGAGGTCGTATGATGCTAATTAATTAGATTCATATTTAAACATAACCACAAGGATATATAATTGAATTAAAGTAAATTAGAAAAAATTGCATAATTCTCCTATACCAGGATACTTCCAACTTTATCAATATATTCTCCCCCCTTAAATCAAAATCTTCCCCTCTTCAAAGAGGAAGGGGAGATCTTGGAGAACCCATATACATGCAATCAATTAAAAATTGCTATACATCTAGAACCTCCCACAAACGAAACAAACCTTATTATCGCCCACTTATTATCACTTTCTTGTGAGTAGTATTTTATTTTTGCAATAAACAAAGTTTTACGGTATTATGCTATGCGACCCATCTCTTTCATTGGTATACCCGTCTGGTGACACCATTGACGAATACTGACTGGTGAAGGCTGGGATATACTTCCATCCCTGGAGGGGGTCTTTGATACATGCACCTTTGTCCTATTTAATCCGAACACCATCGCTGACTGTGAGAGTGACAGCAGAGGGTTTCAGTCGTTTCCACTCATTTGGATGGACCGTGTTATATGCGCATTTGGTTTATCAATTTGGTAAGCCTTCTAATTGTTGGTGGTGGATCACGTAGCATGCTTTATCAGCACTTCGGGTGACTACACATACATAGGAAGTCTGTTTGCTGAAATAATAACTAACTAATAATAAATGTTACTAACTATTAAATTATAAGTATTGGAATTTCCTTTCAAATTTGGCTGTTAGTGAACGTAATGAATACAAATGTATCAAAAGTTACGAATTATCCGAAATAACGAATGCCGCATCTAAATAAATAGAACATAAATTAAAAATAAATAATAATATTAAAAAATGTATTAGTAATTTGTTTAGATGTGGCATTCGTTATTTCGGATAATTCGTAACTTTGGATAAATTTGTGTTTGTTACGTTCACTAACAGCCAAATTTGAAAGGAAATTCCAATACCTATAATTTAATACTTAATTATTATTAGTTAGTTATTATTTCGGATTTTCCGATTTTCTTTCTTATTTTCAGATTTTTGAATTTCCGAATTTTAGAATTTCCGAATTTTCTAATTTCCAGATTTCGAATTTCCGAATTTCCTTTTTCACTAATTTTTGGATTTCGAATCTCTGAATTTTTGAATTTACGAAATTTATTCGAAATAACAAATTATGATCATAACGAATGACCTGAAAAAGGAAAAAAAAAAAGAATGAAACGAAAACAAACTAATTTTTTGGCCGTGCACATGTCTAGCTGTATCACAATGGCAGGTTCCCAGTCGCTATTTCCTTGCACGTAAGGCTATTCCAGCTCTGTACCATCACATGGAAGGCAATGTTTTGGCATCATTGTGCAAGGCAGTCAGCAGAAAGGTCCACCTTACTGCTGACACGTGGTCCAGCAAGCATGGTCAGGGACAATATATGTAGTTCACAGCACACTGGGTAACTCTCCTTGCAACTAGGAAGGATGCAGGATAGGGCTCAGTGCTGGAGATTGTTTTGCTGCCACGTCTCCATACAGCTGGTGGTGCTGATGCAAGATATGTCAGCTCCACCCCCTCCTCCATACCCTCCTCTGCTGAATTGTCCTATGAACCATCAGTTCCCCCTAAGAGTTTAAGGACTCTGTTTCTCATGCCTCCGCAAAGGAGAAGGATCATTATTGGTTGGCAACCATCCACCGCTACAAGGGGAAAGTCTCGGAACTCATCCTGCCCTCACAGAGGGAGCACAGGATGAAATATCTTGAGGACACCTTAAAGAGAAGTTTAAGTAATACCATACCAGAATCTGGTAGGTTACAGTCTCATGGAAAAGGTAGTTTTCAGGCTTTTGTTGGTCAAAGGAGGAGCAGTGGAGTAGAGGGCTGCCTAAGGGCTGTCAGCTTCCACATCCCATCGGCAGTGTCTGCATCATATGGTGGAAGATTATCTAGGGGCGAAAACAGACATGTAGAGTTTTCCAGTAGACGATCCACTGGGTTATTGGGTCATGAGAATAGACCACTGGCCAGAACTTGTCCAGTATGCAATTGAACTGCTGGACTGCCCTGCAGCCAGCATGATTTCCGAATGGGCATTCAGTGCTGCCGGAGGTTTTGTGACAGGTAAAAGAGCATGTCTGTCCACAGACTCCGTTGAGCGGCTGACATTTGTCAAAATGAATCAGTCCTAGACTAGCAGCAGCTATCAAGCCCCTGTTGCCGATGTCGCTGAATAAATGTTCTTGGGATCTGGAATCTCTGCAAGATTGTCTAGGCTGCCTAGCTTTGTGGGTGTTGATTTTGTCTTGAAGTAATTTTTTGGTTAGGTTTCATGGGCACAATTAACACCCAAGGATCAACTGTTTGACAGGAGCATATAATTACATCTTTTTACAGCAAGGCCAATTCTTGCTTTCATCAAGGGCACCTCTATAGGTTTACAGTGTGAAGGCACCACCAACACCCAAAGCCCAATTTTTACGCACCTGTTTGGCAGTACCTGGGTCCTGATAGTCTTTTTATGGCCAATAACATGCATATAAGCCTTCAAAATGGGCACTTCTGATTTTTCAAGTTCGGGTCCCATAGGGTTTAATAGGGTTTGTGGTTTGGGTCTAAACTTTTGCAATGTTTGAGAGTTCGGCCCAACTTTAGTTCAGAGAAATATAAGCAAAGGCAGCTTCTAGTCCTCTGCTGCTGGTCACGTTAAATAAAAAACAGCTTTTTTGGATGCAGTGTAAAAAAAATAAAATATCAATAAACTGTTTTAAATCATCATACAAATATATATTTACAAGCAAGTCTTTATTAAATTTGACAATAGCATAGTGTGGGCACATTTCTGCCAGTCGCAGGTTGTGTCACGCCCCTCTAGCCTGTGTCTTAGAATAAGAGGTCATATGCTTGATGAAGGGGTCCTGCATGGTGCATGGCTTTGAAACATTGCTATCTCCTGTAATGATGTGATCGCTGATTAAAGCTTTGGACCCACTCTGGAGATCCTTGGTGTTCTGGTGACATTTTTTGCTTAGAAAAAGAGGGAGGTGAAGCCTTCATCAATCTAGATGTAATATTCCGCCCCATTGTGTTTAGCTGGTTAGTGGGCATGGAGGAGGAGGGAGGGAGTGGGCTGTGATTTACCACTGTGTATACATCACATGGGCTGCTCAGATGTGATAGGGAGGAAGTGCTCAGCATAGAAACTCACTGAAAACTGAGCATGTGCAGTTGCTGCCAACACTGCTCTGCAAAATGCCCAACTGTCTGGGGACATGATCAAAACGGGAGATAGAGAACAGCAGGATCAATCTGTTTTTTTAGCAGAATACAGAAAACGAATCCCATAGCGACTGAGTGAGTATGAACAGCGCGTAATACACCATTTATTGATAGTTTTTTTTATGTGGATTTAGTGACACTTTAAAACTGTCTTACTTCTGGCCAATTATACACTGATATATTTTCTGCAGCATCATAATTCTTGTAGCAAAACCCCTGCTTGTGCTGTTTATCTCTAGCATTTTTCTTTTTTGCCAATTCTTTATTTATCCAACATACCATTATACTGATGACCAGTCTTGCACTACTGTATCATCTGCAGTGTTACTAAAGTAATTTTGTTAAAAAATTAAAATAACAAACGTGTTATACTTACCTGCTCTCTGCAATAGTATTGCACAGAGTGGCCGCGATCCTCCTCTTCTTGGCTCCTCCTCTTTTTCCTATGTCCACCATAGCCAGCCGCTTGCTAAGGGGAGAAGCCATGGCTCTTGCTGATTCTCAAGCGCTGTGTGAAGAGGAAGTAAGGGGAGTATAGATGCAGCCGTGCACAGCGCTGATCTCTTCTCCCCTCTCTTACTCTTCACACAGGGGAAGTGGGGGCACTGGGAAATCGAAAAACGTTTTTTTTTTACCTAAATGCAAACAATGTATAAGTAAAAAACATTTTTAGGTTTAGTAACAGAATGGGCTGCTGTACCCGCGTTTCCAGGTGAAAAAGGTACATGCACCTTTTTAAAAAGCGGCTGCAGGGAAACCACATGTTCTATTAGACCATGTGATTTCCCTGAGGTTCCCACACCCGCAAACTTGCTGTGGGCTGAGATGCGTGGGGGTGCCAGGCAGCCCCACACGTCTCAGACGAGCTGTGCAATTTGGCTGTGGGTGCATCCAGCCTGCAGACTGCGGGCAAGTGTGAACCAAGCATAAAGAAAAAGGCATGTCACTGCTAAAAGTATGGATGCCGTAGCCTCCCCACCCTCTCATATACCTCAGTGGGATTTGCTAATAGGTCCAGGTTTGCCAAATTTTAAACAGGATTGAGTGAACCTTCTAGGAATTGAACTTGGGCAGATTCACTCATCCCTATTGATTTTCAGCATGTTCCGTATTTTTCATAGGGGAAAATCACAAGCAGCATTGTTTCAGTAATTTCTTGAGTATCACCGTGGTCTTAGGCAGGGTTGCTGACAAAATTTAATTTGCTAGGTGGTAACTAGCCTGGCTAATTGTTAGGGGGATCCACTGACTTTTCCCTAAATCTGGATTTGATGCACCTCTCTCTTCTGTCACTAGGTGGCATTATTGCCTGTGGCATTAGAATGACAAGGGGCATAGTGAATTCAGACCAGGAGTGAATAGGTTGTTTCAGCCAATTGGCAGGGGTTTTCTACGGCCCCTTGGCCTGCTGGGAGAGCCTTTTTATTCGGGGGGAGTCTGGTGATCGGGGTTCAGTGCAACCTGGACAGCTGTCTGGGAGGCCAGAAGCCTGAGACCTATCCCAGGAGCACCTGGCTGCTAGGCTGCCTGTGGCCTATCCAGGTTTGAGAGCTTCAGGCTGGCAGCCAAACCAAGTTGCACCGCCGGAAGGGGTGCCGAATTGTTGCCAGCGGTGAGGGAGAAGAAGTTGCCATAAGGAACGACCACTCCTGTTACCAGAGGCAAGTGTATGGAAGTCTGAAGAAGTACCAGAGCAGCCTTTTCACCAACTAAGCCAGGGACCCAGCAGGTTAGCAGGGGTGAAGCTTGAGGAATTTACAGCGGTTTAGCTGTGGAAGAGCTCAGGGGATCCAGTGACGACTGGGGTCCTGTCTAGTGAGAGACCAGGAGCTCAGTGAGTGAAGATCTACAGTAGGATACTGTGAGATGTGAGAGAAGATCTATAAGGGGTTACTGTGAGTTACGTGTACAGATCTCTATTGACTGTTGAAAGTTCAGTTACTATAGGAGACAGCAGTTCCACAAATAGAGTTGCTGCAACCAACTTAAAGGCCCTCTACCTATATAGCCGTCTGCCTATTATTTTTGTCTCGGAGACTGCCAATTGCTATTGTATCTGCCTTAGGGTGTCCTGGCCCCAACCCTCTCTCCACCAGTTC
>BLSH010178646.1:1205664-1220584 GCA_018402905.1 Glandirana rugosa
GTAACGGTGTCCTCTCCGTACTTGGACACACCGAATCGGTCTACTAGGCCGTTCCACTCCCTTTTCTATTAAAGAGGATGCAAGTGACTGTTAGCGTCGAGAAGTACTGAAACACCCAAAATACAAGTAGGATGGTCCTCAATTGATCCGTCCCTTTTCTTAGTCGACCGGGGAGGGGACCCCCGGCAGGAGAAAAGGATGTAATTTTGGGGGGAGTGTCTCTTCGAGAGGTCAAAGTTACGGATCAAGCGTTCCTCAACTGGACCGAAGGGATATCCCTTGACGCCAGGATAACACTGGTAAAAGAGCAGAAAAAAGAAAATAAAAAAGAAAATGGTCACAATAGGACCGCAGTTCCCTATAGGGAAGCCAGGTCAACTCCTTGCGAACTAGGCATTGAAACTGGAGAGCTTCTCTGTGAGGGGGGTTTTAATGTAGGAAAAGAGGACGGCCCCCAGGGGAGGGGCCAGCTGATTCTTTTCCCTGCCTAGTTAACTCCTGGTAGGATGAACATAAAACCCACAAAGTCATGAAGAGCTGCGATTGTCAGTGAACGTAGGAGAAATTATCTTTTCCCTCACCTTGCCGGATCATCTGGCTAAGCCACACAGGTTCATGCCTCTCCTGTGGCAATGCTCCCCGCTGTACAGGCTGTAGAAACTCCTATATGGGGAGGCCTCCCCCCTCAGGATCCAGGATGAGGTGGGTTGCAGGCGGCTGTTCTCTATGAATGGCACCTTCATCATGTCTCCATGGATGGGCATTCAGCAGACTTCCTGTTGGCCATAAGGCATGGAGTTGGTAAGGCCCCACATGGTGCACAAAAGCTATAGTATGCAGCTACTGTTATGTGGTTAGGAGTTTCTGCAGTTATGAGATTAACCTGCACCACTAAGCAGAGATCCCGCTGGCAAGACTGCTGGTTTGTCCATAGTGTCAGTCTGTTTGCTAAGGCTTTACAGGTTGTGGTTTGTGTTTGCAGTGCTGCTAATGATTGGGCTGATAGCAGGTGGCGCTGTGCTGAGCTGAGATCAATCTTTCCTATGAACTAAGCAAGGCCTGGCTCTGCAGGCTTGATTTACTGTGTATTATGACCTAATGCTTGGTTATGGTATTAACCATGGCAGTACATTTGTCTAAGGTAGGTTAACCTTCTAGTGTTAATTGTCTGAGGTCAGTTAACTCTTACTGCTTTCCATGCGATTTATATTGATGCTACAGCACTAATAACTGTTATGTGTTTACTGGCTGCTATGCATTACATGTTAGGTCTGATGCCTAGATCCTTTGACTGTTAGTATCAATCTGTGTTGCTGCGGCCTGAAACCCTTCAGACCTTACTCACACTTGCAGGGGGGTCTTTTTGCTGCTGGTCATCAGGGACTCCTTGGGCTCTGCGACTGGCTGTGAATAGCTGGGTGGCGGGCACCTGGATCTCGGTGGCTGGGGCAGACGGCACCTTCCACAGTGGTGAATGGCAATCTGACCCTGCAATGGGTTGCAGATGAATATGTGGTCTGGGGCTACTTGGGGCCTATGGCCACATCACCCTGAACGCACCGGATCGCATCTGATCTGGGAGGCTAAGCAGGGCCGGGCCTGGTTAGTACCTGGATAGGATACACCACAGGGGATGTGCGATTAGCTGCTTGTAGTGGTTTACCTCCAGATATTATATCTCTAGACTTTCAGCTCATGTGTGAGCCAGAAACGATCAACTTGCATAGAGACCAGCCATGTTCACTAAGGTGAGGGCAGGTAAGTACATCTGAAGCTAAAAAAGAGTGCACAATATGGGCATAAGGGATTGCAAAGCTCCCCAGCCCTCAACACCAGCCCCACTTTCCAAGAAGAGGAGAAGCAACCTGATCCTTCAACAGGGACAGGCCCTCTTTAGCGCTGAAGGAGTCACTATGGAGTTAACTGCCAGAAGAGGCAAACTAAGGCGAGCTCACTACAATGATCATTGTGAGCGATATTGGATTTGTGGTGGCTGTGTGTCTGCCAAGATGCGATATCAAGTCGCAGGCCAGAGGCAGCATCAAATGGGGAGGCAGAGACTAGAGTTTCTGATGGTCCATGGCACGTCAAATCAAATGGCTGTGTGTTGGTTTAAAGGGGACCTCTACCTCAGAAGCAGTTGGCTAAGGAGTCTTTATCAGACTAGCCAGATATGCCAGCCTCATAAAGTGGATGTCGTAACTCTGTCCAAAATGACTGTGTGGATCGATGTCCGCTAAGCCTAACATACTAAGCCAATCAAAAACTAAAGTTTACCAGATACCTCTGCCTCAAAGGCGCCGGTCAAGCAGTCTTCATCAGATGACCCAGGGGTGACGTTCTGACTGCAGAACAGGCAATATCCTTTGCAGGGGCCCTGGAACAGTGAATGGATGTGAAAATGAAGAAGGCTTATACTACTATTGAGCAGTGCTTTGTGGTCGACTGTTGAGCTCATCTCGGTGGCCTGGGATAAAAGCAAAATTTGGCCCGTAAGGAACTATCTAGGATGTCTGTTCCAAGAGTAAAAACTAAGTAGCCATTGATGCAATTCAGCCATGTTGAATGCAGAACGGTATGCCGTTGCTCTAGTAGTCCTGGGTGGTCAGTTAACCCCTATGGTTCATCTCACAGATGACAATGTCTATCACCAATGACCAGACGATAGCCAAAAAGGCAAAGTAACAAAGATTGAATGGCAGGTTAAACCTGGGATAAACTATACAGGATAACGGGAGGATCCATAATCATTTTTCTGCTGCCTAAAGCCGAGTCCTCTCCTTTTAGGGAGCAACAAAGTTTCTCCACCCATAGTCGCCCAGTAGGTGTTGGCCAACAGAATTATATGTAAATTTTGGAATGGTGGCACAGGGGTGCATGGGAGTGGCGCTTCTGCCTAGCGGCACTGAGGTCTGGCTGCGAGTCTCAAACATGCGACTTTGGGTAGAGAAGTGGGCTGTTTTCCCTACGTTATGGAACAGGGCTCAGGGCCTTACCTAAATTAACATTGGGTTCAGGATCCTGGGGTCCGGTGCATTTATGGAATGGAATGTTCGTTCCTCTCCTCCAACTCATTTCATTCCCTCTATGACTCCCTAGAGCAATTAATGCTGGAGAAGAGTGCTACCACATCTGATTCATCGGTAAACCATCTGTCCAAAGAATATATCAAGGAGTGTGCTCTGCATTGTTCTTAGTCAAAAGCAGACTTGGGCATTAAGCATAAAGAAGGATGAAGATTTGAGATTGTCATATGGAACCGTGGCAAGCAAGTACTCAAGCCATCAGGTGAGAAGGCAGGTTGGCGTTAGACCCAGCAGATGGGGTCATACACCCTTCGGTAGACCATTGTTCCTGCAAGTACCTTGCTTGGCAGTTCGAGAGTTTCACTACGAGCTTGTTGGATAGCCTTTGGCCTTGCCACATATTCAGGGCAGTTTCAGGACATTACGTCCAGTATTGGCTGTCTTGCAAAGCAAGGGCTACAGGCATTCTTTGTTCAGGCACAGCCTGCTGGCTTAACATTTTTCAGGCCTGGCAAAAGGCTAGTTCAGACAATAATCAAACTTGGAAGAGTCATTAATGGGGGAAGACCAACTAATCTCATTTCAATAATGACATTCCTGGAGACAGTCGGGAAACTCAGAAGAGTACAGTAGTCTTGCCCTCAGGGAAAGCAACAGTGTTAGTATCTCACTTGAACAAGCCCAAGCTGTGGCATCCCATGGTCTCAAAAGGCCAGAAGAAATGTATAGTAATCCAGATGATCCGAGGTCTCACTGGAGGGTTGAGAACTTATTAATAGGTTCAGTAGTATTGGAAGCCTTGCTTCCTGCACCAGGAGCAAGTGACTCCATAGGGGAGACTGTGATTTATCAGCTACCTGACATAACAATCTATTTATTTTATTGGGTAGTCATGCCAAGGGAGAACAAGGTGTCCAAGATCAGAGTTGTAATGGTTCACAAGTTGAAGTCGTTCTGAAATCGCAACAAATAGAGCCTCAGCTATGCTCTAAACAGTCAGCAGAATAGTAAGAGCCTATCTTCGCTGTCAAGAAGGGAGGCAAACTAGTCAGCTTCCGTCAGAGACATCTGCCGTTCAGATTTCCAACCCCTTTGGGGACTGGTTTCCTAGAACTTCCGGTCTAACACCGTAAGATACAAAGCCGTTGGATGTCAAAGGATGGTCTCCAAACCAACAAGCAGTCCAAATTATCTACAACAAAGAAGGCTATCAGGATATCAACCTGACAGTAACCTCGACGGCTTCCCAGAGATGGAAGCAGTAGAACTACCGACACCCAACTGGGGCACCAGATTAGCCAACAAGTATATCCAGCAAACTCTGTGGTCTCCAGGCTTATCAGGATCCACATTTGTCCAGTATTGATGAGGACAACAATTGCCCAGTGGCCTGCAGGCCATGATATCCTCAGGTATAGTCTCAGATTCAGGATCCTCCCATTCACCTTCCTGAGGTTCAAAACCGCACACAGCGTGGCCATCTGTATCAGCCAAATTTAGCCAAGTTGTATCTAGTTGCTGGAGACGAAGAAGTGAGGGTTCACATAGAAGTTTCACCTTTAGTGTTCAAAACCCTGTTGAAACCAGGGCGCCTACTCCTAGATCATAAGAAACCTTGCAGAGTTTAAAGTGGTTGTCAACTTGTGACAACCACTTTAACCTACAGGTAAGCCTATAATAAGGCTTACCTGTAGGTGCAATGCATATCTCCTAAATCTGTACGGTTCAGGAGATATGTAGTGTTGAAGCTGTGCCAACATCATGTCGGCACATGTGCAGTCAAGGAACTTCCTGCGTGCTGTTCCTCCACTGGAACTGTGACGTGACTGGTGGCTCCCACGCGCATGCTCGGGAGTGATGTCACGCGACTCCGGCCAGTCACAGCACCGGAGTCGCGGCCACAGAAGGCAGAAGGGCAGAAGATGGACGCGGCTAGCACAGGGGACAACGCTGGACATTGCAGGCTTCGTTTTCAGGTAAGTGACACATAATGAGCTACTATTCGATGCATAGTAGCCCATTACGCTTCTACATTACAGGGCAATATAGAGGAAAGTAAACCCCATCTGGGTTTACTTCCTCTTTAAGGATGGAATCATCTGTCCCCTGCTGTAAGTATTGAATGGTATGTAAGTAGGCCTAGATGGGAAATTAAGCGGCAGAGGATGCTCAGTGTCCTTACTCTCACATGTCTTGATAAACCAATTCCGAGGAAAAAAAAAAAGAGAAAAGTTGGTGCAGATTCTTCTCCCTGGGGCCTTCCAAATAGTGAAGAACACATTGTCTCACACTCCATCCATCTGGATGGGACTTCCTCAGTTTGGCCAGTAACACTAAAGCAGTGTTTTGTATGGCTAATATATACAGAAGAAGGATCTCCAATATCCAAGCGACAAGCTGTAAACTACCTTATTGCTACCATTATCAGACAGACTAGCTAGTCTCTTCTTAAGCAAAGGTGACATCTGGGTTGGGACATCAATCCTCCAAATCCAAAATCCATGTCCAAATCAAAATGTCTGAATAATCACAAGCATTAAAATTGGATGCGATGGTGAAAAAAAAAAAAAAATATATATATATATATATATATATACATGAAAGAGTCTCTTCGTCTGAAAAGAAATGAGGTGCTCTTCAGGCCTAACAGCATCAGAAGAGGACGCTCACTGTCCTTTAAGTCAATGGGACGGTTGCTGATCAAGGTAGCTCAAACTGTTTAAATGGCAAGGACAAATCCATTGATCGAGTGCAGAGACCGCTTTAACAGACGTATTGTGCATACATTAACAGTACTCAGGGAGTATCCCCAGAATTAATATGTAAATGGCGACCTAGTCTACATTCAACAAATTTGGGCCCATTTTTAGGTGGACCCAGTGGCGATAACTACAATACATGTTGGTCGTTCACTAGGATAGATCTAATCCATGATTTAAAACCCTTCAGCATTACCCACCCATATTGTCTGGTGATTGTTACATCCCATACGTATATGCTGCCATGCTTGTGTCAGGAAAACTGAAAATGTTATACTTACCTGACGGTAATTTTCCTTTCCTGGTTCAAAGCATGAGAGCATATAGGTCCCTCCCTTGGGGGGCTTCGCAGTGATAATAAGTTATGAGAATGCTGTCTGAGGGAGGAGAGAAGGATAACCGATCCTGGAATAGGGCAGGGGCGGTGCCTACCCATACGTATATGCTGTCATGCTTTGTATCAGGAAAGGAAAATTACTGTCAGGTAAGTATAACATTTTCCATTATCTGTCAGGGATAATGCTTGGCATCTGGGAAAGGTTCTGGAGAAGTAAGGATAGTGCAGGGACATGACATCCTTCTTGGAAACCTCCCCATTTGGATATGGACCAGCCAGATCACATTCCGCTCCTCGAGACAGACACTGTCAGCTTTCCCTAAGATTTCCGTCTACTGACACTTTGCCCGGTTGCAATATGTGTCTGCTTTTTTCGCACTCCATCACGCTGCACCTAACCACATGCTATTGTATTCTAATAGGGCAACAGCAAACGTTTATGAAGGTTAAGCCAAATTTCTGCCCGAAAGCTTCTCTTGAAAACTCAATTCTGAATGGGTTTTTTTTTTTGTGCTTCTAAAGGCTCCTCTGAATTTATGCCTGTATACTCCCTAGTATGCATGCACACATAAGCTAACATAGAGCTGCTTCTACAGGCTGAAGAAAAAAACACCAAACGCCTGTATAAGCAGCATTTTTTATGCCCAGTGTGCATGGACCCTTAAAGCTACATACAAGAGTCAGAATATAACAGCAATAGCTATTTCTAAGTACATAGATAGCTCTGCTTTTATCAGCATATATAAATGCAAGAAATTACTTCTGCCTCTAGGTCGAAATTTTCTTGAGTGTTGGCTGCACTTGCACAGTGAGCTGTTAAAGACTCTTATATGGCCATACTCTGAGACTCTATGATTGCTGAGCTCAAGTCTATGATTGATGAGGTTCCAGCTGTTATACTGTAGTAAACAAGCAGCTGGGGAAGGGAGAGGGGCTTTAGATTAGTTTTGTTTAGTTAAGGGGGGTTAGAGAGGGTGCGATAAAGTGAACTTGTCATTAAAATGACAATCATATTATCGTCTGTTTTCTGTTATAAACACAGTGCCTTGAAAATGTATCCATACCCCTTGAAATTTTCCACATTTTGTCATATTACAACCAAAAACGTAAATGTATTTTATTGGGATTTTAAGTGATAGACCAACACAAAGTGGCACATAATTGTGAAGTGGAAGGAAAATGATAAATGGGTTTCAAAATAAATATGTGAAAAGTGTGGGGGGGGGGGGAAGGGGCATTTGTATTCAGCCCCCTTTACTCTAATGCCCCTACCTAAAATCTAGTGGAACCAATTGCCTTCAGAAGTAACCCAATTAGTAAATAGAGTCCACCTGTGTGTAATTTCATCTCAGTATAAATGCAGCTGTTCTGTGAAGCCCTCAGACGTTTGTTAGAGGATCTTAGTGAACAAACAGCATCATGAAGGCCAAGAAACACATCAGACAGGTCAGGGATAAAGTTGTGGAGAAGTTTAAAGCAGGGTTAGGTTATAAAAAAAATATCCCACGTTTTGAACATCTGACGGGGCACAGTTCAATCCATCATCCGAAAATGGAAAGAGTATGGCACAACTGCAAACCTACCAAGACATGGCCATCCACCTAAACTGACCGGCCGGGCAAGGAGAGCATTAATCAGAGAAGCAGCCAAGAGGCCCATGGTAACTCTGGAGGAGCTGCAGAGATCCCCAGCTAAGATGGGAGACTCTGTCCACAGGACAACTATTAGTTGTGCACTCCACAAATCTGACCTTTATAGAAGAGTGGCAAGAAGAAAGCCATTGTGGAAAGAAAGCCATAAGAAGTCCCGTTTGCAATTTGCAAGAAGCCATGTGGGGGACAACACAAACGTGGAAGAAGGTGCTCTGGTCAGATGAGACCAAAATTCAACTTTTTGGCCTAAAAGCAAAACGCTATGTGTGGTGGAAAACGAACACTTCACATCACCCTGAACACACCATCCCTGCCGTGAAACATGGTGGTGGCAGCATCATGTTGTGGGGATGTTTTTCTTCAGCAGGGACAGGGAAGCTGGTCAGAGTTAATGGGAAGATGGATGGGGCCAAATACAGGGCAATCTTAGAAGAAAACCTGTTAAGTCACGTACAAACAATGCGATTGTTGTACGACCGCACATCCAACTTTTCCCAAAATCGGCGGTCCGTGATTTTATCTAGCATACTGACGGTAGTCAAATTACCATTCGACAAAGCCGAACGTAGTGATGAGTTATGAGTATATAAATAGGAAGTTCAGGTGAATGTAAATTGTGAATTACGGACGCAGGTTTACACCACCGAACACTTCCTGGTTTCCAAGCATGCGTGTTTGTACTTACAACTTTTGTTTGTCCAACTTCTGTACACATGAGCCCAAAATTGGACGATGCCTTGTTGGTAGACAAAAGTTTTCTAGTTTGCTCATACAACTTCTGTTGGTTAATAATTCATAATCGGCTGTTGAATGGAGCGTACGAACGGTCAGATTATCACACGACAGGCTGTTGTACGACAATTTTCGGCCGATAATTGTACCGGGTGTACGGGCCATTAGAGTCTGCAAAGATTTGAGACTGGGATGCAGGTTAACTTTCCAGCAGGACAACGACCTTAACATACAGCCAGAGCTACAATGAAATGGTTTAGATCAAAGCATATTCATGTGTTAGAATGGCCCAGTCAAAGCCCAGACCTAAATCCAATTGAGAATCTGTGGCAAGACTTGAAAATTGCTGTTCACAGATGCTCTCCATCCAATCTGACAGAACTTGAGCTATTTTGCAGAGAAGAATGGGCAAAAATGTCACTCTCTAGATCTGCAAAGCTGGTAGAGACATCCCCAAAAAGACTTGCAGCTGTAATTGCAGTGAAAGGTGGTTCTACATGTATCTGAATACAAATGCACCCCAAACTTATCAGATATTTATTTGTAAATATTTTTGAAAAACATTTATCCTTTTCCTTCCACTTCACAATTATGCGCCACTTTGTGTTGGTCTATCATAAAATCCCAATAAAATACATTTACGTTTTTGGTTGTAGCATGACAAAATGTGGAAAGTTTCAAGGGGTATGAATACTTTTTCAAGGCACTGTAATATTGTACAAAGTAAGTAAATGCCTGATAAGGTTGTCTGTTACTTTTTTTTTTCTTTTTTAATTCAATCTTTTTCTATAGTGAAGAGTCTTTTTCAACACTCCCAGGTCTTACTTGTGATGATGATAGGCTCTTGGTCCAATGGAACACAGAGTAAATAATGCAAAGGCAAATCCTGGGAGAGACCATGTTGCTATAGCATAACCAAACCATTCCACAATTTCACCAAAGTAATTGGCTCCAGACACATATTTGAACATTCCTCCTGTAACAAAAAAGAACATTCTTGTGAACAGATCCTCCATACAACTACCATTACTGAAATGATTAAGATAAAGTAGCACAAAATAAACATTAAAATGTGTACAAATCAATACTATTTGTTAAAAATAAACATGTCTAGAAGCCTTGATAACACCTGCTTTTAAGTGTATGCCAAGCAAAAAAAAAAATTTTTTGGGGATAGCGGTTTGCCAGGATTTCCATTAGAGAGATTTCCCTTCACTTCTTGCCCTACTTATAATAATTTTACCAGGCAGTAAGTGAGAGAGTCTGCAACAGAGATGCAGAAAGAAATACAAATCTGACATGCTCTTCTCATGTGGTCGGTCAGGATCTAGGGCCACCATTATCATCCCCTTACTGGAGAGAGACAACACTGGACGAGCTGGGACCTTCTAGATATAGGCACATACCCCGTGGAGGACCCGGACTGGGTGATTAGCCAATGCGCATTCTGTGCTTACTTCTGGTAAGCTGCTACTCAACATTGGTGGAGGTTTCACAGTGGCATGTTGTTCATCCTCACACAGTGATTTTGAGTGTGAAGCTGATTTTTGGACCACCTAATACTACCCTGGAGATTATCACTTGCACTTTATTTGCACTTATTGGGACTATATGTCTTCTATATAATATCTTATAGTGCTTAATATTTCACAGTGCTCAACATTTAGTGACCATTGGTGTTTTTAGATATTTAGTGTTATTTAACACTGCACAATTATTTTTCCTTTTCATTTCTATTGGTGTACAACTGATATTCTTCATTATGCCATAACTAATATTTAATAGGGGCCTCAGAGCCTATCACCTTCAATTAGCGCAACCTTCTTGCAATTTACATAAATACAGTGGTCATTGATACTATACACTGTCACTGTACTAATGTCACTGGCTGGTAAAACAGCAGTTGAGTTGCAGTTTTACATCCCTCTAACTGCCCATCTAACAGAGAACATGCTCTTTGCATCCTATGCTTTGATTCACAGCCACAGCTAAGTTCTTCATTAGGGTAGAATCAAAGTGTTTGCTGTCTGTCTATATTTTGTGCAGAGAAAGGCACATGTAATCAGAGCTTCAATTTGGAAAAAAAAAAAGATCCTTTGTGCTGAGGTTTTTGTGTGTCTGTAAGACTCTCATTTGTGTCATCCAAAGTCTGAAGGGGTAAACAGCTGGGAGCTTATTTCTGGTTTTTAAGAAGCAGGCTCCGGACTTTTGCAGAAAAGTGATCTAAGCGGCTACATAGCCACTCAATCACTCAAGTTACTGGCAGGTGCTCAAGACCAAAAAAAAATTATGTCGGGAAGGCGATTGGGAAGAGATTAGGGAACATCCACTCCCCAATCTTCTCTGCTGAGATTCAACCAGGAAGCACTCAGCGCTGAGCACTTCCAGTTCACAGCTTTTTAAATCCTATCTAGAAAGCAAAGTAAACAGCTGATTGAACACAGTCCTTTCTCAGTCAGCTGGAGCAAAGGGCAGGGGAGATATTAGGGGTCCCCTGGTGTTTCCATAAAAGAGTACCCCTCACCTGTCCAATGCTATCACATGGCAGTGTTAGCCCCCTTATGATAACAATAAAGAAAAATAAATAAAGATTTTTTTTTTTTAAGGACTCTGTCGCCCTGCGCACACACATCCAAGCACAAATGCATGTTTGTAAGTAAATAAGCATTGCACAACACATAGTGGATACTGCAAACCATGCTGATTAATAAAATAATTCTAGGTCCCTCATTTATAGCTAGCTCTATAATATCAATACTGATGAGCTTTAAAGACGTCATGCATCGAGGAAAAGGTATGAACTGCATTTCCTCCCGCAGGAAAGAGAAATAACAGCTCACCCCATCATCATTTTATGATCAGCATCCTCTCTATTTCCTTTTTTTTACTCTTCAATATACTACATTCTCTCCTTTGCATCCTCTCCCAGTGATTGCTGATGCATTCCATCAGCTTCATTGGAGACAATAGGGGTCTTTTAGACCGCTGATGTCTCATTAAGGAGAACCTGTTAGCAAAATATTGTCACACAGGGGACTTTTTGTCCCCTATGTGATGAAAAAAGTTAAAGTGGTTGTCAACCACTTTAAACTACAGGTAAGCCTTTAATCAGGCTTACCTGTAGCTTCCCTGTACATCTCCTAAACCTGTACGGTTTAGGAGATATACGTTATACTGGCATGTGCCAACGTCATTCGCCACATACGCAGTGAAGAAACGGCCTCCGTGCCGTTTCTTCACTGACAGTGTGCCACGATTGGCGGCTCCCACTCACATGCGTGGGAGTGACGTCACGCGACTCTGGCCAGTCACAGCGCTGGAGTTTGCGGCCCCGGAAGGAATAGGGGCGAAGATGGGCGCTTCCTACTGTGGGGACAGTGTGGGCGTCGATGGCAGGTAAGTGGCACATTATACTAGCCTATTATGCTTCTACATTGCTGGTGAATAAGAGGAAGTAATCCCATCAGGGTTGACATCAGGGTTTACTTCCTCTTTAAATAAAAATTAAAATTAAAAATGTAAGAAAACTAAAGTTCACCCAAGTACCTAAAATCCCCCCTTTTTGAGCCCCCCCCCCCCTCCCACATAAACGCACATACGAATGTAAATGCACGCGACGGTGGTGCCTACCCACTGACTGCCCTACACATGTTACATATCACCACGTTCGCCAGAGTGAGAGCAATAATTCTAGCACCAATGCTGCTGGATAACCTAATGAATTCTAGAAGCTTTTAATTCGTCGCCTGTGGGAAATATAGGGTACTGAAATCTGTTGCCATTTCACGGGCGCACAAAATTTTAGGGCTTAACATATCGGGTATCTATTTACTTGGCACAACCTCATCTTTTATATTTTATCAAAAATGGGAAATATATTGTGTTTCTGTGACCTAAAATTAACTTCAGTGCATTTTATACTGCCATTTTGTGTTTCCTAAACCGCTGCGCTAAAATCATGTAATGTAAAAAATTGGAATTACAACCGTTTTATTCTCTAAAGTGTTTGCTTTTAGAAAATACATAATGCTTGGGGGTTTTATGTAATCTTCAGACCTAAACTGATTTTTTTAAACATTTGTGCAAAATAAAACAAAAATAGCTCTAGAAGCTAAAGGGTGCCTTGGGGTTAGCTATTCAGAGAAATAAAAATATGCCAAGAATCCAAAGCATTTTATCTTTAAAGCTAAAATAAAGTGCAGTGAGCACATGTTTTGAGTTATTAGTGCAGTGTTTATCCTAACTTATTTTTTTTTTAGTTAATCGTAACATATGTTAACATATTTCCATACTATCCATTATTATACTAAAAACATAGACATTTTTAGATTAGCCACTAGAGGGAGCTCTGTATTTGATGCTACCTTGTTCTGCCTTCCTCGACCCTTTTGCCGCTGGACCAATTTTTCCTTTTTTTTTTTTTTTATTCATGATAAAACTCACTTGAAAATTTACTAAAAAAATAAGGGACAGAATTAAATAATGGTAGTCTCACTTTTTACAGTCAGCTGAAAAACGTCTAACAAAATGGAGTAAGCCGGCTGATGAATTTAAAAACTCTTCACTGCCATAATGTCTTGTATAGTGGCATTGGGGAAGGAATACAAGCTACAAGGTTTTACTGATTGGGAGAATTTCCTCTTTCTTGCTCTCAGTTTCCCTGTTAAAAAGAATATTTCCTGGCCCAGTGATCAACCTTCCCACTTCCAACCAAAAAAGAACCAAAAAATCCCCAAAAGCCGATGGTTGTGGGTTGATTTGATGTTCCACCAGGAGTAAAATTAGAAAGGACTCCGGAGCAACATCCCTCTACCTAGATTCTAATCCTTACCAATACTTCTCCACCTCGTGTACTCAACCCATCATGTTGAGTAAATTTATGGGTAAGGCCCCTTTCACACTTGAGCGACACAATTTTACCGTGATTTTTTCCGCAGTTTTTTGCCGTGATTTTGCAGCAATTTCGGATCAGTACAACTTTGTTGCAACTTTGGCGCAATGAAAATATATTACAAAGTCATACAGGAATAGTACAGAAATTGCATCTATATTATTCAGGTGCGACTTTGAGGGTCTAGGGCCGGTTCACACTGCAGCGATGCGGGAACCCTGTGAATCCACTGCGGGTTCCTGTATCGCATGTTTCCCAGCGGCAGTTCACACTGTGTGGAGTGTCAATAGAAAGCTAATGACACCCCCAAATCAGTTTGCATATTGCAGTGCGAACTACAAACTTTCACAGGAATCGGATCGCACGGTGTGAACCACCATGCAATCCAATTCTGACGCTGCAAAAAAAAGGGTCCTGTGCGAGTTTACTACGATTGCGATGTAAACTCAGCCATACAATCTCTATGGCTGAATTTGCATCTCACAGAGATTGCATATGACTGACACTGCAGTGCGGTGTGAATCATATGCAATCTCTGAGATCGGAGCAGTGTGAACCGGCCCTTAACATTGAAGTCTATGGACCTCAAGTTGCATCAAAGTTGGGCCAAAGTAATGCAGGGACTACTTTGAAGTCGGCACAACTTGAAGTCGCACAGATATGAGCGATACTCATTGTAAATAATGGGGAACGACTTGTCATGCGACTTTGTAGTCCTATGTCGCAGGATAAGCCGCATAAATGTGAAAGGGGCCTTAGAGTAATTAGAGAAAAGATTCTGATTTGCCCAAACATTGTTTGTGGCGAATGTGCAGGATGTGAATTTGAGTGAATGGGCAAACTTGTCTGGGTGAATTTTGCAATGACCCACAATGCTTTGTGTACCCTTTAACCCAGGCCAGCAGACTCAAAAGAACAAATAATCAGGGGAAATAATCAAGCTAATCACTATAATGCTGGGTTCCCACTGTTGCGACTCCAAAGTCGTGAGTCTTCCTTGCAATTTGCTTGCAGCTTCCACGTGACTTGCTTGCAGTTTTTTTGATTTAACATTGCAGTTTATAGCACTTAGGTAGCACCAAAGTCACAGAAATGTAGTGCAGGAACCTTTTATTTTTGTCACTGTGACTTGAACAGTATTGATTAACCACTTCAATACTATGCACTTAGAACCCTTCCCTACCAGACCAATTTTCAGCTTTCAGTGCTCTTACACTTTGAGTGACAATTACTCAGCCATGCTACATTGTATCCAAACAAAATTTTTATCATTTTTTTCTCACAAATAGAGCTTTCTTTTGGTGGTATTTATTCCCAGATGCATTTTTTATTTTTTGCGATATAAGTGAAAAAACAGCGAAAATTTTGAAAAAAAAACACTTTTTTTTAGTTTCTACTGTAAAATTTTGCAAAAAAATAATTTTTCTTCATAAATTTGGGCCAAAATGTATACTGCTACATATCTTTGGTAAAAATAACCCAAATTAGTAGATATTATTTAGTCTGTGTGAAAGTTATAGAGT
>BLSH010178646.1:1226729-1237436 GCA_018402905.1 Glandirana rugosa
CCCCCCGAAACCCCCCCCCGTCGACGTCGTGTCTTTACGTATATCTTACGTAATTCCACTTTTTTACACTCTGAAATGCTGAGGAAAATTCGGGACCAAGTGCGACGACGCTACATAGTACACTGAACACTGGGTTTCAGTGTATTGTTCAGTTTTGTGTAAGTAAAGTTAAATACGGTAGAATTGGTGAAGGGCTGGCGGCATACGTCTTACTGCCGGCCCTTCACCAATTCAATAGGACTGACCTGCAGTATACTGCAGGAGTCCTATTGTCTCACGGCGCGCGGGCGCCCCCCCCCGCGTCACGCCGCTAGAGCCCACCGGGCACAGGGCGCGCGGCACTCTGTTATCCTGAGGACGTCATATGACGTCCAGTCAGGATAACTTAACCACTTCCCGGCCGTCATTCTGCATACGGCGGTCGGGAAGTGGTTAAGATGGCATAAATTGAAATGAATGTGTTTTGACTTGTTATGTGACTTTGGGTCACAAGTCACATGATACATCGCAGCAGCGTGAACCAGGGCTTAAAAGGAGTCGTAAAGTCTCACATTTTTTCACCTTAATGCATTCTATATGCATTTCTGTGCTGCAGCTGCCCCCCCCCAAAGCCCCCCTTTTACTTACCTGAACCCGATAGGTCAAGCGGAGAGCACAAGCCCAGCAGCTCCATCCACTGTCTCGGATCCTCATTGGATAGATTGATAGCAGCGGGAGCCATTGGCTCCCACTGCTGTCAATCAAATTCAGTGACATGGGAGCCGGGGGTGGGGCCGAGTCCTCCAGTCTGTGTCAATAGACGCAGCAGCAGGACTCAGGAGCGCACCCGCACGGGTGCCCCCATGGAAAGCGCTTCTCCGTGGGGGCACCCGATGAAGAGGAGGAGCCAGGAGCGCCGCCAGGGGACTCCAGAAAAGGAGGATTGGGGCTGCTCTGTGCAAAACCCTTGCACAGAGCAGGTAAGTATGACATGTTTGTTATTTAAAAAAGAACCTTTACAATCACTTTAAAGCAGAGCTCCAGTCTCTAAAGGTGAAAATTAAAAGTCAGCAGCTACAAAAACTGTAGCTGCTGACTTTTGATAAACAGCCACTCACCTGTCCCCAGGATCCAGCGGTGTGCTCACCCCAGCCATGTTCTCCCTGTGTCCTCCCTCGTCCTCCTTCACTATGGACACCCGGCTGTGACAGCTTGCAGCTTCACAGCCAGCTGCCTACGGCGTATGTGCGAGCGCACTCTGTGACTGGTCCCAAAGTCTTCTGGGACCTGTCATGTGTCGCAGAAGGCTTCAGGTTGGAGAGGGGAAGGAGAACTTTTGGAGCAGAAGTGGGAGTGGGTACCTATCAAAAACTGGTACCCGCTCCACCCTTCCTCCCCAAAAGCTCTATTTCACGAACAGGAGCAGGGAGGAGGCCTTAAAGTGGAGCTTCCCCTTTTGGGTGGAGCTCCGCTTTAAAAGGGGAATCAGAGCAGCCATAGTGTCATTGTGTAAGAGCTGCTGAAGGGAGGGTACAGGAAACTGACAAACTGCATAGGAAGGGATTAGGATCAGTTAGCAAACTGTATTTAAGCCTGTTGTTGCTAAAAATGCCACTAGCCAATTTTTACACAGTTCTATCATCTGAGGGCTGGCACTCCTAATTCTTGCAGGAAAATACCTGCTGTGCTTTGTGTTTCTGCAATTGGACATGTTCTTGCTAACAAAAAGAATTTAAAAAATAAAACCATAAGGGTTCATTTATAATAGTGGCTAAGGAGAGGTAAAACCACACAGTTGGGCCATGTTTTTACCATCACTCAACCCAGGGTCAGATTAAGAGCATCAGGTGCTTGGTGCTGATGATTTTGGTGGACCTTTTACTGGGCACCCTCCTGCCTTTCCAAGAGCCCGTGCTGGCGTGCGCCCAAGCTAAAAAGGGCACAGCTGCAAGATTAGGGAAGCCTGGCATTTGATTTGCCAGGTTTCCGTAAGGGCCGTGCATCGGCATGCACTCTTAGCTGAAAGAGTTCCGCCGTGCAGGCCTAACAGTATGGAAGCCCCAGACTTATGTAAGAGCCCTGCATTGGTGTGCCCCAGGCTTCTGTTAGGATTGCTTATGAGATGTCCATTATCAATCCCACCACTCTGTCCATGCTGTGCATGTGGAATGCAGGGCCCATCAGGGAGATCTCTCCCCGTTGGCCCATTGCTTTCCATGAATAGTCCGTTCTTTTTGGATGGCTGGGCCTATATTAAGGTAGGGACCTGGAGTTCCAGCTCCAATAGCCCCTACGTTAATCCAGCCCTGACTCAACCGCTCCCACTTTAGCCGGAAAGGCAGTAGCTAGGGTGTACACATGGCGCAGCCCTAATGCTTTGATTCACAGCAGGGATTATACCCCCTGGCGGGTTCAGCTGGCACAACCGACCACCAAATGTCACCCATTCAAGTGAACATAGCTGTGCTACAACTGCTCTCAACCACAGGCAAAGGATGTGTGGTTGTGGCACGGTAGCCCAGAATTTAGGGGATTTAAAACAATCAACGTGGAGCCAATACACGCCTCCTCACTGCCTGTCAAGTGCTCTCTGAAAAGCAATATAAACCACGATCACTCCTCAGAGAGCACTATATGTGCAAACGGGCCTAAGGTTAATCACATTTGCATTATGATAGAAAGTATATCAGCGCAAACAGACTGCAGCAACCCTAACACAATTGCTAGCTGAACGTCAAGGGTGAATCACCCTAAGAACCAAGGTGCATTGATTAAGGAAATCATGGTACCACTGCATGGCTGTGAAAGGGATGCAAGTTTTTTGTGCACAAGTTTGCGTGCGTTCCTACATAATACAAATGTGACAAATAATAAAATACACGTATAAAGTGCAAAATTGCCAAATTCATAAAATCCAAAGTCCATAGAAAAGAGAGAAACCAGGAGAGACACTTCAGAGGAAGGAATCCAAATATGAAAGCAGGAAATCCTAGGTCACTATATCTCCAAGTGATCAATCCCTTCACCAGTGGACAGATTGCACGCTCACCTCCAGATGAGACCCTTGTTTGACCAAAGGGTCAAATGCACTCCCCCCCCCCCCAGGGATATATACTGCCCGGATGCTGAACAGGATCTCTGTAACACACTCCTCCTATTAATCTTCAGCACAGCATATCAATAACACCAGATGAAAGGGGTCAGCGTCTGTCACGGCCTCCACATTCCCTCAGTAGCCAGCTGGTATCATACCACATAGACCCAGGTACATCAGTGAGCGGAGGTGTATATAAGGAAGAACATACAATCTAAGTGCTCTCTGTAAGACTCCAGCAAAATTTATTGAAACAAATTACACTTACATACAAAACTTATAAAATGGCATGTAAAATCCTTAAGAAATCCCTCTGAACATCATGGAACAGCAACGGGTGACGTCACAGGTGGCTCCACCTCCCATACGCGTTGCGATAAACGTGACTTCGTCAGCAGGGTGGAGCCTAAACGTCACCCCCTCCTAGATATACAAGGAGCGTCACCAAGGAAACCACAAATTCCTCTGGGTGTACTGACCCCTAATTTAGGACCTAGGATTTCCTGCCTTCACATTTGGATTTCTCCCTCCTGAAGTGTCTCCTGGTTTCTCTCTTTTCTATGGACTTTGCATTTTATGAATTTGGCAATTTTGCACTTTATATGTGTATTTTATTATTTGTCACATTTATATTATGTAGGAACACACACAAACTTGTGCACAAAAAACTTGCATCCCTTTCACAGCCATGCAATGGTACCATGAATTCCTTCCTCAGTGCATCTGAGCATCTGCGTCAATAGGCGTTTTTTACAAAAAATCATCCCTCTGCTATTTTTAAACCTAAAAACGTTGGCGTCAAAAAATGCTGGTTAACGCCGGTACGGCGTTAGTTGGCATTTGTGAGCGTTTTGCGGCGTCGGCATTAAAAAAAACACCAAAACTTTACAGCCTCAGAACCCGCTGGCCGTGGGTTCTAGTTTCAGCTCACTAACGCCGACGCCATCTACAGCTCAAAAACGTTGGCATTTTTATGGGGCCATTGACTAACATGAAGAGCTGCAAAAAACGCCAGAAAACGTAGGCGTCAAAAAACGTCCGTGTGTATGAGGCCTTAGAGTTAATTATGAGAGCAGAGAGGAGAAGCTATGAGAGGAAGAAGGAAGGGGGAGTTAAAGACAGGCACACAGGAGATAGGAGAGCTGGGAGTGACATAGCCTGCATAGACCACGGGGCTCTCAGGAAAAGCTATATACAGGGGGAGTCAGTACACGGGGGGAAGTCATGACCTGGCATTACCAAACAGGTATTTTAGGGGATACAGAGGGATCATTTAAAAAGCAAAAGCACCATGCTGCTAATTGCACATTAAAGAGACAAGAGCAGCATTTTTTTTGGGTTCACAAAGGCTTTAAAAATATACCTAGCCAAAAGGTGCTCACACTTGTGTGATGTTCTCACATTTAAATGAAGGTGCTGTCCTAAGTGCCAAAACACATAAAAATACACATACTCTTGCACCTACCTAGGTGTGAATGGAAACTATTTGCACTCATGGGACAGTGCCTGGGCCAGCAGTGTTAGATGAGGTAGCGTCAAGCCTCTTTACATGTGATATAGAAAAAACAGGCTTCCCTGGGCTACAAACCACTGCTAAAAGACTACTGAAGACTGGAAGAAGACTTTCATGGGCCGATGAATCAAATTTTAGCAGACTGTATCAGGCAACACATGTGGTAATGAAAGGGATTTTACCTTGTGGAATCTTGTAGCCAAAATCGCTTGGTTTTCTCAAGTTACGCAATATGTAGTCACTATGAATATTAATAGCCATTCCAGTGATGAAAATGACAACTCCTAAAATTGGAAAACAAGTTCAAACATATCAGTGAGTTCATTTATCGTTAGCTAAACATTCTTGACAGATATTTTTGCACTTTTGGATAATGCCTTTCTATAGCCAGAAATCACGTATATATCCCAAATATGCCACTGTGGTTTTAAAGTGAAGATACAAATATGTGCATTTTTATGCATTGATGCATATAGTATTTTGTGTGCATAGATATGAGTTGATGTTGCAATGCATTTTTTTAATTGTATTAAATCTTTTATTATAGCCCTTATTTTTTATTTTATTCAATCTTTTATTATAGCCCTTGCAATCAAGGAAGTTCATTAAAAGAAGATGCAGCATGCTTACTTACATTGCAACTAGTAAAACTTGTAACTAGTAAAAAGCTTTTATTTTTTTTTAAATAGAGTGGTCAGGGGTAAACCCTCTGTCAAGTTGTTATTGCTGTATGTGACCCTATTGGGTAGATTCACCCCTCTATTTGTACTGGTGACCAATGACATCAGGAAATAAGGTAAGAGGGAATACACAATGTTAAGAGTTGTTCCCAGAGCAAGAGGTAAGGGGAAATCTTGCAATGGGGACACCTTTGGGAAATTTCCTTTAATGTCTTGTTGCACCTTTGGTACAGGAAATTAAGGGACATTTCCCTAATGGTACACAGACAGCAAAAAAAAAAAAAACTGACTTGGGTTTTAACACTTCCCTACACTTTCCTACACTACCCTATAGTTTTGACTATATATACACTTTTAGAGAGCCACAGTTTAGCATGCCGTATTAAAGCTGAATTCCAGGAAACTTGAAAATTCTCCCTTTCAGTGGGGCTACTCCCACATTGCAGAAGTTGACTGCTCGTTTAAGTCTAGCCTCTAGTAGGCTCTAGACTAGAGTCTAGGGGGTATGAAAATGTAGATTTTGGTGCCACAGAAATACTGTTGGGTTATTTGAAACTATTATTTCTTTCTCGTATATCACGGGACACAGAGCAGCCATATACATTACTACCTGGGTTATGCACCACCTATAGGTGAATAGACACTGGTAGAATAATCAAAACTGGAAGTCCCCTCTATATAACCCCTCACCTACAGGAAGTACTCCAGTTTTTAGCCAGTGTCTAAAAAGGTGGATGGTCACTTTTGAGCTCTCTGTGAGCTTCCATGCTGTAATCCCGCACAGGTTCTTAAAGAATCAAGGGACAGCTTTTTTTCAAACAGGATCCATTTCAAGAAGTGCTAAGATAAATGGTACCCAGACCTCCTAAAGAAGATTAACCACTTCAGCCCCGGAAGGATTTGCCACCTTCCTGACCAGAGCACTTTTTGCACTTCGGCAATGCGTTGCTTTAATTGACAATTGCATGGTTGTACGACGTTGTGCCCAAATTTAATTGACGTCCTTTTTTTTACCACAAATAAAGCTTTCTTTTGGTGGTATTTAATCTGCGGTTTTTATTTTTTGCGCTATAAACAAAAAAAGAGCGACAATTTTGAGAAAAAACTATTTTTTTTTACGTTTTGCTGTAATACATATCCAAAAAAATATATATAATAAAGCAAATTTCTTCCTCAGTTTAGGCCGATATGTGTTCTTCTATATATTTTTGGTAAAAATAATCGCAATAGGCGTATATTGTTTGGGTTGCGCAAAAGTTATCGCGTCTACAATCTATGGGAATAGATTTATGGCGTTTTTATTATTTTTATTTTTTTTTTACTAGTAATGGCGGGGATCTGCGGTTTTTATCGGGACTGCGACATTGCTGCGGACAGATCGGACACTTTTGACACTATATTGGGACCAATGACATTTATACAGCGATCAGATCTAAAAATAGCCAGTGATAACTGTATAAATGTCATTGGCAGGGAAGGGGTTAAACTGTAGGAGGCGATCAAGGGGTTAACTGTGTTCCCTCACTGTGTTCTAGCTGTGTGGGGCTGGGCTGGCCAGGGCATGACAAATCTAACTGTTCCCGATTACAGAGAACAGTAGATCTGTGACATGTCCCCTGACAGAGCGGGGAACCACCGTGTTTACAATTAGCACTAATTTCATTTGCACGCCCCAACTCTCTCAGACTGTGATATTTACACCACACCAGTAGGGGGCAATAGAAATTTTTTATGTAATATTGGAACCATTTACGCAGTATCATCCCCTTCTCTTTTATGACCAGGATCATACATACAAGCAGTAAGATCAGTGTCACATGCCTCTTGCGTGACAAGTGTGTTTGAGGTACACTGTGTTTGGTATGTATGAACATGAAATTCAATGCATAACCATAATTTCTCAGTTTCAGGAATGCACTAGCTGTGACTAAGGCTTCTGCCGAGACCGGTCAGCGTTATTGTTTTACTGGCACTCTGATGTACCAATAAACTACACTGCAAGGATCTCAGTGTTGCCGGCTTTTTTCTCTTTCAGGAATGCACCCTGTACATATTGGAAGATATGAATATTGGTATGAAAACTGTGTGTAAGGGAGGGTCATTATACTATCCTCCACCCCGGACAGCCCACAGACCCTCCTTTACCATTTGAGTGGTCAGGGGCATCTGGCCCCACCTCTTTGGTCCCAGAGAAAAAGGGATCTGCAGAAACAGTGTTAGTTCTCCGTTTACCATCAAACCACGAACATCGGACAAGTTGGACTCATCAACCAAAACTCTGTTCTTTCCTCCTTAAATTCTACCTGATCTTGTTGTTGCTGTATATTATGTCTTTATTGGTTTGAAATACCATTTTCTGTAAATATTTTATTTGCACCAATTTTGACCTTTTCATTATTAAACCTTATTCTGAAAAGTGTTAATCTTGTCCCTAAAGCTCTTAATGCAAGCTATAAAGGAACCTAGCTCTTGAAGAAGTGCTACTGCTTAGAATAAATCATCTGAATATATGTGTCTGTGGTGACAGTGTGTGTTACAGGTGATTATTCTAAAATTCATAATTGGTATTGCTAATTGGTGGAAGTCCTGACCCTTCCGTAAGTAAATCAAAGGTCAGTGGTGGCAGTGAAAGGGTTAATTGTTTAAATTAGCACGGTAACAATCACTCTCAGACTGCTAGCACCTAGATTGTGGTACCACAAGCTGGAAAATCTTTGTGCTGGATGCAGCTGAGAGTGGCATTGTTAAGTTAGTGACAGCGCGGTGTGAGATTGGCTGGTCCTCTGTCACGAGTTAGTGAGTAGGGCAGGGATCTGATACCCATGTTTGTCACATATTGGCTGGCAGCGTAGTGGGATACATTAGAGCATTCAGTGCAATTTTAGGAATTAGCTCTGCACTGAAGGATTGTAACCTTTGTGGAAACAGTCCTTAGAGACAAGTAGGTGCATGTTTTTTTTTGTTTTAAGAGCCATATAGCAACAGCTCCTTCCTATCTCTGCTTTCTGTTCTATCTTTTCTGCTTGCAAAATGTCTGGGTTATCAGGGTATAGGAAGATGAGAAAAAATGACCTGTCTGCTGAGTGTGCCTCGAAGGATTGACGTTGATAACAAAAGTCATGAAGGCATGATACATGCCCTACAGGAGTATGATATCCTGGCAGATCAGAACTCGGAGGAACCTGAAGCTGAAGGGGTTTCCACTACTCAGAGCCCAGTGGTTCAGAGACGGCCTCACAGGATGGCCACACAGACACTGGAATACTATTGATTGTCCCCTCCAGGCCACAGCCTGAGCAGGCTGAGAGAGAGCTCATGAGCATGAGCAGCCCAGCCCCAGATTGCCTGCAACCAGTATAGACGGTCCTCAAATGCAGAAAATGCTACAACGCATCAGGGAGACGGATCCTGTGATGTACCTACAGTTTCTGGAACGCCAGGCTGAAAGAGGGGAATGCCAGGCTGCGGCTGAGAGAGAGGAACGCCAAGCTGTGGCTGAGAGAGAGGCTGCAAAATGCCAGGCTGAGAGAGAGGCTGCGTCGGCACGAACTGGAGATGGTGAGACTGCAGCAGCAGTGACAGGCTCTGAACCATGGATCCCTAAAGCACAGGGACATCTCTCTGCCTGCAGGCTCGGCAGCCAAATTTCTAGTCATGGAAAAGGACAGTGACATTGACGTGTATCTACTGTTGTTTGAAAAAACTTGCCGTCAGTACCATTTGCCCCCAGCACAATGGGCCCGGTACCTGACACCAGGGCTATGAGGCAAGGCCCTGGAAGCGTATGTCGACCTGTCAGCGGAAAGTTACGAAGCCATAAAAGCTGCGATCATTCAAAAATATCAACGAAGTGTACTGGAAGCGATTTAGGTCCCTACAAAAGGGGCCTTGGGACTCCTATATGGATGTGGTAAGCCATTTACGTGCCACTTCCAGCAGTGGACTAGAGGCTTGAAAGCCAATTCCTTTGAGTCCCTGGAAGATCTCATTATTGAAGATCAGCTTTTGCACATCTGTCCTACAGACATCAGACAGTTTGTGTTAGAGCGGAAACCAGGTTCTGCTAAAGAACTGGCAGATGATACCTTTATCAATACTCGGGTATCTGACCATTGCAAGGCTCCTCCGAATGGCTGGAAAGCGGGGAAATCACACATGGCAACCCCTCTTCTGCCTGCCAACTAAGTTCCTCAGCGGTCGGAACCTGCAGTTCCTGGTGCCAAGCCCTCCCTGACAACCGCAGGTGTTACTCCTGTGGCAAGCCTGGCCTTCTTTGAAAACAGTGCCCTGAGCAGAAGAAGACATCAGCTGGCCAACCGGCCAGCAACCCTTCTGCTGTACTGTTTGTCAGTGGGAGACCTCAAGGAACCAATGCCAACTTGCAGCCAGTCATCATGGGCCACCGGACTGTAACGGGCTTCCGTGACACCGGAAATCACATTGGTCAGACCAGAGGTGATGGAAGAAACAGACATCATCCCAGAGAAGTTTCTTACACTCACCGGAGTTGGGGGACCCGTTCCCGCATACCCCGTGCATATGTATTCATTGATTGGGTGCCGGAAGTGGTATGAGAGAGGTGGGAGTCTCGGAGGAGATCCCCACTGCTGTGTTGTTGAGTGATAATTTAGGGGTCTTTGACTCCTATTCTGCCCTTGCTGAGGAAACCCCCACGAAACCCTCTGGACCCCCCAAGGTACTGTGACCAGATGTGGGTTTGATGTCTGGGCAACCTGGGGAGGGGGAGGGTAGAGTGGAAGTGCTAGGTCCTCCTTCTTTAAAGAAAGGAGAGGATACCCCTTTGCTTGTGAAGGTAACCAATGTATGTTCCAATGATGCTACACCTGTACTATATATGTTAAATGTGATGATGATGATGATAATGTATCGCCAATAATGTACCAAACAATGACCACTGCCTACACCTATAACTGGCCTTTGCAGCAAGGAGCATTGGAGGGCAACAAACAGCAAAAACAAGGGCCAGGGATAAATCCAAGGCAAATACCAAGCTCTACTATCGCCAATAATGGTAGTCACTTGCAGTGCTGCAAAGGCAGGTGAGGTGCAGGCTCTGGTCGCAGAACAGCAGGAGGAGGTCTCTGGGCCTCTTCTTGTTCTGACCCAGTGGACTTTACCTCTGTTGAGCCTCAGCAGCTGTCTTTGTTTGCCACAGGATTGCTGACTGGGAGTAAACACTAGCACTGCTCAGAAGTCTAGCTGATTGCCCCCCTGCAGGGAGTGACAAACAAAAGGTTTACTGGGACAAAGAAAAGCTGTACAGGGAGGGTTTACCTGCAGAGGGGAATGAAGCTGACATAGGTAGCAGGCAGCTTGTTGTGCCCAGTCAATTCAGGGGACAGCTACTAAAAGTGGCTCACAAGATTCCCCTAGCAGGACACTTGGGGATCACTAAGACCAGGGGGGGGGGGGGGGTTAAT
>BLSH010178646.1:1252531-1294308 GCA_018402905.1 Glandirana rugosa
GGATCCCGGACTTTTTCATCACACACCGTGGAATTTTCTCCCGGCACATCGATGGGAAAAGTGTCCGTTTTCCCTTGAGAAAGGAGGTCTATAGAAGACCTACATGAATAGTTCAAGTATGGGTTTGTTTGCAAGAGGTACCTTTCCTTTTGGTCGATCGTAAGAGAATGTTCCCACGAGACGAACACTGACGAACATAGTCTAGGGACGGGAGGAGTGATTGAGCACTGTCTCCTGGCCGGTTACAGTGTGACACGACAGTGACTGTATTGTTACAGTGTAGCATGAGAGAGTAATTGTCATTCAAAGTGTGAGAGCGCTGAAAGCTGAAAATTGGTCTGGGCAGGAAGGGGGTATAAACGTCCTGTATTGAAGTGGTTAAAGAAGTGCTACTGTTTCGAATAAATCATCTGAATATACCTGTCTGTGGGGACAGTGTGTGTTACAATCTTTGTGCTGGATGCAGCTGAGAGTGGCATTGTTATGTCAGTGACAGCACAGTGTGACATTGGCCGGTCCTCTGTCACGAGTTAGTGAGGAGGGCAGGGATCTGATACAAGCAGTCACAAGCAGAGCACCCTTGTAAGAGAATGCTAGCTGGTTTTCCTTTCCATGGAGAACGTTTGTTTGGGTATGAACTTGATAAGTACATCCAGAAGATATCTGGAGGAAAGAGTTCCCTTTTGCCTGTGAAAAGGGTAGCTACACGGCCCTCTTTTAAGGTGCCACACACTACTTTTTCAGGCCCTAGGCAGGGATCTGATGCCAAAAGTAAACATCAAGGCCAGGGCCAAAAGAGGCCATGGGTCCAAAAGTCTGCTAATACTGGCACCAAACCCTTCTCGTGAAGGGACACCCCCATTCATGCGGGTGGGGGGGGAAGGTTGCTGCAGTTTGTGGGACTGTAGGAAATGCTGGTTAAGGACAAGTGGGTCATCTGCACAGTGTCTTAGGGGTACAAGCTGAAGTTACACCCCTACCCTCCTCAAAGATTGTGAGGTCCAGCGTTCCCACGGACCTTTCAAGAAAGGGCTTATTATTTCAGGCCCTAGACCGTCTAAGGCGGCAAAGTGTGACTATGGAGGTCCTGGTTCCCAAAAGGGATACAGGTTTTTATTTGAACCTATTCATGGTTCCAAAACCAGGCGGGGGACATAACACCAATTTTGGATCTAAGAGCACTGAACCGTTATCTCTCAGTGCATCCGGAATCTCTTTCTGTTTCGGATGGAATCAGTCCGCTCTGTAGTGGCCTCTCTCCAAGAAGGAGATTATCTGGCATCCATAGATATCAGGAATGCATACCTACATGTGCCAATTTTTCAACCTCATCAAAGGCTTTTGTCATAGACGAACAGCACTTTCAATTTGTGGCTCTGCTCTTTGGGCTCGCAACCGCCCCCTGAGTTGACAAAAAGGTCTTGGCGCCAGTGCTGGGTCTTCTAAGATCGCGGGGGATCTAGATTGCAGGCTACTTAGCAGATCTCCTACTCAGGGAGCAATCGCTTCAGGTTTTGATGAGGAACACTTTACAGTATAATTCCTGGAAAATCTCGGATGGATCATAAATTCCAAGATATCAGCCTTAAAACCAGATCAAAGTTTGGAATACTTAGACCTGATTATGGACACAGTCTAGGCAAAAGTGTTCTTGCCTCCAAGAAGGGCTGAGGCCCTAAAGGATCAAGTTCGGCTAGTAAGTCGAAAGAGACGCCTGTCTGTCCGACTCTGTATGAGTCTCCTGGGAAGGATGGTTTCCTCATTCGAGGCAATTCCATATGCCCCGTTTCATTCCAGGGCATTGCGGCAGAACATTCTGTGTGCATGGAGCAGGAAGGTGCAGGCTTTGGATTCCTGCATGATCATAACCTAAAGGCTCGAGGAAGTCTCACATGGTGGTTAATAGACTAGAATCTGGTACAAGGAAGATTTTTTCTTACGCTATTGTGGAAGGTAGTGACCACAGATGCCAGTCTCTCCGGCTGAGGTGCAGTCATGGAACATTTCACAGTCCAGGGGAAATGGACTCTGAAGGAACAGGGACTGCCATCAATGTTCTAGGGCTGCGGGGAATACGGCTCGCACAAAATTGTTGGAAAGCAGAGTTATAGGGTCACAAGGATGCAAACCAACAATGCCACGGCTGTGTCAACCACCAGGGCGGCACCAAGAGTCATCTGGCTCACATGGAGGTCAGTCATGTGTTATCCTGGGCAGAAAAGCATGTGCCAGGGCTGTCTGCAGTCCACATTCCGGGGGTAGAGAACTGGAAGGAGGACTATCCAAGAGAATGATCTCTGCACCCACAGGTGTGTATGCAGATTTGCCAGCGTTGGGACACACTGGATGTACATCTATTGGCATCCAGGTTCAACTGCAAGATTCAGCAGTTTGTATCCGGAGAAAGAGATCCCCTTGCGATCAGGATAGATGCACTGGTAGTGCCCTGGGCTCAGTTTTCTCTGATTTATGCATTCCCCCCAATTCCTCTCCTGACACATCTTTTGCGCAGGACCCGAGAGGAGATGATGTCAGTCATTTTGGTAGCTCTGTCCTGGACCAGGAGGCCCGGTACCCGGAGGAAGTGAAATTAGCAGTAGGCGAGCCTTGGACACTTCCGCTCCAGCTCAATCTCCTGTCACAGGGGCCTATATTCCACCCGACTTTATGCTCGCTGAATTTGAATATAGTGTGGATAGTCAAGCCACGGTCCTAGGAGATTGTGGTATCTCAGGACCAGTGATGTCTACATTGGTAAATGCCAGAAAGGCAGTCACCAGGAAGATCTATCACAGGGTTTGGAAGGCCTACATTGCCTGGTGTGAGGCCAGAAGTTGGCATCCTTGCAAATATTTGGTAGGGAGAATTCTCTCCTTTCTTCAGTCAGGCTTAGACAAGAAATTAGCCTTGACAACAATTAAAGGACAGGTTTCAGCTTTCAGTATACTTCCAGAAGCCTTTGGCTTCACATTCCCTGATCCGAACGCTTCTTCAAGGAGTGACTTATTTATTGCCTCTAGTGAAGATTCCCCTTTGTCCTTGGGATTTGAATTTGGTTCTGTCAGTGCTACAGGAGCAACCTTTTGAACCAATCAACAAAATTCCATTAGTTCTTTTGACACAGAAGTTGGCTTTTCTTTTTGCAATTACTTCAGCTAGAAGGGTCTCCGAACCGGCAGCCCTTTCCTGTAAAGAGCCGTATTTGATTTTGCATCATGACAGGGTGGTGCTACGACCCCTTTATTCCTTTCTGCCTAAGGTAGTTTCCGATTTTCATTTAAATCAAGACATTGTTCTACCTTCTTTTTTCTCTCAGTCTGGCTCACCAGAAGAGAAGCAGTTGCACCTTTTGGAAGTGGTGCGAAACAGTCAGAACCTATTTGGAAAGGTCTGCTAGCATCAGAAGTTCTGATGCATTTTTTGTTTTGCTGGAGGGCCCCAAGAAGTGTCAAGCGGCTTCTAAGGCATCCATTTCACTTTGGATTCGCCAGTGAATTACTCAGGCCTATGGCCTGAAAGGTAAAGCTCCTCCCTTTGGGGTTAGAGCTCATTCTATCAGGTGTGTTGGAACATCCTGGGCTTTTCACCATCAGGTGTCAGTGGCGCAGATTTGCAAGCCCGCCATTTGGTCTTTAGTAGAAACGTTCACAAGATTTTATCAGGTGGATGTTAGGGCAGCAGAGGACTCGGCTTTTGGCCATAGTGTCTTATAGGCTGCTGCATAAATCTGATGGTGTTTTTATACAGTGTGTCTTCATCTCCTCAAGGCTATTGCTCTGGGACATCCCAGGTAGTAATGTATATGGCTGCTCTGTGTCCAATGATGTACAAGAAAGAAAATTGGATTTTTTCTTCATACTTACCTGTAAAATCCATTTCTTTGAGTACATCACAGGACACAGAAGTCCCTACCCTCTCTTTTTGGGAGTTCATTGCTTGCTACAAAACTGGAGTACTTCCTGTAGGTGAGGGGTTATATAGAGGGGACTTCCTGTTTTGGTTATTCTACCAGTGTTTATTCACCTATAGGTGGCGCATAACCCAGGTAGTAATGTATATGGATGCTCTGTGTCTCGTGATGCACTCAAAGAAATGGATTTTACAGGTAAGTATGATAAAAAAAATCCAATTTTTGATATTATTAAAGTGATTGTAAATGTATTTATTTTATTAAAATAACAAACATGGTATACCATAGGCCATATCCGCCGCTTCCACGGAGCCACTGGGCTACAGGCTGAGGTATCTAGAGAGCACAAACTTTGCACGGGGTAAAACATGAGGCGGCCTGCCTAACTGGAACTCTCTCCTTTGGGATGCAGCTAGTACGGCTTTCTTTAACTCAAACCCTATCGGCACTTAAACGGAGAAAAAAATAGATGAGCTGTGCAAGCGCCGTGGAATGGTGAGAGCCTCCGGGCAGCGTTGTATCTCTCTGTTGAACTTTTTGCAACTTCAATCCTTGCTGTCAACACTTGTCGAGCCAAAGCATGATGTTAGCCTCTGTTGCTACTACAGTATGTGAACTTTGTCGTAAATTATTGACAAGTTATTGGCGTGTTTATCATCCTGTGGCTGGTAAAGCCAGGATTGAGAGAGTGGTTTTGAGATGTACTTTTTCCATTAGTCAACTATTGCTCACATATATTGACTACGGAATATACACTTAAAGCGATAACAGATTGACCTGAGATTGAACTTTACTGTGCAACCACTCAGCATGCAAATGCGTTTAGAGTCATCTGCAGGACAATTCCTGATTGCAATGCTTCACTGATTAGCTGTGGACTGAGATGTATATATCACTCACATACACAAGTCCAATAGCAGACTAACTTGCATGTGTGTGACAATGTTGTCCACTCTGTTTTTAATTTTCAACTGTTGGTGCTTGGAGATGATAGCCTATTGGCCTGTAAGTTTTCATAATTGATTACATTTTTTCAATAAAGTAATTTTTCTAGACAACACATACTGTGGCTGGTTCTCCCTATGCAACTCTCTGGGTTAACCCGTTTGGTTCCCCTTTTGCACTGGTTACATAGTATACTTACCTGCTCTGTGCAAAGATATTGCATAGAGCGGCCCAGAACCTGCTCTTCTAGGGTCCCCAACAATACTCCGGTCTCTTCCTCTTCTAAGTGTGCGCCCATAGCAAGCCACTAAGGGCTTGCTCCCAAGCCAAGCTGTGTGCGTACATTGACACACACACATGACCCACCCCCCACTCTCTGCTTACAGGTTTGATTGACAGCAGCAAGAGCCAATGGCAGGAGCAGCTGCTGAGGCGTTACTGCTGAGCTTTTGCAGAAAGAAGAGCAGCGCTGCTGCTTTGGATCAAGAGTGGGCTCAGGTACATATTTAAGTGGATATAGGGGAAGCTGACATGGAAAGGATTTTTACCTTCATGCAGAGAATGCATTAAGGTGAAAACTTTTTGCCTTTAGAACCACTTTAATGAGCCAATATGGATTCTCATTTAATTCTCCTTTTTGTCCACTAGATGGTGATCAATTGGTTCCTTTATCGTATATATTTTTAATTCTTTTTAATTTTCAGTGGTTTTCAGCATACACAATTAGCATTTTTAATAAATTTACATGTAAGTTGTTTTTTTTTTATCACTTTCGCTTTACATTACTTGTGCAAACATTGCATAGTACTGCAGTGCAGGCTGGCAGCAGATCTGCACGGAAATAAAAAGACCTCCCTCTGCTGAACACGACCGCTCCCCTTGCTTTACACTGACTGAATGACAGCGCCACTTCCCCCCACCGCCACTAAGTGAACAAAGGGGCAGGGTCCCTGGGTGACTTCGCCCCTATGACATCATAGGAGGCATGGTCTCAGAGGGCCAGCATGTGTTGTCATGAGGCGGAGTCACCCAGTGAAATCACTGGATGACTTTGCCCCCTATCATGTCATGGGGCATGGTCTCCAAGGTACATCATAGGGGTGAAGTCATCTGGTGATGTCACCAGATGACATGACCCAATTCCTTTGTTTAATAAGCTGTGGTGGGAAGCAGCACTGTCATTCGGCTAGTGTAAAGCTCGTGGCTTTTTTTTGTGCGGTTTATCTACTGGCATTCATTGTGATGGATAATTTACACTAGGGGACATAGTGTCAAAAAGGACTGGTCAAAAACTGTCTTGCGTTCTGATTTACTATTGACATCTTTTTGGTGAATGAATAGGGGTGCTATGTACCCCATACACATTCTCAAGGGGGGCCGGGATCTGGAGCTTCCAGATTCCGATAAGTTACCCCTGCACCCGTACAACCACTGGTCCTGGTATGGATTTTGTGGGCAATCCCACCCCTTTTTTTGGCATGGGTTTCTTCTTAAAAGAGCCTGGAATGGATTGGGGGAAGGAACGCTGTTTTTTTTTTTTTTTGTTAATGCCAGCTCTTTTGTTAAAATTCTGCTGGAACATTTTCACTGACAGTAGGAGTAGTGTCATCGTTGTTAGGACGCATGTGGGTGATGGCTCCTTCACAACTGATGACTCATCCCTGCTGCTGATAGCAGGAATGAGTCACAGTAGTAACGCATTTAAATAAACATATAAAAATGCACTAAGTTGCACTGTATCTGCACTTCAAAATCGCAATGAAAATTGGAGCAGAATCGTGCTGCACTAGTGAACCTAGCCTTAGTCTTCAGCCTGCTAACACCCAGAATTGCTCACAAACAGGGCAGATAAATCTATAATTAAAAAAAATGGGAGTGCTTTAGAGTTATTCCTAGAAGCACTCCATTTTATTTTTTCATTCCGGTTGGAGAGATTTTGCACAACTTTCCGTCCTGAGTAGGATATGAGGGGAAGTCCCCCTAATAGGGACACAGATGGCAATAAAAACCTGAGAAAGGCACTAATACTTCCCTAATACTGATGTAGTAATGTCACAACAGGCTCAGGTGTTTTTGAGTTGCTTGAAAGCAGAACTATCGCCAAATATAAAGCAAAATTCTGCTAAATGTTTTTCAACCGTTTTTATAACCTATTGTTTACAGGAGACTGCGATTTTCACCATCATTTCAAACTATTTTTTTTCATGGTTAATGACATGTTACAAATGACAATACATTACCTGCTATAAATCGGATGTCTGTATACCAATTCTCTGGATAGGTTGCAACATGAACCATGCAATGACCTTGTAAGAAACCATTGTATGAACAAAATATCACAGCCAAAATGACAATGTATAAAGGTGTAGGTCTTCCTTTTGTGATTGCTGAATAGATAAAGGACCTAGAGAATGTAAAGATACAGAAATTAGGAGATTGTGTAAATTAAACAACACATATTCAATACTACAGCATGTAAACAGTAACAAATGACATATAGAAGAAATTGTACTCAAATCCATATTTCTAATAATATAGAAAAGTATAAAACACTAGCAATATTCATTTTATGCATTTTTTTTTGTTTGTAACCTAAGAAATGTTAAGAATGATCAAAATTCTAATTTGATATTCATACTGTATGTATTTACAGTATCTTTTTGAAACACTTGATAATATAATTTGCATTGACACACTCTGCATAAACCTTTTTTCCATGCAAATACAACTATATAACTTTTATTTCTAATATATGCAATTTTAATTTTTTTTGGTCTATATTTACAATTCATACAGTATATTAAATTATATTATATTAAACTCTCTCTTTCAACTTTTACCTACAGGTAAGCTTACAATCAGGCTCACCTATAGGTACGATGAATATCTCCTAAAGGTGTGCAACAGCCAATGATGTCACCCACACATGCACAGTGACACTCTGCATTTAAGGCACACAGTATGTATTGGAATGCAGATCACCATGCCATGGCTGTGGTTCCCACACGCATACGTGGAGTGGCGTCATCGTGGCCCCGGCCATTCAAAGGGCTGTAGCCCGCGAACCCGGAAGGAAGACCAGGTGAAGATGGAAGCTCCAACAAAGGTGACAGTGCGCCATTGAAGGGCTTCCTTGGAAAGGTAAATATGTCATTATGTGCCAGTATGTGGTGCATAATATCCCACTGAGCCATAAACACGCAGAGGACCCTTTTTTTATTTAAAGTATAGCTAAAGGCAAAACTTTTTTTGGATTTGGATAGAGGGTGAAGGGTTAGAAAACTGAATCTTATTGCTGTCTATGTCCCCCTTAGGAAGATTCATGTTTTTACTGCCCTAATTACCAATCTCATAGGGAATGAATATGAAGGTGAATCCAATTTTGCTTTGCCACAGTAAGAGAGGAGAAATCTCCCAATTGGGACACTATTTCCCATGATGATAAGAGGGGATTTTCCTCACATCAGAAAGATATCTTCAATTTCCTACACCACTTATGAATTAAATATACTGTATTTAAAGTGCAACTAACAGTTCAACAAAATAACAATTGTTATTCACTATAAAAATATGTGTACCCAACTCAAAATAAAAACTGCTACATGCAAAAGCTTAGTACAAGTGTCCGTCAATAGACAAAATGTCCACAGTGCCACAGCAATATATGAATCAAAAGTCCTTCATTTACCTTGTGTTTAAATAAATGTGATTTCAAAATCCTTTATTTGTCTGTATATAAAAAAATATGCCACCCAATGTGCTTATGCCTGCTTCTCATAAAGACATGCTGAGTGTCTCTTATGAGAATGCTCTGTGCTCATCTGCATTTATGGATTTACACAGCCCATTTTTAAAAATTGTGTAGCATTGCCTCCTTAAAACCAACAGATTGGCATCACCTATGTAAAAGACACCACTCGTCCACTATCGGGTTTACAGGAATCACAGACTCCGGCCAATGCGTTTCGCCAGTACTTCACAGAATTTCTAAAGGGGATCAGCTACTATATTGTGGTGCATGGGTTTAAGTGCACATGAAAATGTGAGTGTATATTTACAGCATTTTTAATAAAGAGGGACATTTTTATGGAAGTAAGCACAATATTGTTTTTTATGCTCTGAGTTGAGGAATACCTCAACTCAATAGACAAAAATGGCACATCAATATATGAATCAAAAGTCCTTCATTTATCTTTGTGTTTGAAGAAAATACATTTTAATATATATTTCTCAGTATTAATAAATAAATATGCCACCCAATGTGCGATCACAACGAAACCTCACATGTGTGGTTTGAACCCTGTTTATATATGCGGGCATGACTTATGTATGCGTTCGCTTCTGCACATGAGCTCGCAGGGATGGATCACTTTACTTCTTTTTTTGGTTATTTATTTTACTATTTATTTTTTATTTTTACACTGTCCCTTTCATTTTTTTGATCACTTTTATTCCTATTACAAGGAATATAAGCATCTCTTGTAGTAGAAATAAGCATGACAGTATCAGGCCGGCAGGTATTGGCCTGGTTGGGATGGGTATATTGATAACATTTTGCTTTTCTTTATTATTTTAATTTTTTTCTCACATTGAATTCTCCCCAACAGGGAGACTCTCGATTACAAAAGCTTTTGTTTAGATATGTTAGGTTCTATGGATGGACATTCTTGTTTGCAGGTATCATATGACCCCCTAGGATACCTCGGAAAGTTGTTGTTGGATGTTTTTTTTTTTGCTACCTGGGACGTCACGCATGTATCTTGCATAATCTTCTTCCATATGTTTTCTTTTCACTATTATTTTATTTTTATTTTTTGCTCTATGTTTGTTCATTACACAATGTAACCATCTAACATGACATTTTGCCTTTAAGGGAAAACAAAAATCATCCCTTTAAGCCCGTGAGGAGGAAGTGATGTCAGGCATTGCTCCAGTCCTCCAAGGGCATAGAGCCGAGTGGGGGCTATCTTGAACTCACTCGGTCTCCTGCCTAGGCATCAGCCACACCGGATCAGATCCCAGATTACCAACAGCTCCGGTAAGCTCAGGAACCCCTGGGAAATAGCCGGGGGGGCACCTCTCCCGTGGCCTATAAAAGTGATCTTGTGTCGAATCCGTCGCTGGGAACACTTTTATATGAAAGCCGGCCGCCTACTGTAAATAAATACCGGGGTTATGGCAGCAGCTAGCTGCCATAACCTCAGTATCTTTAACGTCAAAATAATGATGTATATTTACAGGTGGTTATTAAGTGGTTGGAATGCTGTAAATATATACTCACATTTTAATGTGCATTTAAACCCATGCACTACAATAGAGTAACTAATCACCATGAGGACGTAGTGATGAACTGCATCGGGGCAGGGTCTGTGATGTGATTCCGTAAATCTGGAAGTGGACGAGAATTGTCTCTTACAGAGGTGATGCCAATCTTTTGGTCTTAAGGGGGCAATGCTTTATGAGAAGCAGGCACAAGCACATTGGGTGGCATATTTTTTTTATTTATACAGACAAATAAAGGATATAAAATCACTTTTATTCATACACAAAGATAAATGAAGGACTTTGATGTGATATTGATGTCGCACTGTGGACATTTGGGGAAGAGTTACTAAAACTGGCACGCACAAAATCTGGCGCAGCTGTGAATAGTAGCCAATCAGTTCTAATTTCAGCTTGTTCAGTTAAGTTTTGACAATAAAACTTGGAAGCTGATCGGTTACCATGCACAGTTGCACCAGATTCTGTGTGCACCAGTTTTAGTAAATCTCTCCTTTGTCTATTGACGGACACTTGTACTACATTTTTGCATGTACTGTAGTAGTTTCTGATTTATTGTTTTGAGTTAGGTACACATATATTTATTGTAAATAATAATTTTTCTTTTGTTGAACTATTGCATTGCACTTTAAATAAATATAAACATATATAAATAATTATATATAAATTATATATAAATAATATATATTTATAATTCATAAGTGGTGTGGGAACACATATCAGTGTGAGCTGGATTATATGCACAGGTGATTTGACAATTAGTAGCATTGGTTGCGTGGAGGTTTATTTTTATTATTATTTGATCCCCATTTTCCCGTTGAGTCCTGGGTGATGGTGCCCTCAGAAATATAGTACAAAACTTTAAAAATATCATAAGAACACAATATAGCAAAGCTGAAAGTTAAACATGTATTATTCACCACAGAATATGAGATGTTTTTGCAAAATGGCCAAGGTAATACAAATGTACATTTAAATTCCTATGAGCACAGCAAAACAAAATCAGAGAGTCCCACCTTTCCTTGTTTTTCTAAAAAAAGCATTATTCATTAATGCCTTCCTCATCCAGGATTCCACTGAACCCTAGGGTTCCTCAATAGGGTCCTAATAGTTCTTTGAGCAGTGACCGATCAGGCTGACGGTGCCTGTATAGTTCCTGCACCAATGTCACTTGGGACAATGTAAGGAGGCCCTTCTCTAACTGACTACCTATGCAAGGACTTTTCTTTATATGATCACAAAGGTAAGGAGACCCTTCTTCAACTAACCAACATTGTAAGAAGCCCTTCTCCAGTAAACACCAATGTGAGAGGCCCTACTTGCATTGACCACCAATGTAAGAGACATTTTCACTGTCTGCTTTTCTTTTATGGCCATTATAACTATTTCCGTAATTTTCTGCACTAAATAAAATTGTTTTGTGGAACAGGGGTGTTAAAAAGGATCATCATCAGGTGTCAAATGCACTCGTTTTGCTGCATTCCTTATTCATTAATACAAATAATTATTTTTACTTATGCATATATACAGTGAGCTGTAAATACATGACCTATTCCCACTTTAGTTCTGAGTTACCACACATGTGTGGGGTTAGGGCAGCCTATTGATTTTTAATTGGTTACCAACTTATCACAATGCAGAAAAAAATGACATGACCAATTTTTTTTTCTAAAGCAGCATACTTCAACAAAGCAACATGCGCTTTGATGTGTTCTGTATTGCTGGTGCATTGCCGTTGTATTGCTGTGTTGGGTGCCATGCAAAATTAATGACAATGCAACCCACCGTCGTACATGCATTACCACAATGATTTTAATGGGGTACCCTAAGACATGAAAAAAGGTTGACAAAGGCTGATTAAGAATAAGAATGAGACCCCTTATAATAGCTAAGGGTAGAGATGTAAACACAAGTGCAATGATCTTGTTAGCAAAGACCCCAAGAACTATAACAAGGTTGTGGGCAACTCTGTTTGCAGTATCAACCCCAAACTAAGTATGTTGTATATGTTTTGGATATGCCAACCCTTTAAAAGTGGCATCACAACCATGTCTATTTTTCTTCTTGTTGCAAATGAAATAGATACAACTGTGTCCATCTGTACAAGGCTTTCAAACCAGGAAAAGTTGTCGTTTTGTGACAAATGTACGAGGTGTGACAATTTAATTCCCAGAATGGCCGCAACCTAGTACTGTGGTGGTTAGTCACACAGCCATTCGCACTGGACTGTGTTCTGACTTACAAAAGGCTTATGGTGAAGAAATTTAGTGTTTATGAATGGCATGTGTGGTTTAGGGAGTGGCAGCAAGATGTCCATGATGATGCAATAAGTGGGCAGCCAAAAACACAAAGGACGGATGCAAATGTGGACAGAGTGCAAACACTTGTATGCTCAGATTGAAGACTGAGTGTGCAAATGATAGCAGAATAATTGAACATGAACAGGGAAACAGTGCAGCAGATTCTAAGGGAGGCTTTGGGAATGAGAAAGATTTCCGCAAAGATCGTGCATTGAATCTTGACAAAAAAGCAGAAAGAACGTTGTCTTCAAATTTTATTCCGATCTTTTGAAGAAGGCAGAGGTGTTTGATAAGGTTATTACCAGTGATGAAACATGGTATATTCATAGTATTTTCAATATGATCTGGAAGCAAAACGCCAGAGCATGCAGTGGAAAACAAAGAATTCACCTTGACCGAAGAAAGCACGCATGTCTCGTTCTCAGTTCAAAACAATGCTGTTGTGTTTTTGTGATCACAAGGGGCTTGTTCACTACCAGTTCATAGAACAATTTTACAATAGTCAACCAACTTACTTGGAAATTCTGAAAAGGTTATGGGAATCTGTTTGGAGGAAAAGACCGGAGCTCTGAACTGACAAGTAGATTCTCCACCACAACAGTACTCCTGTTACATGAAGTGTTTTGTGAGTTCCTGGCCCAGAAATCCGTTCTGAAACTTGACCAACCACCTTATTCCCCTGACTTAGCACCCTGCGACTTTTGGCTGTTTCCAAAATTAAAAAACGCCTTAAAAGGACAAAGATTTGATGACATTCTGGACATCTAGCGCACTGCAACAAAGATACTGCTAGGGACAAGGAGTTAACCAAGTGTCACCTATGGGACTTGTCACCTCCTACAGCCAACTCCTCCTTTCCTTTCTGTATGGTCTTCCATTGTTTACAGATTTCATTGAATTAGCACAATAAGGCTTCATGCACACAGGACTTTAAAAAAAGTCAAAAAAAGTCATTAGCTTATCAGGGATTTTTTCAGCTTTTACCAGTGTTATATTACCGGCGTTTTTGTATGTTTTTTTTGCGTTTTTAAAGGGCCAGCGGGTTTTTTTTTTGTTTTTTTCAATTGGTCCAAAATGCCCAAAAGTGTTGGGGATCAACATTTTTGTGTGTTTTGGGGCGTTTTTGAGCATTTGAACGTTTTTACAGCTGAAAAACGTCTCTCAGAACCCTCTGGTCTTGAGTTTTTTTTACAGCTCAAAAACGTCACTGCTAAAAACAGCTGATAACAGCCTATGTGTGCATGAACACATAGCATAACATGATGGAGAGTTTATTGACTGTAGAAAAAAAACATCTGCAGCTAAAAACAGCTGCTGTAAAACAGTCAAAAAACGTCCTGTGTGCATGAGGCCTAAAAAGTACAGAATCTTTTTTGCTGGCTTTCTCTGTTTATTTTTTCAGGTCCTGAGACATCTCTCCCCTCCCCGCCTCGCATCCTGGTCGCTGATAAGAAGGCCCAGAAGACAGCTATTGCCAGAAGTTAATCACTGCTTTGATCCTGTGCAGTTTATAGAACAAAAAATGCTTAGAAACAAAATTTGAAAGCCAATCAAACAACCATTGGGGATGAAGTGTTTTTCCTTTATAAGTGCCAACATCTGTGGTCTGGTACAACAGTCTGAATCTTCAATCAAACTGTCATCTCCCCTCCCTCCCATTGTCACGGCCCTAACTTTATTGGGGTTATGTCACCCCACAGGTGTGGGTGGACACAGTTTATGGTTACAGTTACCTAGTGCTTGAGTCCTAAAAGACTGAGTGGAGTAATGTCGCCCCGCAGGTGTGGGTGGATAGTGTTTATGGTGGTACTTGGTGGTTGGTACAGTTACTTGGTGCTCGAGTCCTGAAAGACTGAGCAGGTGGTTTGGTTAAAGTTTTCATGGTGATATTGGTCTGTGTGTTTAATGTTAAAGGTATGGTACAATGAAGGTTAAAGGGTATCATATTTGTTTTAAAACCCAATTAAAGGGGCCCGGGCCATAAGTTTCCTCTCTTCAGTTTCATGGTTTTCTTTACTATCATGATTGATCAGATGGTGATGGTGGGTTGGAATTATGGTGGCTGTTTGTGGGGTTGTACAGTCCCATGTGCAGTGTTCCCAAAAAACAATTCCAGGAATGCAGTAGTCTAGAAAAGCACGTTGCTTCACAAGGGGACTACTTTCAAGGTGACAACAATCACTAGTGTATATGTAAGCATACATTTTATTTTACAGTCCAATAAATTGTTACACCTCATATATAGTATCTCACAAATGTGACTACACCCCTTACATTTTTGTATTTTTTTTTATTATATGAGTGTACTCACTTTTGTGAGATACTGTATGTCAATCCCTCTAGTCTTAAATTGTATTGTAACTGTGCTGTCTTGTCTTGTAAAGAGCTGTGCAAATTATTGACACTATATAAGTCCTGTATAATAATAATCATAATATCATGTCTTAAGTAATTTATTATTCCAAGAAAATAGTGTGTAGCACCCCCTAGTGTTGCTAGAGACAGGTTAGCATAGGTAAATGTGTGCAGGCTTGACTAGCAGCCAAGCCTGTGTGTTTTTTTTCTGGGATTGGCAGAGATCCAGGGAGGGCTGGGTGACTCACAGGCATCATCACTGAGATCTCCCCTACTTCTAGATCTTACTGGAAACTTCTAGAAGAATTGGATAGGAAGTAAGGTGGAGTTGTCTGGAGTGTTCTGAGGGCCTTGACCAATCCCCAACAGATGGGTTGGCAGGGAAAAGGCCCCCTCAAAGACTCAGGGTCATCCCAGCTGGGGCAGCGGCATTCGGGTGGAAGCTGGAGATGTAGTGTTAGCTGTCAGAGGCATTTTGAGAGTAGCCCCCTAGTCTGAGGGGGTGAACACAGGCCTGGGCTCGGGTGCGGATGGCACCCTTCTCATGCCACATGGAGGGATCCTGACCAGGAGGCACGGGAGCAAGGAGAGGACAGCAGGAGGACATTTGGACAGCAATTTACACTGTTATACAAGCTGTACACTCAGTACTTTACATTGTAACAAAGTGTAATTTCTTCAGTGTTGTCACATGAAAAGATAGAATAAAATATTTACAAAAATGTGAGGGGTGTACTCACTTTTGTGAGATACTGTATTAGCTAAATGCTAAAAGCAAACCTGTTTAAAAATATTTTGTTAGGTGCATAAATTATGTGTGTTATACAACTGCATAAGAAAAATGCTGACTGCAGTAAATGCAAATGCTACAAAAAGACATCTTGCCCTGAGTTAGCAGTATTTGCAAAGGTTTAATAGCTGCTTCAAACCCCATTAGGAAATGTTTTATAGTATTCCTGTGTATGTTAATTATATAAACTATTTTCAGAGCACAAATTTTACCATTTGAGATTAACGTGGTATTAAACCCAAATGCAAAAATGTAATAATATATTGCAGTGTACCAATCATTAGATGTGGTGGCTTCAGTAAACACACTTTCTTCTTTTTGTTGCCTAGACTTTGGATGAAGGAAAAACAGAGACACCTTTGGACAGCTACACTGTCAGTCTGGGGGAAGGCAGTGTTAGAAGCATTGGCAGGTTTAGATACACCAACAAATTGAAGCCACATTCTATCAAACACTTTATAAGCAGTTACAAGAACAGTTTTTATTTCTTTTTGGCAGAATTATCAAGTAAAATTAAAAGAAATTATAAAAAACAAATGAAGCCATCATATCTAAGAAATGGTAAGCCAAATTGAGGGGACATTTGTGAAAACTTGAGCAGCCAGAATGTGGAGCAGCTGTGCATGGCAACCAATCAAATTTTATCTTTCATTTTTAAAAGTTCTTTTTTTTTTATTTTATAGCAAACAATTTAAACATCATAGAAACACTGAGGGGCCAATCCTGGCTTCCTCTGGGATCGCGCAGGATCCCTAGCTAAATAGTCAACCTATCTGGCGAGAGTATAACCCTAGGCTTCCAACCAATTAAACACCCCCCCCACCCCCCCTGCATTGCCCAGTCGAACCTCCATCACCCATATCCTGTGGATAAGTTACACATTTTTAACCAAGTTGACCTTCCGTTTATGCTGAGTAAAGAATGGTTTCAGGAACCCCTTCTCACCACTATACCCTGGGATTGAACCATATTTATAGTGTCATCTCATTTCTTCATGCTATTTCTTCTCTTTTTACTGCCTGTAATAAAACATTTCAGGGTTTCAAATCTTAGGCTACTGAGTTAGGCGAGTCATACCAGGGTCTCCATACCTTGTCAAATTTTTTACCACAACCTCTAGCTTTGTATGTTGATTTGTAATATGGCATTACTTTTATTGATTAACCCTTTCCACTGCGCCACCTCCGGGGACGCAGCTTTTTTCCAGTGAAGAAGGATAATCTTTTTACCGTAGTAAAGCAAAATGCTAATAAGTGTTCTATGGGCCCTGGAGGGCACCACATCCTCCACCAGCCCTAAAAGACATACCCGAATTGTCATGGGAATAGGGACCATCAAGACCTCACCGATGCATGTGGTTATTGCTTCCCAAAATGTTCGGAATCTGACTGCATTCCCAGAATATATGGCGCGCCCCCGCAGGACTGTGAGAACACTGCCAACACTCTGGGGATACCATCAGGAATATTCGTGGTAGTCTCGCTGGAGTATAGTAAGACCTATGCAGGAATTTAAATTGTATCATTTGTCTCTGGCTGAGACTAAATGTTTGAAAGTTTGGTCCCGTAAATCCTCCCAATCCTCCCCCTGTATTCCTGGCACCTCAGCCTCCCATTGCGCCTTACATCTTTTAATTTAATTTTAAAAAGTTTAAAGAGGAACTAAACCCTCCTATCATTTTCAGTGAGCCTAGGTTCACATTGGATTGATATGGCATGCGATTTGACATGTCAAATCGCATGCCAAATTGGAGGCAATTTCCGGCAATGGCACCATCTGAATCAGTGCGACACCACATTTGCGGCGCCACACCGATTCCCAAAAGTAGCTTCTGTACTACTTTTGGCGACTTCAGGGTGCGATTTCCATAGACATCTGTGCACCAACCCATACAGAAGTCTCTGAAATTGCCTCTGAAGTCGCGACTGACATTCCCGATGTCAGTGTGAACCTGGACTAAAGGAAGCTGCCATTTTAGCTCCTGTTTGATCTTCAACTGCCATGATGCTGCACATGTGATCAGTTATGACACCAGCTATTTGATGGTTTCACAGTTTGGTTGAGAGCACAACTAATGCGACCATTTCGTTCACATGTAACATGTTATTTGAAGCTGTTACATCGATGGGTTTAATTCAGCTTTAACTGAACAAACTTAGGAACTTTACCCATAATAACTTGATAAAAAATAATGTTCTTCAGCAAGGAACATGCATTCTTCATTAATAATTATGCTACCAAAATTAGTGTGTGCTGTAAATTGCCTCCAGCATTGCTCCTGTTTCTGAGGGATGCCATTTTGCTGAAGCCCAGAGCCCCTGAACTGCAGTAAATCATAAAGTAGCAATAAACCCATCAATTTAAGCATCAAACTTGTTTGAAAAAAGTATTGTAGCTGAGCATACCTCCATTTGTTTAAGGGAATCTACCATATATCCTTCTAGGTTCATCCAGTGGTATCGGATGTCTGTAATGGGTGATTTTGAGGCAACCCATATCCACATCAACCCACATCCCACTCGTGAAAATGCCCCGATACCAGAAACCGATACCGGAAGTAACGTCTCCTTCTTCTCCCCTCCAGCCGGATGTCCAACAGGAGGTTAACAGGAAAGCTTTTTCCAGATCCATCCCTGCCTCCTCCTCTCCAATAAACTTGGCATGCAAGGAGTTCAGGGGGTGCTTGCCTGTCAGTAAGTGGCCGGGACGCGGAGAGGGGGGTGTGGCCAGCCACGGAGAAGTGAAGCTGAATGTGGCAGGCGACTGGAGTGGAACTGCAGCACGTGTGTGCATCCAAGCAGAGGTATGGTTCTACCCTGCAGTTTAGGGTCTCTCTGCAGCTCTCTGTTTTTTTTTGTGAGGGAGGACGAGGGGGGGGGGGCAGTCTATTGCCATGGGAGCAGTCTATTGCCATGGGAGCAATCTATTATCATGGGAGCAGTCTATTGTCATGGGAGCAGTCTATTGCCATGGGAGCAGTCTATTGCCATGGGAGCAGTCTATTGCCATGGGAGCAGTCTATTGCCATGGGAGCAATCTATTATCATGGGAGCAGTCTATTGCCATGGGAGCAGTCTATTGTCATGGGAGCAGTCTATTGTCATTGGAGCAGTCTATTGTCATGGGAGCAGCCTATTGTCATGGGAACAGTCTATTGTCATGGGAGCAGTCTATTGTCATGGGGGCAGTCTCTTGTATCATGGGAGCAGTCTCTTGTATCATGGTAGCTGTATCATGGGAGCAGTCTCTTGTATCATGGAAGCTGTATCATGGGAGCAGTCTCTTGTATCATAGGAGCAGAGGAGACATAGGATTGTCAATGCTTTGCAGAGGGGAAGCCTCTTCTCTGGTGGGCACCATCTTGTGCAGTTATTCCAGCAGCAGTTGGAGATATCTTCCCATCATTATGGTGCATCTAGAAAGACTTGGGAAAAGGTGGAGACATGCTCCATAGAAACCAAAGCTGCTTGTGGAGCCGCATATGTGCAGTTCAGTGTACAAGTCCAGCATCTGCCAGGATGAATGAACTACCATGAGCATGCGCCAAAGTTACGCCATCTTGGCCAGGTGAATCAAGATGACTAAAGACCCCAACCTAGAAGAATCCAGTGAGAAAATATAGGCATCGGCAAGGGAAATAGCAAATGGCACATCACTAGAGCAAAGGTGAGTATAGTTTCGCTTTAAAGAAAAAAAAGAACATATTGTGGCTGTATTGCTGACCTCCTTAAAAGTTTTAGTTGCCTAGCTGTCTCTGGCTTTAATACTTGAAATCACTCCTTAAAAGTTTTAGTTGCCTAGCTGTCTCTGGCTTTAATACTTGAAATCACTGCTCCAGAGCAAGCATGCAGCAATTGACATGAGTATTGACCTGGATACTATTTCTGGGTTAGTAACGCAGAATATATTGATACCATTAAGTCAACATGAGAGCCAGGCAAATAGCATTTTCAAAAGGAGAGGTCAGTAATTGTGACATAGTTTTCCCACTACAGATTTCATTAAACGCAGCCCCAGATCCGATCTGCAGTTAGTGAAATTTTGTAAATACTAGCAAATGTGTGGCAGTTCACGAATAAACAAATTTAGAGCAAATTTATTTTGGATCCTGAGCGATTCATAACACGTTTGGTATGCATTCTTTTAGCAGGACACATGAGTGTGCCATCTCAGTAGAACTCTCAAAGTGTAAACAGCATATAGAGCAAGGGATAGAGAGGAAGCTCATCATAGACCACAAAGTAAGAAAAAGGAGGCTGAATGACAGCAGAACATGGACAGGGGGTGAAAGGGAGACAGTGGAGACAAATTACAAAGAGTTGTGCAGAAGGGAACATAAAGGGGGCAGAGGAGAGAGAAAAGTGACAGTTGAGTGTTGGGAGAGACAGAATAGAAGCATATGGAAAGTGAATAAACAAAACAAAAAACAAACAAAATACGCAGAGTGTGAGCTTATCAAGTATTGTGGAAAGTAAAGCTACAATTAAAGCGGAGTTCCACCCAAAAGTGGAACTTCCGCTTATTTGCTCCCCCCTCCAGTGCCACATTTGGCATCTTTCAGAGGGATGGGGGGGAAGGGAGACCTGTTTTGACAGGTCCCCCTTCCCCACTTTCAGGAAGTTTGCCTCCCTCCTCCTTCTGCCGCCGCTGGGCCAAATAGAAAGTGCAGCGCGCATGCACAGTAGGGAGCTGTCCGTGAAGCTGAAAGGGTTCACTGCCGGTTTCCCTCAGAGGCGATGGCTGAAGATCAGCTGGAGTGTCAACATCGAGGGCTCCCTGGACAGGTAAGTGTCCATATTTTAAAAGTCAGCAGCTACAGTATTTGTAGATGCTGACTTTTATTTTTTTTTTTCCCAGGTGGAACTCCGCTTTAAGTGAAAAACGAATTCTACTCCACGGAAATTGTTGACTTTTTTCAACATATCTGAACGGGCAAAGATTAGATCTTAGTCAATCAATGCCTATAGAAACAGTGATATACTTGATCAAATGAGATAAATGTTACCATGGTGTATTCATGGTTATATTTTAGGCCCCTTTCACAAGAATGTTCCGTTCACCTCTGCCGTGCTTTTCAGGCGGACCTGAACGGACGCTCCATTGGAGTTGACGGATGTCAGCGGTGACATGTCCGCTGACACCCACCGCTCTCTGATCTGATCCGTGCAACGTAAAGTCACACGGATGGAAACCCCATTTTTCCATCCGTCTAGGGATCGGATCACAACGGACAGACAGTCCGTTATCATTCGATTTCCCATAGAGGAGAGCGGGGCTGTGACAGATCCGTCTCTGCACAGTGAGCGGAGACGGATCTGCCATCCGCCGGCTCAGCGGGGATCAGTGGAGCGCTTCCCGCTGAGCAAAAATGGACCCTGCACACAGACACGGCCATGTGAAAGTGGCCTTAAAGCGGTAGTTAACCCATCCATTTAACAGTTTAAAAACCAGATACATTTTCGGCATGTGCCAGAAATGTAACACTTCCATTGGTTGTGCTCTAAACCAAACTGTCAAACCATCCAATGGCTGGTGTCATAGTTGATCACATCATTTGTAGATTAAACAGATGCCAAGATGGCAGCTTCCTTTGCTGAAAATGATAGGAGGGTTTACTACCACTTTAATGAACAAAAATGTAGCTTTGTCTCATAGAAAAAGTAATTACACTCTAACCATTACTTCAAATCCATGAGTTAGTATGCAGGTGGAACCAGTCTTATTTAAACCTTAGATATTTAGGGTTTAGGATGTTCTTCCATATTGACCTCTGTAGCCAATGCCCCCCTTAGGGGTGGCTAGAAGTTGTGGTTCACACTGCCCTCAATCACCTTTCTCCACACATTCAGAGTAACAGAACAGGCTGGTACTTCGTTTGGTTTTATTTTATTAAAAGATTTGAACTTGGATTGGATTTGGAATGTTATGGGATGCCCAAATAATTAATTCCATTTACACAGGACCTCTTATATACACCTCCAGTATATACACTCCTTCCTCTTCCTCCAGCACATCACTTGCTTCCCTGACTCCTGTTCCTCTCTCCTGCATAGTACTTGTTTCTCAAAGTGAGGCCCAGAAGGAATTTTACTAGGCTTCCATCATTTGTTCAGCCTGGCTAGCACATGGTGAGGCCTGCTACAGTTGAAACAGGACCTCTGGACCACTCATTACAGGCAGGGACATTGATCCCCATAGTGTAGAAAAAAGTACTACTGTGCTAGCCAGCCTGATGGACTACAACTCCCAGCCCATCCTCTTCCAGGCTCTGCCAGCCACTTCAGCAATGACAGCCTTCTCCACTACCACAGTGACACCACAGTCCCTTACTGACTTCTGCATCCTTCCCAGATTGTCTCTCACCCTAATCCGCTCCGGCATGCCTCCACAGCTTCCCAGAGTATGTGTCATTCACCGACCACCGGTGGACTCCTTGCTGAGCTTCGTCAGTAGCACTGTCTGTTGCTCTCCTGCTCCCCTGGTCAGGATTGCCCTGTGGTTTGTATGAGGAACCCATTCCACTCCTAGAGCACCCAGGCCTCAAGGTCACCCCCCAGACTAGGGGCTTCCTGTAGGGCCTAAGCAACCTCTTCTACATTCCAGCTCTTCCACCTTAACTCACTCCTCCCAGACTGGGCTGACCCTGGGTATTTAAGGAGGCCTGCCCCCTGCCAATCCAATTTGGGGATTGATCAGGGCTCCTTAGCATACCCCAGATGGCTACACCTCCCTCCCAACTCTCTGTTTAGAACATTCCACCAGCTTCTGGAAAGAAGTGGGAGGTCCCGGTGACCTCATCTGTGAATCACCCAGTCCTACCTGAGTCACTCCCAGCCCAGAAACCAAAACAATCAGACCTGCTCTCAGTCAGGCCTGACTAAATTTGCCTCACCTTACATAAAAAAACCCTCCACTAGCTCCTCCCTATGTAGGGGGCGCTACACCTGTATGGTGCCATTATGCATAATCGCTCTCTAAGGCCCTCAAAAGGAAGGAGGTAGATGCCTATGGCCTCATGCGCACTGCTGTTCCTAAACTGACGTTTTTGGGGCTTTTGGCTTTTTTTTGACTAAACGCCTGAATACACCTTGAGAAAACTGGAGAGTGAAAAATCTGGTACAGTTGTGCATGGTAGCCAATTAGCTTTTAACTTCAGCTTGTTCAATTAAGCTTTGACAAAAAAAACCTAGAAGATGATTGGTTTCTATGCAGAGCTGCACTAGATTTTTCTCTCTCCAGTTTTAGTAAATCAACCCCTATGTGTCCAAGCACACATAGGCTTTTAGTGGAGTTTAGAAGTAGTCAGAGCTCCTTTCCTGAACACAGAGGAATCACGTTCAGGAGAGGAACTTTTGGGCATAAAAAGACCAAACGTGGCTAAACACATCTAAACCTGTCTAAGTGCTAGGTAAATTTAGCACTAGAGTGTTTATTCATTTCAATGGCCAGAATAAATTAAAATTCTGGCCAATTAACCAGTTGCCGACTGGCTTGACGGCAGCAACATGGCTCGCGCGCTCACTGTGTTTGGGGGGGCCTGGGAGCGGGTACAGCGGACTCAATGTTCGCCGGTTACCCGGAACCCCCCCCCCAGAGTGACAGAACGGAGGTCCATGTATGTAAACACGGATCTCCGTTCTAACAGAGGGGGAAGGGATGTGATCACAGGCTCCCTGTATATTGGAGCCATGATCACTCCCCTCCCCCAGCCAGCCCAGTACCAATACAGTAAGAACACACTGAGGGAACACAGTTAACCCCCTCCAGGTTAACCTCTTCACTGCCAATGGCATTTACACAGTAATCAGTGCATTTTCATAGCACTGATCGCTGTATACATGCCAATGGTCCCAAAAAAGTGTCAAAATGGTCTGACATGTCCGCTGCAATATCGCAGTCCCGATAAAAATCGCAGATCGCCGCAATTACTAGTAAAAAATAAGAAAAGATAAAAACCCCAGAAATTATTTCCTATCATACATAAACGCAGCAACTTTTGTGCAAACCAATCAATAAACGCAGATTGCGATTTTTTTATACCAAAAATATGAGAAAGAAAAAAAATCGAGCAAAACCGATGAACAAAAAAAAATATTTTTTTTGGATATGCATTTTAGCAAAAAAAAAATATTTTTTTTTTTTTTTTTGCAAAATTGTCGCTCTTCTTTTGTTTATAGCAGTGATCAGAAATGACGCAGAGGTGATCAAATACCACCAAAAGAAAGCTCTATTTGTGGGAAAAAAGGCCGCAAATTTTGTTTGGGTACAACGTCGCACGACCGCGCAATTGTCAGCGATGCAGTGCCGAATCGCAAAAAGTGCTCTGGTCCTAAACTGGGAAATCCTTCCGGGGCTGAAATGGTTAAATAAATTCCCAAAACGCTCCTGAAAGCACCATCCTCTAGTTGTTTTTTTTTTTTCATCCCTCTCCCCTCTTTCCCTCCCCCTCCCCTCTCCCCTTTCTTCTTCTTATCCTTTCTCCCCCTCATCTTCCTCCCACCCCCTTTCCCCCTCTTTCTGTTTTCTGCACCCCTGGCTCTTCCTGACTCTCTCTTGCCCTTCCCTTTCCCATTCCCTTCCCTTTCCTCCCCACCTTTTTCCTCACTCTTCCTCCGTCCCTTCCCCCCCCTCCTCCTTTTCCCTATTTCATCCCTTTTCTTTTCTTCCTTCCCCCTCTTTCTCTTCCTTTCCCTAACCCTTTCCTTTTCCTCGTCTCTTACCCATTTCCCTTCTAGTCGCCCCCAGGGTTTTCTGTCCTCTTCATCTATCCAAGATTCCTAGCTCTACGCTTTTCCCCATTCCCTTTTTGCTTCAGTCAATGCCTGCCTGTTTATTCTACACCTTCTCCAATATCATCACATACCTTTTCATAACTTTTCACACTTAATCCTGAACATTTCACGTCTATTTATCTTCAGTATGACCAATAAGGACCCTTACTTACATTGGAACTTTTATATATGTGAACTTAATGAGACAATTCTCATGTATGGGATCCCCTTGGACTTCATAGGCAGAGAAAATGTGTAGACAAAAAGGAGTAGTAATATAAAAGTAATTGAATTGTATTAATATTTTAAAATCAGGGTATATATATATATATATATATATATATATATATATATATATATATATATATATTCACATGTATCTATCACACAACATGGGAACAGATCATGTGTGAAGATGCAAGCATAAAAACAGTATACAAGATCATTGAGCAAAAAAAAGAGAAAAAGAGGTGCCTCAATAAAGTACAGTGTTGGTAATATGAAAACTCAATGCATGGGAGTTGCACACCTAAGCAACCACATTGAAGTGGGGTCCAGGGGCAAGTTCCATAGTCATCCCGACATGTTTCGGAGTTTACAATCCTTCTTCAGGGGGTATTTGCATTGAATAAAACAGAATACATAATCTGTAGACAGAGCATGAACATAAATCATTTGACATGCAATATTTTGAGTAAGGACATAAAAAGAGTAAAAGAGCGCCTCCCACGGGGGGAGGAGCCAAACACTTACATCTGCACTGAGTGGCACCAATCACCTGAGTTCTTGAGCAGCCCAATAGGTCCAAAACTGGTGGAAAAGACCTGTATCACCGACCCCGGCAACCGCTCAAGCCAAAATGACCCAGAGCGGGCGTATGTGATGGTGCAACCACAAGGAATGCCGGGTGGCTATGCTGGCTGACCACTGGTAGTGGTGTATTGTGAGCTAAATAAAGGAGTACAAAAATATATATAGGTGTCAGGGAGTACTGAACATCAGTAACTGGATAAGAGAGTGAGAAACCAAGGGCCCTACCAAACAATGCCGCAACGTCTGTGTTTTTATGCGGAAGTGAAACATTGGTGTACATTACCCACTAATGTGGGGGGCAGAGTCAGAAATAACTGACGTAGGTCTAGGTATCATAACTAGTATATAGTGAGAGGTATGAAAAACATGTTAGTGTAGCATAAAAAGCAAGTAGTTCACACTCATGAAAACAAATTAAGTGTGTTACATGGTATGATGGGGGTAAGAGCACAAGAAAAAGTATAATGTAGTATGGCAGGCTGCTAGATGGAACACGGGGAGTGCGCCTAAGAAGGTTTATGGGCCAATGGTTCTCAAAGAGCATGGTATGATATATTATTACCTGATCCAAGGGTCGGCATGTATATGGGCTGCACAAGGATGGAAGCCTAACTGACCTGTATTTAAGAGGCAATCTCCCCACGGTAGCCAATCCGGTTCGAGGAGAACAGGTGCCGGCCGTCCGTCAATGAGGGGCAATCAAGCCCCAATGACGGACACCACACATCCCTCCGGGAGAGCGACGTGTGTCGGACCCGCGCCGGCGGATGTGTCGAGGCGGACTGAAGTCCGCCAGGACAGAGAGCTTGCTCCGACACAGAGGGGCCCAAGTGGCCAGTGGGTTCTAATAGGCTCTAATAGGCTTCAAAATAGAGTGGCTGGTAGTGCAGAGCATTGCGCTCGCAGCCCACTCAGTGTGTTAGAAAAGCAAATAAATATTTGCTTTTCTAACATTAACGATCCTATTGGACACCTTTCTCAGAGGAGGAGGGGGATGCACGGCCGAAGCCAAGCTTCCGCTCGCCAGACACCTTTGCCCACATCCTAGGTGGGGTAGGTGTGGGACTTTGATGTCCCGACTGCCCTGGGTGGGAGGCGGGGGGTCTGCTGCTGTCAGTGCCGCAAGCCCCTCAGCGGGGGTGGGTGCTGTATACCCTGCTGTATATACCCTATCTGGTGATGCTGTATATACCCTGCTGTATATACCCTATATGGTGATGCTGTATATACCCTGCTATATATACCCTAACTGGTGATGCTGTAAATACCCTGCTGTATATACCCTAACTGGTGATGCTGTAAACTCTATCTGGTGATGCTGGGCTGTATACTCCTGACACAATGGGTGGAATATATAAGGGGTGGGGCTTATAAAAAGTGGGAGGGATCAAAAAGGAAGGGCAGGGTCTGGTGCCTTCCCAATCCTAAAATTTCACCAGCTACTACTGCTAAAGAGAATAATCTATGAATAATTTAAACTTTAAATGACCGCTAATTTTTCAAGGATTAACAGGCCCAGCAAACTCAGACCAAGAGCTGGCTGTTTAATGTTAAAAGAAATCTCCAAGAACCTCAACATTTCATTGTAGAATCAGCAGGTAAATCAGGCCATTTGAACCGTCCATAGTACACCACTATATCTATTGATATTTCTGTTTAATAAATTAATGAAAAGGCAAATTCTCCTTAAGACCCCTTTCACACTGAGGCAGTTTTCAGCGTTTTAGACCTATAAATAGTGCCTGAAAACTGCCTCCCATTCTCTGCAGTGTGTGCTTCCACACTGGGGCGGTGCACTTGCGGGATGTTAGAAATATTCTGCAAGCAGCATCTTTGGGGCGGGTCGGGAGTGCTGTAAACAGTGCTCCCAAAACGCCCCTGCCTATTGCAATGAATAGGCAGCACTTATAAAGGGCAAAACTGGTCTTTTTGTGGCTCGATAGCGGCTGAAAAAACGCCGCTAAAGCACGGCCAAAATGGCAGGTGCTTTAGCGCTGTTTTACCAGTGCCTCAGTGTGAAAGGGGCCTTATTCTCCCTTTATTCATATAGATCACCTTTATCTATTGGCACTGTTTCAAATGAAGTGCTAATGTTTGTCTGTTCAACTATGTTGAAAAAGCCAAAAATCAATTGGGATGTATTCTTCATATGATGAAACTCATTTCCAATATTCCCATCCAGTGACAGCTGTTGTATTCAGCAGGCACAGCACCCAAAGCTACCGGAATACAGTGGCACTGCAGAACAGTGACTGCATTTGGTAGGATGCAGTCACTGTTCGACTGATAATTTTGCATTTAGTACAATCAATTTTTAAATTGACTTTTGTGCAGCTAGGTGGCGCTTCAGGGCCATCTATAGTTTGAATGGTGGCTGCAGACTGTACATGGTTAGGTGGTGGAGGAGAAGAGGATTATGACTGATGGGAGGGGGAGCTACATTCAGAGATAATTGTGGAGGGGGGAGAGGAACGACAGTTCATTGTGTTTCACAGGGAGGAGATAAAGAGAAGTTAGTCAAAGACCAAAGAGTAAAAAGTGAAGAGGAGGTTGGAGAGGTAGCTGATCATGTATTAACTCTCATTTCTCCCTTTCAGGGGATTAACAGGTAGTTTGTACCTTTTCTTCTGGGTTGTATGTAATGCTTACCCCTTAGGTTGCTGCTGGATTTGGTTGGATCTCCCTGCCCCGACCTGCCCACTGACACCTGGAATGGTGGAATGGGTAGACAAATTTTGCAACAGCAGTGCAAATATAGCTTTCACACGTGAAACAATTACCTAGGTAACACTGACCATTCCACACGGTCGCCTGTGATATAACGACCAGAACACACTAAGCCACTGTAAGGGGGGGGGGGACGGGGACGCAGACACATCCATTTCAGTAGTAACTGCCCTGACACTGTAAAGCAGTACAAAAACTATATAAAAAAGGCAGTCCAAATAACTGTACCAACAGCAGTAAGTAAAGCCTTCCTACTGCAGAAATGCCCAACCTAACCACTGGCCAGTGGGATAACAAGTCTACCAGATTTGGGGTCCTTGAATTACTTATAAGAACACTCACTATCATAAGGAGAGTATTTTTGTCAGACAGCAACAATGGCAAAAACAGCTAAAATGACACACCAGAATGGCCAATAGCCTTATAACCACTTCGTTGTTCTGACACTATCCTCCCAGACACAGTCCAAACCTATTAGACGCTTGTATGTTTAGGTTTACCATAGACTGGAATCAAACTACAGTTTCTAAGGGAAGTCAGGTGAAAAGCCTACAGCTTTGAGCCTGCTTCTGCACTCCTTGGTGATCCACTTCTTGCGGCTCTGCCCTATATTTCTCTGCCACTGAAGTACCCTGTGTAACACTGTGCAATGTTACTGTTATGCAGAACTGTATTTGACCATAAGATAGCAGTGTTCTGCAACTTTGTTATCACACAACTCATACAGAAATGCCGGGGACACTGGGACTTGTATGCTGTAAGCAGGATTCCTTCATTCATGCTCAAGCTGAACTACACCGCCCAAGAGGACTGGGAGCATTTAAAAAGGGTAAAGCCAAGGAACTTGGGGGTAGATGGGAGAGACTGTGTTGGAGGCTGGAAGAGAGAGAGAGGGGTTCCACCCAGGTCCAGGCCGAATTGGATTGGGCCCAGCTGGGAATGTCAGGATTCTGCAGCTTGGCAGACCAGACACGTAGCTACACCAGGAAACTGAGACCAAACAAGTATATAACTTGAAAAGGTGAGATTTATTTACAGTGCACAGTAAAAAACAAACAGTGAACATAAACAAACCCCAGCAAACAAAACCCAAAACCTGACAAAAACACTAACACCTACGCTGCGAACTAAAGCTAACTCTGCAGAAGGGTACAGGGTATACAGGGAATCAAGGAGGATACCATGCAAGGAGACAGAACTAGGCATGGAACAAAAGCAAGGCAGAGCAGAACAGGCTGAAGCAAGATCTCTAGCAGCAGTGAGGCGAACTCAATAGTGACGTGCAGAGGGAATTGGCCTTAAATAGCCAAATAGCCACTTCCCAGCTGAACCCGGGTGTGGCTGACTCCCACAGCCTGCTGACTCTTGGGAGGCCCCTGCTGGTGAACACTGGAACTGCTCAGCCTCTGACTGCTACAGGACACACCCGCTGGTGAACACCGAAACTGTAGCCCATGGATCCAGGAGTCAACAGGTGAGCCCTTACTGACACCTGCTGGTGGATACCGGAACTGCAGCTCATGGACCCCTGAGCTACAGCGCCACTAGCTGAAGAGACTATTCCTGACAGTACCCCCCCCTCTAAGGAGCGGCCTCAGGACGCTCCAAACAGCAGTAGCGGAACCAGTCTGTAAGAAAAAGTCCTCTGCTACACAAGTCCACTGAAGAAGTTTCTCGAAAGTTGAAGAATTCCTGGTTTTTCAGCAGGATGCCCTACCGCCAAGATTCATTGGAAGATAACGTGTCCCCCCACCTGGATCATGCAGCTGGCTGAGTGTCCCACTGCCGGGGTCCAGAAAGAAGTCAGGTATTCCACCTCCCGGGTCTGGTAACTGGTTGAGTACCCCAATGCTGCGGTACCATGGGTCATTCACAAACTTAGTCCTGGGGCCATGTGACAACACCAGATCACTGACACCGGAATGTCTGGTTACAATTATGTAGCTTGCCAGATCTCCAGGACTTGTTCCACACTTCAACGGCCATCTAGGTTTCCCCAAGGCACTGGCTACCCGACACGGGTACCCTAATGCACCTGTGTCGTAGCAACTGCATCTGGGTCGTGGCAAGGCATAAATGGTGCTCTACCGTTCCCCTGGAGCTCACCACTACCAAGGTCGTGAAGGTAAACGTGGCTAACTATTGCAAAGGGTATGGCCGGACCACCAGGCTTTGGCGCCATCGGAGCAAAGTATTATAGGAGGGACCCAATCGAGGCAATTGAAAAGCGAACCTTAGGCACATCCGGCTGGCCAGCGGGCAGGGGTACATCTGGCTGGACAGCAGGCAGAGGCACATCAGACTGGACAGCGGGCACTGGATTGTCAGACTGGACAGCGGGCACCGAGTCCTCAGTTGTGGAGTTAGACTGGAGCAGGTCGGCCGGTGAGGAGGCAGACCGGAGCAAATTGGCATAGTCCAGAGGGGCAACAGCCCAGGAATCAGCATAGTCCAGCTGGGCAACAGCCCAGGAATCTGCATAGTCCAGCTGGGCAACAGCCCGGGAATCTGCATAGTCCAGCTGGGCAACAGCCCGGGAATCTGCATAGTCCAGCTGGGTGGCAGGCTGTAGATCACCCGTGGCCGGCTTGACAACAGGTGACTGCATGGAGAAGGCATGGACCCCATAGGCAGACGGCAACATGGAGGAGGAATGGACACCATCGGCAGGTGGCAACATGGAGGGGGCATAAATACCATCAGCAGGCGGCAACATGGAGGAGGCATGGACACCGTTGGCAGGCGGCAACATGGAGGAGGCAGGGACACTATCGGCAGAAGGCAACATGGAGGAGGCATGGACACCATAGACAGGTGGCAACATGGAGGAGGCATGGACACCATCGGCAGGCGGCAATATGGAGGAGGCATGGACACCATCGGCAGGCGGCAACATGGAGGAGGCCTGGACACCATTGGAAGGCGGCAACATGGAGGAGGCATGGACACCATCGGCAGGCGGCAACATGGAGGAGGCAGGGACACCATTGGCAGGCAGCAACATGGAGGAGGACTGGATCTCATCAGCAGCAGTCATCAGCATGGAGGAGGACTGGATTGCATCAGCAGCAGTTATCAGCATGGAGGCGGACTGGATATCAGCAGCAGCAGTCATCAGCATGGAGGAGGATTGGATATCATCAGCAGCAGTCATCAGCATGGAGGGGGACTGGATATCATCAGCAGGCTGTTTCTTTTTGGGCGTAGATACTGGAGTCCTACAGGTAACTGCATTGTGCTGACTAGAGTGTACTACTGATGGAAAAAGAGTAACAGTATTGAGGAGAGTAGAAGGAAGAGTAGCAGAAGTACAGGAAGAGGCCTGAGATGTTGCTATGGGTAATGGTACTGCAGAGGGAGCCTCCAATAGATTGCATACAGAGGAAGTATGGTTACTGGTGGCAAGGTACTGATCTACAGGAGGTAAGGAACACTCAGTAGCAGCTGGGGTTATGATCTCTGACCAAGCTTGTAGCAGAGGGTGAACCAAAGTAAGTTTGTCTCTCCCTTGCTCACATTGCTCAATTAAGGAGTGCACAGCAGCAATCCAATCCAATAGTACTTGATGTGAATAGGCTGAATACTGCTGATAAAAGAAACCTGTACAATATTTCAGCAACCATCCCAAAAATCCAGGCTGGTATAAAGTAAATGGAGGAGTGAACACATCATGGCCCTGAGAAGTAAACTGAAATAGTAGCTTAGAGCAGACTTGAATCAAGGGTTGTACTTTGCTAAGGGAGAATCTGCCCTCCACGGCTAAGGCATGTGCTGTCAAAATGCTTCCCAACAGCTCCTCCTCAGTGAGATCCTCCCAAAGCGAATGACAAAAATCCTGGTCTTCTGCTGCAAGCTGCACACAACAAATCACCTTTGCTCTAAGCATTCTGACAAAGCAAAAGCAAAAAACTCAAAGTAACTGGCTCTCAGTTCCCAAGTGTAGCTGATCTGGTCGTTAGTGGGCGTCTCTATTATGTCTGGATTCTGCAGCTTGGCAGACCAGACACGTAGCTACACCAGGAGACTGAGGCTGCATTCACACAGGGGCGATCCGACTTCAGGCACGACTTTGCTAGGCAACTTGCAGGCTACTTGCAGGCTACTTGGAGGCAACTTGGAGGCAACTTGCAGGCTACTTGCAGGCTACTTGCAGGCAACTTCAAGCTTGACTATGCCAGGCGACTTTGCCTGTGGCCAATCAGTGGGGAGGGAGGTGGTTGCCCTGGATAAATTCTTTTCTTTTAGGCTGCATTCACACAGGGGCGATCCGACTTCAGGCACGACTTTGCTAGGCAACTTGCAGCCTACTTGCAGGCTACTTGGAGGCAACTTGGAGGCAACTTGGAGGCAACTTGCAGGCTACTTGGAGGCAACTTGCAGGCTACTTGCAGGCTACTTGCAGGCAACTTCAAGCTTGACTATGCCAGGCGACTTTGCCTGTGGCCAATCAGTGGGGAGGGAGGTGGTTGCCCTGGATAAATTCTTTTCTTTTAGTCGCTTCCATGTAGATGGGGGATCCGACTTGGAGGCGACTTCTATTGAATCCTATGGGCACAAGTCGGATAGAAGTCGCCTAGAAGTAGTACAGGAACCTTTTCAGAAGTCGCCTTGAAGTTGGAGCGACTTCAGTCGCGTATATTAAGACGGCTCCCATTCATTTCAATGGGATTTCAGATGTCAAGCGACTTGGGGCGACTTGAGGCAACTCAAGTCGGATCGCAAGTCGCCCCTATGTGAATGGGCACTGAGACCAAACAAGTATATAACTTAAAAAGGTGAGATTTATTTACAGTGCACAATAATAAACAAACACAGCAAACAGTGAACATAAACAAACCCCAGCAAACAAAAACCAAAACCTGACAAAAACACTAACAACTACACTGCAGACTAAAGCTAACTCTGGACAAGGGTACAGGGTATACGGGGAATCAAGGAGGATACCAGACAAGGAGACAGCACTAGGCATGGGACAAAAGCAAGGCAGAGCAGAGCAGGCTGAAGCAAGATCTCTAGCAGCAGTGAGGCAAACTCAATAGTGACACACCGAGGGAAGAGGGAAGTGGCCTTAAATAGCCACTTCCCAGCTGAACCCGGGTGTGGCTGACTCCCACAGCCTGCTGACTCTTGGGAGGCCCCTGCTGGTGGACACTGGAACTGCTCAGCCTCTGACTGCTACAGGACACCCGCTGGTGGACACCGGAAATGCAGCCCACGGATCCAGCAATCAACAGGTGAGCCCTTACTGACACCTGCTGGTGGATACCAGAACTGCAGCCCATGGACCCCTGAGCTATAGCGCCACCAGCTGGAGGGACTATTCCTGACAGGAAAGTTGCAAAAGCTGCCAGAGACTGCTGATCATACTAAGGAGGCAGGTTAGTGGATCCTGGGGGCAGAAGGACCAGGTCATCGCCATCTGCACAGCCATACCTCAGGAGGACAAAGGGGGCCCCCTTCCAAATGGAAGGTCGTTGCTTCTCCCTGCTGCACTGTGGGACTGGGTAAGAGGGTTCCTAACCCATACAATGCTGCCATTGTCTTCAAGCCTGTTGTTGTATTTAGTTGTTAGAGTTCAAAACAGTTCACAGTACAGGCCTCTACCTTTAGACACAGAAGCTACAACCCATGCAGTGTGGCAGTCTAACATCCATACTGTCTTTATCAACACTGCCTGCAGGATACCAGAAATCACCCGTTTGCTTCCGTTATAGGCAGGAATTCTACACACACTCTTCTTCAGGCTCAAGCTATTCAAGGAAGAAATTAGCTGTTCAAGTGCTGGTTTCCATTTAAAGAGCTACCATCTGATATCCTTATCAGAGTAGGGGAAATCCATTAGCTATTTTACCATCCTTTGGGCAACTCTGTTTCCTAAAAGAGACTACATCCCTATTGTACACCAACATAGGGACCCCAACTAGCCAGCAGATGAGTTCTTCATGAATTGGGATATCTGCTGAAAATTTACTTGCCTAAATTCCTGAGAGTTAAACCCTGACTCCCGACAACCGGCAAGTAAGCTAGCTTAGTGTTTGTCCTTCTTCTCATCTCATTCATTCACTTGGGGAAAATGTCAAGGTTTGGGATCTCACATTTAAATTTTCAGTCCTGCAGGGTGGGTGAAAGTGGATTAAAGTGGTACTGTATTGTGTCATATTGCCTTTTTCTTGTTGGTGTTCTGCCAGTTGGAAGTTTTTCGTCAATTGGTTTCTTTTGCCTATTTTGCCATTTCCAATATATTAATACAAGTTAAACTTTTATCTCATCAGTGTGTATGTGTTATGTGTTATCAGTGTTCTTTGTGTTACAGCCAGGGAGTCACCTGACCAGGGTATTTCCATGGTGTCAGCAGGGGCAACACTCTGCTCATGGAACAGGGTACCCAGAATACTCAGCGGCTCCTGAGGGTAGTGCTACACCTGCAAATTGGTTCTCAGCATAGCGGTTCTGTCCAAAGCAGCAAACTCATGGCACAGCAGTTCAAGGCTCTTGTAGCAGTAGCTCACTTCCTGCACAGGGCAAAGCAGCCATGTGGTCTCTGCAACTTAGCTTACACAGCACAATTTGGCAGCTCAGTTCATCTGTGGTAGCCTCCTTCACAGGGAGGATATACCAGGGAAGAATGTTTTGCTGGGTGGTTTAAAGGGCCTGCTGATACATGTAAAGTCAAGGTGAAGTTGTTTACACCAACCAAAACCAAAGTGAGGCTTAGTAGATGGGGAATACATTTGGATATATTTTAAATTTCAGGTGGTATGTAATATCTGCTTGGGAGTTTGTCTTCATTACAGCATGCAGAGGACAACGGAGACAGTGTCTGGAGATAACATGTTTTACAGGTAAGATAGAATTGTGGAGAATGGGGATTGCAGAATGACAGAAACACCGAAACACAAATAAGTTGCAACCACAGGGTTCAGAACTGAAGTACCATACAAAGCAAAGGGTACAGGACAGTGTGTAATGCTAAACCCAGCAAATGGTACTGTAGAAAGAGATCTGGGTGGAGTGTATTGTAGATAGGGATACACTTGGATGGGGTGTCATGCAGACAGTGGGTGGAGGGTGGAGGCCTGTATGAGAACCTACTGTACACAGTGGAGGAGGTATTAGAGAAAATAATGTGAATGATGAGAGAAGAACTGCCAGAGAGCACAGGGTGGATGGGAGAGGGGAAGCTGTCAGCTAGCACAGATAAGAACATAATGTGGGGTAAAGGGGGAGGGAGACCTACCAGAGAATGTAGTATGGACTAGAGGGGAAGAGCTGTCAGAGAATGTAGCATGAACAGGAGACTAGTCAGTGAATATAGCATGGACAGGAGGGGAAAGGGGGACTGACAGAGAATTTAGTGTAAATGGAGAGCGATGCCAGTTAGCATAGTGTGGAGTGCACATGGGTAGAGCTGCTAGGGAATGCAGTGTGAATGAAGGGGTGAGGCTTGTAAATAATGCAGCATGACTGTTGAGGGAAGCTGTCAGGCAACATAGAAAGCATGAGTGTGAAAATGTTACAGAATAGTATAGATGGGGCTACCATTTATATAGTGTGGACCTGAGAGGGGAGGGGGCACTGACAGAGAATTTAGTGTAGATCACGTGTCAAACACAAGGTCCTCTGGCCAAATCTGACCCTCCAGGCCATTTCATGTGGCCCTCGCATCTCTCCTGCAGCTCCACCCCCTGCTTCTTCCCGGCAGCAACACAAAATATGGGGGTGCACTGTGATGTGGAGAGGCTGTGGGACTCTTGACTTCCGATGTGGGGAGGGGGTGCTCTGGACATATGCTTATTATTATTATGGAAATAATACAATTCTATGCCAGTTGAAAAGGATGGTCGCACACCGCTGGTATCATCCACAAGAAACTTTATTGGAGACTGCTCAGAGAGAACACCATGGCAGAACCATGTTCTGTCTGAGCAGTCTCCAGTAAAATTTAATGTGGATGATACCAGCGGTGTGCAACCCTACTTAGACTTGCATCATGTGTTACAGAAATGTGAGTGGGCTCCGTGCTGGTCTGCACCCGCCCTTCACAGCTTAAGTTTAAAGTTATCACTAAAACCAGAAATAAATGAATGCAGAGGCAATTGTTCAATATGATCAAGAGCAGATACATTTATAAAGTCTTACAGATACAGCCAGTACCTTTGAGGGCAACCATTATGCTGATGTGGCCCGCAATGAAATTGAGTTTGACACGCATGGCGTAGATGGAGAGCAATGCCGGTTAGCATGGTGTGGACAGGGGTAGACCTGCCCAAGCATGTAGCATGGATGAGGGGTTGGGACTGGCAAGGAATGCAGTATGGATGTTCAGGGGGAGCTGCTAGGGAACATAGAGAGGATGATGAAGATGTTAGAGAATATAGTATAGAGAGCGTCTGCCAGGGAATTTAGTTTGGACAGTAAGGGGTTGGGGAACCATCAGAGAAAATAATATGGAGGTACGAAATCAGAGAATATAGTGGAGATATTGAGATAATAGCTACCAGAAAAGTTACTACAAGCAGTGTGGGGGGAGCTGCAACAGAAGCAACACAGGAGAGCAGAGGAAGTTTAGTGGCGTGAACACTGATGATGGACAGTTTGAGGGGGAAACATGCCCACTGATGGCACAAGAATTCCTCTGCGAGTGTGTGAGGTCTACTGAGTAAGCAAAGTATGCTGAAGAACTGTCAGCGTTGCAGTGGAAGCGGTTGGATCTGAGAAAAGGGGCATGTGTTTTCCCGTCATTTTTTTTCATTCACTTTTAGTAATATATAGAAAGGATATGCTGGTAACGATAAGTCAACTATAAATAATTCATCATCACCATTGACAGCTGAGGAGAATCCACATGTTTTATTGTTTTTCTTTGCTGTTAATAACTATCTCTTTCTCTGAAATCCTTTAAGGCATTGCATTCACCACATTCTCTTTTTGTTTTCTTTCCTCTCTTTCTCACACACTAATGATCACCTCCATGCTGCTGACTCCAGGCTTTTTTTTTCCTCTACTGTGTATGTTTTTCCATTTGTCTTCTCTCCTACGATCCTCTCCAGTTTCCTTCAATTAATGGTAAAATGGGACTGTGGTGACTTATGCTTGCCCGCAACTACAGCTCTTACATAACTCTCTGTACCCATAACATTGCTTGCATACAGGGCTGGCCCAGGACATTGTGCTGCCTGGGTCCAAGAATGAAATGCTGTTGCCCCCCCCCCCAAAAAAAAAAAAAAAAATCACACCCACCAAAAGGCCATTTTCCATTATTTATTTATTTATTTTTATTCAAATATTTTATTGAATTGTTTCATAAAAGAGAGCGACAATATACATGTGAAAAGTAAAGTGAAAGTCATTACATATGTGTGTATATGTTATGAAGAGCGTTACATCTAGATTAATGAGTTTACATGACCAGAATTTAAACAGAAAAAGATATGACAAAGCTTATTTGGGCATTTTACGCGCGAAACCGACAGGAGCTGAAGGTAACACTAGGTATTCTTGACCACCAAAGTGGTCACTGGAGAGGGGAGGGGAGAGCTAGAAGAGTAGGCATACCCCTCAGAGTTAATTTAGAAGGGGCTCCAGATTTTTTGGCATATGTTCTGAGACCCCATGTTCCAGGGGGGTTTGGGGGGGGCATGGCTCGCGCCCCGTGCCTCGCCTCCAATTCCTGTCCCATGGGGTCTGTGGGAAGTTGAGGCGTGGGGGAAGGAGGGGAAGGAGAACTTTGGGAAGGGGGAGGGGGGAAAGGTAAAAAAAAAAAAGGGGGGGGGGAAGAGGAGGGGGGAGGGGGGGGGGTAGAGGCAGCGTAGAGGAAGGAATAAAAAAGAGGAAGAGGAAAGGGTGGTTAGGTAAGAAATTGGATTAAGATCTGTCTAGTTTGCTGCCTGAAAAGCTAGGGTCAACTATGAAAACTCAATGATTCCGTTTGGACATAATATCTTGACAGGACTGGGAATGGGTAAATTCAAGCCATGCGTTCCAGGTCAATGCAAAGGCGTTTACGCGATCGCTAGAGATATGAATCAACTCCTCCAGTTCACATATGCGGTTAAGTTTAGCTGCCCATTCTCTCAAGGATGGGGGTTCAGCCTCTTTCCAATGAGCAGGTATGCATAGGCGGGCTGCATTGATCATTTGAACGGCTATGGAGTTACGCCTTTTCCATTATTTTATATCGTGAAAATTAAAACTAAATTAAATTGATCAGGAAGTCAAATTTACATGCAACAGCACCTTGTCTATATGCAAAATTATATGAAATACCAGCCACATTTTTGAAAAGGTGCATGCACCTCTTTTGTGGAAACGCAGGTACAGTAGCCCATTAATTTCAATGGGCTGCCGTGCCCACGCAAACATGGCCTGTACTAAACACAGAAGTATGAACCTACTGTAGGTTAAGGGCCAGTTCATACCAGGATCACATGGGAACACATGCTTTCCCGTGGGGAGCATTTTGACAGTTCGTTCTTTCGCATGGGCTTCTCGGTAGATGGTAGATGGGTGTACCTTTGTCCCACTGGTTTCTGACAGTCCTGTGCTAAAGGCACTGAAGGACATCCTCTGGTGTTGAAGGGAGGTAAGCATGATGTGTCTTTCATCTGCTGCATTGTTTCCTTGGCCAACCACTGGCCTGTGTTTGTGGTCCTCAACTTTGCCTATTTATTTGTGCTTGTTCAAAAGAGCATGAACAGAACATCTTGACACCTGCCTGGGAGAACCTCGCCGATGCAATATAACTAGGTGTCTTGTTGCTTTTCTCAGTCTTGCCATGGTGTATGACCTGTAACAAGAAACTGTAGTCCACATCCTCACCTTAGTAGCAGTAGGAGTTTGGCTGTTCCTCGCCCAGTTTTAAGCCTCCTACACAGCTGTTTCTGTTAATGACTGTGTTTCAACCTAAATATGAAATTGATGATCATTAGGAACTGCTTGGTATAATTGGTTAATCATATACATGACTCTAATCCTGTGTACAAAGTGTGTAAGTGTAAAAATTGATGCTGATTTAAAGCCAAATGGTAGTAAACACTTACATTCAAGTAAACGCAGTTCTGCTTGAGCTTGGAACAGAGGAGAGCTGAGTGCAGCACAGCCAGTGAACTGGCAGGCGGCTGTAATGCAAATGATTCCAGACTTGCCAAAGGGCTGTGAATACACGGTGTCTACGGGCTCCTCGGACCAATACAGCAGGCATGAGAAAGTAAAGGGGCATATACAACGTGTTTCAGATGCCCTGCCTCCTTTATCAAGAATGCCTAATAGCGAAGCAAGATTTTGTTTTATATTGATACAAGCCAATATGGCAGGTGGAAAATGAGAGTGACTTTAACAGGTTTGAAATGACCAATGAGCTTGCAGGAGCGGTCTAGGTGCATGACAGTCCCATACATATATATTTAATTAAAAATAAACAAATAGTATAGGGAATGATATGAGAAACTAAATGAAGATCAATAAAACAGATGTTAATGAAACAAAACTGACTGAGGGACCAAACTGTTTTAAATTATATTAGATATTTGGCTGGTGTGGTGGTAATAAAAGACAATTGGAAACATCTTTGTTAATCTTTGAAGGCATTTGATACATTTATGGAAGGTATTATTAAAACTGTCAAAATGAAACCTAATGGAGAGCAGTATGTATGTGGGAAGAGACAAAAGACTTGTAAATTGCTAAGCAAGAAGGCATCTGGACAAGAAAGAAATGGGAGATGAAAAGCCACATTACTAATTTCAATACAATGCAAAATGTAAGAGTTAAAGAGCGAATAGTTTTAAAAATGAATTAAAAACTCAGACTGTTAATCAGAAGCCAATGTATCTATATGTTTTCATTTTAAATATATATATCATAGTCCTAGTGAGCCGACAAGCTAAATAATGGTGTGAACCTCCAATTCTTCTTTTAAACCTTTTGGAGCAAGGGTATTCAATGTGAAAATCCAGAAACTCTCACGTCTACACAGTTGTTGCAATCTTTCTTCAAAGGAAGAGAGAAGAGGAATGGATTCTATAACCCATACTCTAAGATCTTTAGTGGATTTATTATGTTTCAGGGTGAAGTGTCTGGCCACATTGTGGTCCACATCACCAGCTTTGATAAAATGTTTTTATAATATGAAAGAACCCAAGCTTACCACTGTAGAAACACCTACACTCCATTCGGAAGGGGAGTGGGATGAGAATGAATTAATAGCCTTAGACACTTTGGAAAACCTCTAGACAGGAGACTCTGGTGACCCGGTACATTCATTGTTCCCCCTTCTCATACACGTCCCGTTTTACACACCGAGCTCAAACTCAAGTCTATTTTTTACCCTGTTCAAGCAAAGGGATCCTCTATATACAAAATTTACCAGCTGGTTTATGATGACATTATTAAATGATGTACTACCCCCACATCAATCAAAATCAGACACAGTCTTACTAAATCAGAGCGGTTAGCGCTGAACTCATTATCTCAGAACATGGAAATAGTCATCAGACAAGCAGAGACAAAGGGGGGGGGGATTGTCATCCTTAATCAGTCAGATTACATTTCAGAGGCTCTCAGATTTCTAGAGGATAAAAACACCTATCGCAGGTCACCACGGGATCCGCTTGAACAATACAAAGTAGAGCTCAAAAATCTGCTTGATCGTGCAAGGAGTAATTATGTAATCAACAAAAAAGAACGTGATTTCCTTTTTAAAGACATCCCTAAAACACCTTATTTCTAAATACTTCCAAAAATCCACAAATTTCCCACCAATCCACCTGGCAGACCAAACATTCCATGAAAATCCTTACCAGTGGACTCTACACTTACATGGATACTGTCCTCCAGTCTTTAGTCTAGTCTTTACCATCTTACATCTGAGACTCTTCCCAAATTTTAGTGACCCTTATATCATACACATGGGAAGACTCTTATATCTGTCTGTCTCTGGAAGTACAGTCCCTGTAACACCTCCATTCCACATGAGGTTGGTCTGACTGCTTTTTCTTACTTCCTTGCTACCGATTCCCAATTACACCATATGCAGGCCAATTTCATCCAACTTTGTTTGGAACACAACTATTTCTATTTCCTTGATCAGTATTTCTTACAGATACAGGGCACTGCCATGGGTGCTTATTTTGCACCGAATTACGCCAACCTTACATTGGATTGGTGGGAGGACTCCTGTATCTAAAGGATCAATCCATTTGCGGCCCATCTAGCATTCCAAGGTAGATACATAGATGTCATTTTAGTCATCTGGAATGGCCATCCAACAGATATAACCCCTTTTATCCAATATTGCAATAGCAATACTCTGGATTTACATTTACCCATGTATGGGACAAAATTTCCATAGTTTTTCTTGACCTAGAACAAGGCCATCACAATGGCATTATAGTAACCAAGACCCATTTTAAACCAGCCTCAGGAAAATCTTATTTACATTAACGTAGCTGTCACCACTGGATCAACAATATTCCTAAAGGACAATTCACCAGACTGCATAGAAATTGTACTCTTGACTCTGACTACCAATCCCAAAGCTCTATACTTACGAAAAAAATCCTTGAAATGGCTACAATGTAGATTTCATCAATCAAGTTCAATCTGAATGCTCTGTTATCACTACGCCTTCATGTAAACGATAAATTAATATGTCTGATGTTAGATTCATTACCTACTATGACGGTAAAACTGAACAAGTGGAACATATAATTTCTCGACACTGGAATATACTCCTTTGGGATCCTAAGCTGTCTTCAGTCATCTCTCCTAAACCTAAGTTTGTATATAAAAAGACACGAAATATCAAGAACAAATTTGGGGGGGGGGGGGGGGGGGGGGGGGGGGGGGGGGGGGGGGGGGGGGGGGGGGGGGGGGGGGGGGGGGGGGGG
>BLSH010178646.1:1298154-1310604 GCA_018402905.1 Glandirana rugosa
ACCGTGTGGACCAACTCATTTTTTACTGACGTGTATGAATATCTTTGTGTTCACACCTATGGAGTTGATACTTAATCTTAGTCCTTTACCTGTGTTCTGTCAAATCACCATTTAATTGACAAAACCATACTCATTCCGAGGTACGTGTGACCTGCGAGACACCTACAGATCGACCTCTGCGACGAATCTTTTGCAAGAAAACGTCGCCAAACATTCGTCGCAAATAGCCACGACCGCAAAAACTCGTAAAAAAAAAAGAAGTAATCGAATGTAACTGGTGTTTTTTGCCTAGAGATCACATTGTTTAGCAGACTATGTCTGAATATTTCCTCTGTGTGCTTATTTATGCTAAAACCACCATTTACTCTAAGGCTCCATGCACAATGCAGCTGATAAACGTCCGTTTTTGGCCGCTTTTTTTATGTTATCCTTTGTGTCCATGCACACATGGACGTTTATTGTCGTTTAACAACAGTGGCGTTTTTGGGCTGTTATCTGAACGCCCTGAATTGGCTTTCAAGAGTCGTTCTTCTGACCACAAAAAACACTGGACGCCGATAAACGCCGGTAAACGTCCGTTTATCGGCGTCCGGCGTTTTTTGTGGTCAATGTAAGCTAATGAAGAAAAAAAAAATGCTCAAAAACGCCAGCACCGATAAACGCTGCTTACAAACCGCTGCAAAAGAACGTTTTCTAAGCAGCGTCTCCAGCTAGACATCCACAGAGCGTCCAGTGTGCATGGAGCCTTACTCATACCAAAACAGTTAATTTACCACTAAACTGTCTTGTGTCCATTTCCTGATTCTAATTCATAGTTGAGGTATCCACACTTGTGTTTCTATAAGTATGTGCAGTCATTTTTTACTCAACCAGGTGTGCCAGAGGGGCTGAGGTTGTTCCTGGAGTCAAGGCGCAGAACAGAGAACCCAAATTACTAAGTGGCTCATCTGAGGGTGGCCCATCTGAGGGTAGCTCTACACACATTTTTCATAAGCTAAAGCCTGGGAATCAGGGACCAGTTAGGAATGTTACACCACACACTATACAGGCTGCAGCTGCAGGATCTGCTAGCCTGTTAAAGCAAGCTTTGGCTAACCACCCCCAATTATAAGAATATCCTCATAAAGGGACTAGTATGAGAATGGATATTGTTATTAGCTCTCCGTTTACTCCTCCCCCTTGATAGGCCAGGCCGCGATGATGCTACTGTGCACAGGAGTCACATCCCCGTGGCACGGATCGGGGGCCGATCGGGCCATAATTGTTCACTGGACTGCGCATGCGCGGCTCAGTGAACACGACAGTTGACAGGCAGAAGGATGCATTTATGGCAGAAGAGACCAATAGGGTCATTAATACCCTGCCTGTCAGCCATCTGTTGACAAACCAATTTACTTCCACAGTGGAGAAAATACTGCTGCCGGTTGCTTTTACCACACTGGATTCCCATTTCATGTTACAAAAGCATATATGGTGTATTACACCTTTAAACCCCACATTTGAGTACAGCATTTCTGGCCAGCAACCCCATTGATCTACATGCTGGACCATGCTGCCTACATCATTGCTGCTATATATGAGAGAATTGTGACACCAATAAACTCTCCTATCTTCCCTTGATGGGTTTGGATGTCTTTGGTTGATACCTTGTTGGAATGGCATACTGGCAGTTGTTATTTCTCTTCACTGGTACTTGCATCTATGTACTTGTAACATGGAACATCCACTCCTTTGAAGAAGACTCATATGAAGTCAAAACGTCGGGGAGTTCCATGTATTATGTAGTACTTACATTGTATCATGTGACTGTAAATTATTCCTTCTATCCAACATTTTAACGTTGTTCAAATAAAAGTGAGATTTTTTTTACCTATCTGTCTGGTGTTGCCTATAAAGTCCCGTTGAATTTTCCTTTTGTGCATGAGAAAATACTATGTCTGGAACTGGTCACATGACTGGGCTCTCCGCTTTTTACTTTTAACACAATTCATTTTATTGTGCTCACCGACTTCTGACTAGCTAAACAACCAGAGTCCAAAGCACAATTATAAAGCACATCATTGTGCTTTTTAAATTTGCAGATTTGTTTTTGTACTAATGGGTGTTCACCCATCCCTAAATACCTGTCACTCTGTGCTGTGAGGATGAGTCTGGACAGCCGATGCATATCCATTCACTTATGTAGGCTGCCCGCATGCAGCTACATGCAGGTACAAAATTTAAACAAAAGGATCTTCAAATCCTAGGGAATTCCACATTTCTTCCTCTAAGTAAACACAGGGAGTTGAAGAAGAGCCTTTTTCAGCTGCGTATGAAACAAGTCTACTACTCCTTGTGACCACCATATTGGGTTTATGTATTTATCCTTGTCATAAACATCCATAGGAACTATATAACTTCTTCTTCCAACTATGTACAATCCTTAAAGCGGAGTTCCACCCAAAAGTGGAACTTCCGCTTTAAATGAAGGTGACCCCCTGACATGCCACAATGAGGTTGGTCTGACTGCTTTTTCTTACTTCCTTGCTACCGATTCCCAATTACACCATATGCAGGCCAATTTCATCCATGACAGTGTCCAACTTTGTTTGGAACACAACTATTTCTATTTCCTTGATCAGTATTTCTTCCAGATACAGGGCACTGCCATGGGTGCTTATTTTGCACCGAATTACGCCAACCTTACATTGGGTTGGTGGGAGGACTCCTGTATCTAAAGGATCAATCCATTTGCGACCCATCTAGCATTCCAAGGTAGATACATAGATGTCATTTTAGTCATCTGGGATGGCCCTCCAACAGATATAACACCTTTTATCAAATATTGCAATAGCAATACTCTGGATTTACATTTACCCATGTATGGGACAAAATTTCCATAGTTTTTCTCGACCTAGAACAAGGCCATCACAATGGCATTGCAGTAACCAAGACCCATTTTAAACCAGCCTCAGGAAAATCTTATTTACATTAACGTAGCTGTCACCACTCTAGATGGATCAACAATATTCCTAAAGGACAATTCACCAGACTGCATAGAAATTGTACTCTTGACTCTGACTACCAATCCCAAAGCTCTATACTTACAAAGAAAATCCTTGAGAATGGCTACAATGTAGATTTCATCAATCAAGTTCAATCTGAATGCACTGTTATCACTACGCCTTCATGTAAACAATAAATTAATATGTCTGATGTTAGATTCATTACCTACTATGACAATAAAACTGAACAAGTGGGACATATCATTTCTCAACACTGGAATATACTCCTTTGGGATCCTAAACTGTCTTCAGTCATCTCTCCTAAACCTAAGTTTGTATATAAAAAGACACCAAATATCAAGAACAAAATTGCCCCCCCCCCCGCAAAATTCCCATGCCCCCCCAGGCCACCTCACATCCAATGATTTTCTTTCGCAACATGACTGGAATGTACAGATGTAAGAAAAGTTTGCCCTTTCGTGCATCACCAGCAAAAATACTTTTTTGATTCTAATGGCAAGGAATACACCACTGACAGGTTTTTCACTTGCTCCACTAATTTTGTAATTTATTTTTTATCTTGCCCCTGTGGTCTCCTTTATGTGGACCGTACTATACGTACGGCCTGCACCAGATTTGGAGCGCATAGGAGAGTTATCGAAACTGGTGATGTGCCCAAAGTCCCCAAACACTTCACCCTGAAACATAATAAATCCACTAAAAATCTTAGAGTGTGAGTTATAGAACTCATTCCTCTCTCTTCCTTTGAAGAAAGATTTCAACAACTGTTTAGGCATGAGAGTTTCTGAATTTTCACATTAAATACCCTTGCTCCAAAAGGTTTAAATGAAGAATTGGAGGTTCACACCATTATTTAGCCTGTCAGCTCACTAGGACTATGATTGTCCATTATTCTTCCCCCTCCTTTTTTGTGTAGATTTCATTGTATTGAAACTAGTAATGTGGCTTTTCATCTCCCATTTCTCTCTTGTCCAGATGCCTCCTTGGTTAGCAAATGCCTTTAAAGATTAACAAAGATGTTTCCAATTGTCTTTTATTATCACCACACCAGCCAAATATCTAATATCATTTGAACCAGTTCAGTCCTTCAGTCAGTTTTGTTTCATTAAAAAATACACATTGATTTACAGTGCCAGCAAATATGTGCAACAATACAAATAAAGTGACCAAAGAAATTCCTTATAAAGGCTTAATATAAAAAATTTCATGTGCAGATAAGTCCATATAAAAGTGCTCTTGTGCTTTAGTGCTGGATATCATCCAAAGTGCTCCGTGCTTCAAAAAACATAAGTGCTGTGGAGTGTCACACCCCTTATGTGTCCCCACTCACCAAATGACAGTGACGGAAATACGTCAACACATTTGCCCTCCTGTAGGCGTCATCAACGTCTGAACCCAAATTACTAAGTGGCCCATCTGAGGGTAGCTCTACACACATTTTACATAAGCTAAAGCCTGGGAATCAGGGACCAGTTAGGAATGTTACACCACACACTATACAGGCTGCAGCTGCAGGATCTGCTAGCCTGTTAAAGCAAGCTTTGGCTAACCACCCCCAATTATAAGAATATCCTCATAAAGGGACTAGTATGAGAATGGATATTGTTATTAGCTCTCCGTTTACTCCTCTGCCCCTTGATAGGCCAGGCCGCAATGATGCTACTGTGCACATGAGTCACATCCCCGTGGCACGGATCGGGGGCCGAACGGGCCGTAAATGTTCGCTGGACTGCGCATGCGCGGCTCAGTGAACATGACAGTTGACAGGCAGAAGGATGTATTTATGGCAGAAGAGACCAATAGGGTCATTAATACCCTGCCTGTCCGCCATCTGTTGACAAACCAATTTACTTCCACAATGGAGAAAATACTGCTGCCGGTTGCTTTTACCACACTGGATTCTCATTTCATGTTACAAAAGCATATATGGTGTATTACACCTTTAAACCCCACATTTGAATACAGCATTTCTGGCCAGCAACCCCATTGATCTACATGCTGGACCATGCTGCCTACATCATTGCTGCTATATATGAGAGAATTGTGACACCAATAAACTCTCCTATCTTCCCTTGATGGGTTTGGATGTCTGTGGTTGATATCTTGTTGGAATTGCATACTGGCAGTTGTTGTTTCTCTTCACTGGTACTTGCATCTATGTACTTGTAACATGGAACATCCACTCCTTTGAAGAAGACTCATATGAAATCGAAACGTCGGGGAGTTCCATGTATTATGTAGTACTTACATTGTATCATGTGACTGTATATTATTCCTTCTATCCAACATTTTAACGTTGTTAAAATTAAAATGAGATTTTTTACCTATCTGTCTGGTGTTGCCTATAAAGTTCCATTGAATTTTCCTTTTGTGCATGAGAAAATACTATGTCTGGAACTGGTCACATGACTGGGCTCTCCCCTTCGCTTTTTACTTTTAACACAATTCATTTTACTGTGCTCACCGACTTCTGACTAGCTAAACAACCAGAGTCCAAAGCACAATTATAAAGCACATCATTGTGCTTTTTAAATTTGCAGAGTTGTTTTTGTACTAATGGGTGTTCACCCATCCCTAAATACCTGTCACTCTGTGCTGTGAGGATGAGTCCGGACAGTCGATGCATATCCATTCACTTATGTAGGCTGCCCGCATGCAGCTACATGCTGGTACAAAATTTAAACAAAAGGATCTTCAAATCCTAGGGAATTCCACATTTCTTCCTCTAAGTAAACACAGGGAGTTGAAGAAGAGCCTTTTTCAGCTGCTTATGAAACAAGTCTACTACTCCTTGTGACCACCATATTGAGTTTATGTATTTATCCTTGTCATAAACATCCATAGGAACGATATAACTTCTTCTTCCAACTATGTACAATCCTTAAAGCGGAGTTCCACCCAAAAGTGGAACTTCCGCTTTAAATGAAGGTGACCCCCTGACATGCCACAATGAGGTTGGTATTTTTTGGGGGGGGGGGGGGGAGACGACGACCCTGTTTTGACTGGTACCCAGCTCCCACTTCCTCTCCTGGCGCCGCAGAGTCGGAAGGAATTCACCTTTCCCCCCTCCCTCCCGGAAATCTTCTGGGACACGTCACAGGTCCCAGAAGACTGCCCGGCCACTCACAGCGCTCAGTGTGGCTCGCGCATGCACAGTGCACACCCAGCTTTGGCCCACACTTGCTATGTCAGCGCTACACGGAGGAGGGGGAGAGGAGCGCAGCAGCGGGCGGCCGCATCGCTGGAGTGTGGGACAGGTGAGTGTCTGATTATTAAGTCAGCAGCTACACTTTTTGTAGCTGCTGACTTTTAAAAATGGTGGAACTCCGCTTTAATGTTGTTATACTGAAAATCACACAATTGGTATGGAACCAAGTAGCATAAACCAATTATGCACACATAATCACACATCACACGCAGTATATCAATCAGTTTTCAGTGGCACAATATGATTGTCAAAGCCATAAAAAAAGGATTCTTGGCAGACAATCTTTGATTGATACACACGATCTCCAATGCTGGTTGTAAATGCTTAGGCTTCCACAAAAGTAGCTTTCAAAAGTTCAAATATTGCCTTGCATCAGGTGTACAATGGTTGCCTCATATAAAGGAATCATCTCACCAGGATTTAGCTTGCCAGAAGTTCAGTCTGAGATATTTGTCCCACAAAAACAAGAAAAGTCTCATCTAGGTGTAGCCCGTCAGATGCTCACACGTAGAGGGAATTCCAGGCCAATGTAGCAAACACACTTTCTGTTCTTAGCTGGCTACATTTACTGCTCCACAATATCTATGAAGGGTGCCATGGTTGCCACCCAGGCTGGACCAAAACATGTCTTTCTTTGTTCACCACATTACATGGAGAATTGCGACAGTAGCACAGAACATTGTTTTATGCCTTTAGGACAGTTTACAGGTATTCATATAGACTCTGCAATCCTGACAAGATCAACAAGTATTTTCTGTACTTGCTGGAAAAGTTCTTAGCTTGAAAAAAATAAAATAAAAGAAGATGATTGAAGCCATCACATCTGGGACTGGTAAGCTGCAACATTTTTGCTCTTGGGTTGAGTTATACTTTAAATAAAATTAAACATATCTTTTTCACTAGTAGGTAATGTGATTGGTTTCACCAATTCACTCAGGAATGATTTATGCTGGCCATACACTAGATGAAAAATCGTGTGTTTCTCGCCCCAACAATTTGCACTGGGTTTATGACAAAACAAACGAAAAACTGATTCATTTATGTCACTTGAACGATTTAGCGATCAAATTTCAGTCATTACATGATGGCAAAATCATTTGCTCTCAAGACCATGTGTTTAGTTTTTCAAAAACTTGCTTGTCCGATTTTTTGTATAGGGTATGGCCAGCATTAAGCAGGTTTTCTCGTATATGTATCATTTACATTGTACAATGTGATCAGAGCACTAGTCACATAGCACCAGAAGGCTGCTCTCTCGGATATAGTGTCTATGTATAAAATGTTTGCCGTACAAATTTGACATCCACAGGGCCATCTTTAATACTAGCAAAAGAACAAGAAATACACCCGCTCCAAGCCATGGCCACACTCCACCATAACATGGAACAAGAGAAAGAAATTTCTTCAGACAGCCGCACTCCAGAAAATGCAGTTTAATAACAAAAGTTCTCACCATACATGGGTACAATCTGGGCACAGTGAGGGTGGACCCCAGGTGCAGGAACTGACGCATTTCACGTCCAAATATGGCGCTTATTCATAGCTAGCAATAGTGTGATCATATCCCTGCTTAAATATAGACTGAAAGGTCTTTCCAAAGAGAAGAGCCAGGTGGAAATCATCCGCCCTCAATCAGCACTCTAAATGAATTAACAAGACATTTAAGCAGCAGATGTGATCTACACGTAAAAAGTCTACAGCATGATATACATAAGATGTACACATTTGAATCATTATACAAAAACTTTTCAAACATAATTATTTCATCTATGTAACCATCCAATTTGACACAATAAAAACTTCTTTAGAAAAAGTTGATTATTTAGGAAGAAACATCCTAAAATATAAAGACATAGAATAACAAAAGATGATGAATAAAAACAAAGAAGAAAAAAACAACAACACATCATGTAGAGAGAAGAACAGAGAATCGTCTCATTAATAATTCTGACTACATGGGTGTATAAAATATTGTATTAAAAAGAACCCCACTGCATCAAAGTAAAGAAGAAGGAAGTGCTAGATAGCAGAGCAAACACTAAAAAAAGACTTCATTTTTATTTATACATGGTGAAAAATGTATGGCAATGTGGCAACATACCCGCTCAAATTAGCCTAAAAATATATAGGTAATATATATAAATAACACATGTAAAAAAGAAAAAGAAATATTATGTGAAGATTAATGCTATCAGGACTAAAACTGTGAGGTGTCATGTAAACTATCCAGTCAGAATCACAGTAGGAGAAATGTGGAAAAATTAATCGATCTTGATGGGACATGTAGGCTCTGAAGTTGTAAAGATAATATAGCCAAATGTGGTTAGACCTACTAGAATCCATGTGGCAAGAAACACCAGAGGGAGTCCAGAAAGAAAAATAAAATGTCAGGCACTAATCATAAAAGTGGGATACATCCCACTCGAAATTCATGCCAGCTGGCATCCTGGTACCGAAGTGGTAGATACAGTACACCTCTCTCCGACAGAGGGCACCGAATCTATCACCCCCTCTCCTGGATGTAACCACCTTCTCAACCCCCTGAATTACTAAACTGGAGCTGTCCTTATCATGAAACTGATTCCAGTGACGGGCTATGTTGGTAGGATGGTTCTTTTCAATATCCCTCAGGTGATCATAAAGGCGGTCCCTCAGTCTACGGGTGGTAGGTCCAACATATTGTATGTTGCATATAGTACATGTAATTACATTTATTACAAATTTAGTGTTACAATTAATATGTGATTGGATGTTAAAAAACCTTCCCGAGGCTGACGAGACATCCCGATCACCTCTTTTAATATATTGACAGCAATTACAGGTATTGGTCCCACATTTAAAAGTACCTTTAAACCGTAACCAATGTTGGTTGGGCTTCTGACTAGTAAAAAGGCTGGGAGATAGACGTCTACCCACTGTAGGGGCTCTTCTAGATACCACCTGAACTCCACCAGAAAGGATGTCAGTATACACTGAATCATTGAATAAGATTGGAAGATAGTTCCTGACTATATTCCCAATCTGGTGGAACTCCAGGCTAAATGGGGTAGAGAAAACCGGTAAACTAGGGGTCTCTATAGACGTGGATCTGGACCGTGTGGCACACCTTCTTTTGTTATTCTTACGATCCCTATCAAGAAGAAGTTTTTCTCTTGGGGTGTTTTCCGCTACAGATCGGGCTCGCACAACTGCAGATCCTGAATATCCCCTATCCATGAATCTCCGGGCCATCTCCTCAGAAGCCGAACGGAAATCAGCAGTATTGCTGCAGATCCTTCGGGCTCTGAGGAACTGGCCTACAGGCACCCCTTTGATAACATGTTTAGGGTGGTGAGAATCTGCCCTCAACAGAGTGTTACCTGAAGGGTTTTCTATACAAATTACTCACCACTTTACCTTTGTCATGGGATAATAAAACATCCAGAAATTCGAATCGACTTTTTGAACTGGATCTACCAGTGAATGTTAGATTCAGATCGTTATCTTTCAGAAAATTAAGCCAATTTTCCAAATCACAACTGTTATCTGCTATAAATAGCAGATCATCAATGTACCGAAAGTAAATAACAGTGTCCTGTCTACGGGGGCTACCACATCCAAAGATGCGGAACCTTTCCCACCAACCCATGAATAGGTTGGCTAGGGAAGGGGAGAACCTAGCTCCCATAGAGGCCCCGCATCTCTGGAGGTAGTAGTCCCCGTCAAACATAAAGAAATTGTGAGTGAGCAAATACTCCAAGCTAAGCAAAATAAATTCTTGCAAGGCTAGGGAAAACTGTCTGGACTCTTCCAGAAAAAAGGCAACTGCTTTTAAACCAAGTGTGTGTGGGATGGATGAATACAGACTGGAGACAAAACTGTACCAAACATAGTTGTCCTTCCAGTCAAATTCATCCAATCTGGCAAGTAATTGTTTTGTGTCCCTTAAATAGCTTGGAAGCTGTGTGACTAGGGGCTGTAATTGCTGATCTATCCAATGCCCCAATCTTTCATTAAGTGACCCAATGCCAGCCACGATTGGCTGTCCAGTTAATGGTTCAACACCTTTGTGTAGTTTGGGGAGGTGATGGAAAATAGGTGTGATGGGAAAATCAGGCACAAACATGTCTCATTCCCTCTGGGTAAATAAACCTATGGCAACAGCTCTGTTTAATAGATCCAATAATTTTGATTTAAATGGGATCGTAGGGTTCCCCTTTAACCTGGTGTATGTGGAGTCATCAGACAAATGTCTGATGGCTTCAGCCCTGTATTCATCAGCATTCATAACAACCACAGCCCCACCTTTGTTCCCACTCTTAATGACTATGCTGGGGTCACTACTAAGATTCTTTAAAGACAATTTCTCACTCACAGTGAGATTGTCTGAAAAGCATCTACCATGTGTGTTATTGGCTAGTTTGGTAAGATCTCTCTCAACTAGCTTTTGATAAGTGTCCATGTCTTTACCTCTTGATTCTATAGGATAGAAATCAGACTTGATTTTAAAGGAGATATGCGTGCGGCTTGATCCTGTGTCCGGGGGAGAATGTGCATCAGCTGACTCTCCCTCCAGATATTTCAGGTCATTAACCGCACACAACTCCACAAACGTAAGCAAAGGGGGGGAGGGTGAAGAATCACCCAATTCATGACGACTACTGTCTGTATGTGTGGTTGCATCGTCCTCATTGTAATAATGTTTTCTTAACCACTTCAGCCCCGGAAGGATTTCCAGCTTTAGGACTGGAGCCCTTTTTGTGATTCTGCACTGTGTCGCTTTAACTGACAATTGCGCGGTCGTGCGACGTTGTACCCAAACGAAATTTGCGTCCTTTTTTTCCCACAAATAGAGCTTTCTTTTGGTGGTATTTGATCACCGCTGCGTCATTTCTGATCGCCGCTATAAACAAAAGAAGAGCGACAATTTTGCAAAAAAACCCCAAATTTCTTACTTTTTGATACAAATCCAAAAAAAAATATAAAAAAACATTTTTTTTCATCGGTTTTGGCCGATTTATATTCTTCATCATATTTGTGATAAAAAAAATCGCAATCGGCGTTCATTGATTGGTTTGCGCAAAAGTGGTCGTGTTTACGGATGATGAGAATTCATTTTTGGGGTTTTTATTTTTTTTTACTAGTAATAGCGGCGATCTGCGATTTTTAGCGGTACTGCGATATTTCAGCGGACATGTCGGACCATTTTGACACTTTTTTGGGACCATTGACATTTATACAGCGATCAGTGCTATAAAAATGCACTGATTACTGTGTAAATGCCATTGGCAGTGAAGGGGTTAACCTGCAGGGGGCGCTCTAAGGGTTAACTATGTTCCCTGGGCATGTTCTAACTGTGGGGGGACTGCCCTAGCTGGGGAAGGGAAGTGGTCACAGCCTCCATGTACAGGAAGGCTGTGATCACAGCCCTTCCCCCTTCACAGAACGGAGGTCCGTGTTTACATACACGGACCTCCGTTCCTTCGCTCCGGGGGGGCCATCGCGGTTAGCCGGCGGCAATCGAAGCAGCCGCACCCGCTCCCTGGCCCTCCCCGAACACAGTGAGCGCGCGGGCGCGCCTCCGGCAGCGCGCCTACGCTCACTAGGCTCGGTCTCGCGGCCGCCGTCATATGACGGCGATTTGCGCTCACCAGCCACCTTGTCGCCGTCAATTGCCGATCGGCAGTCGGCAAGGGGTTAAAGTAAGGGAGCGTACAAATTTATCACATCTAATAATGTTGAAAATAAATCAAAATGGACGACAGGACAAAAATTCAAGCCTTTTGAAAGTTAATATAATATAGTATATTTAAGCAGCGATATGATTACACTATTGCTAGCTATGAATAAGTGTCATATTTGGACATGAAACGCGTCAGATCCTGCACCTGGGGTCCACCCTCACTGTGCCCTGATTGTACCCATGTATGGTGAGAACTTTTGTTATTAAACAGCATTTTCTGGAGTGCGGCTGTCTGAAGAAATGTCTTTCTCTTGTGCCATCTGTAATACTGATTGGACCCTGGGGAAACATTTTAAACATTTTCTTGCCCCCGCTGGCCCCCGCCATGCAATTTCGCTCTCCAGACTCAAAATCTGTTTGCTACAGTAGATCAGGTAAGATTGATTGCCAGAGGATGCAGCATATCATTTCTCACTGGCTGATTGCTAGAGGTTACAGCACATAATTTCTGTTGCTAGAAGTTACTGCACATCCTTACCGCTCACTGATTGGTTGCTAGAGGTTACTGCACCTAC
>BLSH010178646.1:1327034-1350034 GCA_018402905.1 Glandirana rugosa
TATGAACTAGGATAAGGGTAGGTAAATAAATTTAGGGCAAAATCAACAGATACGGGGTAATAAGAGTATTTACTGAGGGAATCGTGGCCAAAACATGGTTGTTAGGAGTTTTGATGGTGGTAGTATGGTTTTTTGGGTTGTACCGAGACTTGTTAAATTTATTGAAAGTGGGTTATAGATTGAATGGGGAGGAACGGTTCTAGGTACTCTTCCGACACTATAGGGTCAATGTATTAGTGGACTGAAATTTATTAGATAAACTTGGGAGGTTAGACAAAAAGCCGTCGGCGTGTCTACAAAACCGGTGCTAAGGGAGTCATTTATGAGAATAATGGGGCATAGACAACTAAAACGGGATTTAAATAAATGGATGGGAATAGGATCAAGTATGCAGGTGGAAAATTTAATATTAGAGATTGATTTAATAAGGAATGCAGAGCCAAGTAGAGAGAAGTGGGAGAGAGAAGAACCAGTAAAACTGGGTGAGTCAGGAAGTGATGTGGAAGAAGCATGCGGTGTGCTAAGACTTTGATGCCTTATTTTGTAAATTTTTGAGGAGAAAAAATCAAGGACTGTGTTACAAAGTTGTGTTGACGCTGGTAATGTGGAGGGACAGCGAGGTTTCAATAATCTGTGAATGGTGCAGAAGAGTTGTCTAGGGTTGCTAAGATTTTTTTCAATGGCATGGGAGAAATAGTTTGATCTCAGTGTTACCCCTATAGACATAAAAATGGTGCTTCCAAACCTGATAATGGACAGTCAGGCCAGAATGGCGCCACTTGCGCTCCAATTTCCACGAGACTGCCTGCATTGAACGTAGGTGAGAATTATACCACGGACCTGGACGGGAGAATGAGACAGTTCGAGTTTTTAATGGGGCAAAGTTGTCAAGGGAAATTGAAAGCACAAGATAAGGGCAAGATTAAGGGCAAGACCCCTTATGTACTATGTGAACATAGCCAACCTTTCCTGGTTGCTCCCAGATGAACTACACCAGGGCCATGGCGACCAGAAATCGTGTCCTGGCGAGTGGCACCCGATCCTTCTTTACCCTCACTATCTAACAGCATCTCTGACTCGGTGAAGAGCCTTTCTCTGCCTGAGACTTGCTGGCAGTTGTTAAACAAAACTCTGGGCAGTCTGCCAAGTTCTCACGATATTACTGATAACTATAAACACAAAAGATACAAGAGTATCTCTTCATTCTTTTATCAAAGGAAGGCTGTAGATGAGGGAAGTTTAACTACTTAAAGACTAAACCTTTTTGACACTTGTTGCTTACAAGTAAAAATCCATTTTTTTTGCAATAAAATTACTTAAAACCCCCAAACATTATATATATATATTTTTTAGCAGAGACCCTAGAGAATAAAATGGCAGTTGTTGCAATATTTTATGTCACAGGTGTTTGCGCAGCCGTCTTTCAAATGCAATTTCTTTGGAAACAATATACACTTTAACCGCTTGCCGACCGCCGATCGGCAATTGACGGCGACAAGCTGGCTCTCCTGCGCAAATCGCCGCCATATGACGGCGGCTGCGGGATCGAGCCTAGTGAGGGCGCGCTGCCGGAGGCGCGCCCGCGCGCTCACTGTGTTCGGGGAGGGCCAGGGAGCGGGTGCGGCGGAGTCGATCTCCGCCGGCCACCCGCGATGCCCCCCCCCGGAGCGAAAGAACGGAGGTCCGTGTAAGTAAACACGGACCTCCATTCTGTGAAGGGGGGAAGGGCTGTGATCACAGCCTTCCTGTACGTGGAGGCTGTGACTACTTCCCTTCCCCAGCTAGGGCAGTCCCCATACAGTTAGAACACGCCCAGGGAACATAGTTAACCCTTAGAGCGCCCCCTGCAGGTTAACCCCTTCACTGCCAATGGCATTTACACAGTAATCAGTGCATTTTTATAGCACTGATCGCTGTTTAAATGCCAATGGTCCCAAAAAAGTGTCAAAATGGTCCGACATGGCCGCTGCAATACCGCAGTACCGCTAAAAATCGCAGATCGCTGCCATTACTAGTAAAAAATACAAAAAAAATAATAACCCCAAAAATTAATTCTCATCATCCGTAAACGCGACCACTTTTGCGCAAACCAATCAATAAACGCCGATTGCGATTTTTTTAATCACAAATATGAGGAAGAATATAAATCGGCCAAAAACGGTGAAAAAAAATGTTTTTTTATATTTTTTTTTTTGGATTTGTATTTTAGCAAAAAGTAAGAAATTTGGGTTTTTCTGAAAAATTGTCGCTCTTCTTTTGTTTATAGCGGCAATCGGAAATGACGCAGCGGTGATCAAATACCACCAAAAGAAAGCTCTATTTGTGAGAAAAAAAGGACGCAAATTTCGTTTGGGTACAACGTCGCAGGACCGCGCAATTGTCAGTTAAAGCGACGCAGTGCCGAATCGCAAAAAGGGCTCCGAAATCCTTCCGGGGCTGAAGTGGTTCATGAAATACAAAAAAAAAAAATAGTAAAGTAAGCCCATTTTTCTTGTATAATGTGAAAGATGATGTACATCACGAGAATCGTCATCTTTATTCTAAGCAACAAAATTGTGATTCTCATTTTAGCCAGAATCGTGCAGCTCTACTGTGTGCTGTGAAGTGGAGGAGGGGAGATGAGGCAGCTGGATATGCAGAAGAGTCTTTCTGTTAGAAGAAGACTGTGCTGAGGACTTGTTTGCACTTTGTTGTGGTTTTCCTCGCGCTCCCGGAGGAGGCGGCGCCGGGCAGCTCTATTTAAACAGTGTGCACCCTGTAGCAAATGCTTTCCATCCCACAACGTTCCATGACCCGTTTGCTAAAGACTTCCTGTATCTGTGAGCCGGCTTGCGTGACCTTGATTGAACTCTGCCTGTACCGACCCTCTGCCTGTTTACGACCAGGCTTCTGCCTGACCCTCTTGTACCTTAGTTATCTGCCTGTTAACGACCCTGCCTGCACCTGACGACCCGTTTGCCTGCTCCCTTGTACCACACCAGCCAGCCTGTTAATGACCCTGCCTGCACCTGATGACCCGTTTGCCTGCTCCCTTGTACCGCACCAGCCAGCCTGTTAATGACCCTGCCTGCACCTGATGACCCCTTTGCCTGCTCCCTTGTACCGCACCAGCCAGCCTGTTGTCGACCCGGCCTGCATCCCCATTCTTCTGTCCACACCAGCCCTCGTGCCCCCCCCCCCCCCCGCTCTGGAATCTCCTGCCTGCTCTACCAGGGGCTCCCGAACCAGGGTCGTAACAGAGGTTGCCCTCTGCACAATCAGACTCCATCACCAGGTACGTGACACTTTCTGTCCTCTGATAAAGCCCTGTGTATCGTCAACAATTACCACTCTTTATGTGCAGCTGGGCTCCAGTATTTCATGGTGACAGGGAACCCACCAGAGCAATGAAAAGTCACCATGGGGGACACACCTGTAGGCAAGAATTGGCTGCAAAGAGGCAGCAGAAGATCAGCAGCACTGGAATACTTCTTTCACCTTTTTTGTATTTTATTTAAAGTGTCACTAAGGCTTCATTTAGATGTGCAGTTGGGTGGTAAAAATGTGCAGTAGAGACATGTTTTTGCCAGCCACCAATGGCCACCCTTAAGCTCCGTTAGGCAGCCGATGTGGGCATTTTACATGCCGCAGTCACAATGCATTAGGCATAATAAGCAGTTTCCCCCTATAACAGGTTTTTAGTGTCACCATTTCTGGACAGGCTATAACCCTGATGTAACGGTTGGATTTATTGACTGGCTGCTCTGCTGTGTTAGGGTTAGGGGGCGCAAATCACTCGCCTTACCCTGGGCGCTGACATCCCACACTACTCTAAAAAAATGGCTCCTAACTTTTTTAGCTGGCTCCTAGATTCAAAGCAAATTTGTCAAGTCATAGAAACATAGAAACATAGATAAGTGACGGCAGAAAAAGACTGAGTAGTCCATCGAGTCTGCCCCTTTTTAATTTTTATTTTTTATTTATTTATTTATTTATTTTTTATATTAACCTTGTTGTCCGACTATAGATTTATGTTGATCCCAAGCATGTTTGAAGGCATTTACTGTTGACTGTCTCACAACCTCTGTTGGTAGTTTATTAAGTCCTGAACTATACATCTACGTACAGACACATTTAGCTCTATGGGAATTGTAGTACACATCAGAAGAGGAGAGCACACAGGACAAGCAAGAAGCCTGAAAACAAGGGTAAAAGACTTAACAAAATAAAAAACAGAGCCATGGTATAATTGGTATTTTAGAAAGTTGATATTGATGTAAGAAAAAAACTTGAGTTTAGTGTCACTTTAACATCCTCTTTAGATAAAGATCTAATAGAAACACCATGTCTGACATTCTACACAGCAACATCTCAAATATTCATCACTGCTGCACCACAACCAACTTCTTGGAAGAAAAAAAGAGCACTACTCCCTGGGGGCATGAGAAGGAGAAATGGGAAATGTTCCCTGGTTTTTAAGGTCTGCCCTTGGCTCTGGACTGGGTTTTAGTTGGTAAATATGTAAGCATGAATGGTATGCTTTATTACATTTCATGTTGTAAACGCCAAAAAATACTTTGGAAAGGTAAATAGGTGCTAAAGAAAGGATGTACAAAAAATGGTTGTAAAAAATATTAACTTTTCAGAGAAAACGCCAGTTTTTTTTTTCCAAAGCTGCATTGCAGACTGGCATTTGGTATAATTTTCCTATTTGTATAGTATGACCACATACATGACTTATCAACAGCTGAACATTGCAGTGAAGGGCTCTGTAAATTGACTTACCCCAGGATCCCTTCTCAACACTACTAAGCCCTGATGCATTGAAACCCTAAAATGCATTGCTTTTTATGATACAAGATTGTAAATAAAATCAGACCTGGACTGATATGTTCTGTTTCTAGCATTCCCTTTGCACATCTATTTCAAAGCCTGACATTGCAGTGAAGGAGACCTTTAAGTAGGGTTGGCACTTTTTCTTCAAGCAAAACCCGAACACTTTAGCAGCGCACAGCAATTTTTTTTATAGTATAAACTATACATATATTTTGCAATTAAATACCATTTCTAATCATATGAAGTTAATCACAAGAGTCCCCTTTACATCAGAGTCTACATAGTTCCCATTTTACATCTAAATCTGTAGCGTTCCCCTTTTACATTTGAACTCGCAGAGTTCCCTTACACTCTAAGGGGGGACTCTGCAGACTCTGATGTAAGGGAGAACTCTGGGGACTCTAACATAAGGGATGCTTTGGGAACCCTGATTTAAGGGGGAACACTGAGAACTCTGGTGTATGGAGAGGACTCTAAAGTAAGGGGAAACACTGTAGCCTCTGGTGTAAAGGGGAGCTCTGATGTAAGCGGGAACACTGAGAACTCTGATGTACAGAGAGGACTCTGATGTAAGGGGGGGACACTGTGGCCTCTGGTGTAAAGGGAAGCTCTGATGTAAGGGGTGCTCTGAGAACCCTGGTTTACCTTAGTGTACTCACTCAGAGGCAGGAGAGAAGAGGGGGCAGACTTCCGTCACAGACACACAGTCACCCCTTGGCAGTCAGCACCTCTCATCCACATGTATCTGAGGCTGCTGGACTTCAAATTTCCCGTCCCCACTTTCCTTTTCTGAAGCACAGTGCTGGGGATTGGAGTGCGGGCAGACACAGAGGGGTAGGGGTGGGAGGAAGAGGATCAGATTGAGCCCTCTCTCCTCTGTGTGTGTGTGTTTGGGGGGATTATTAGTGCTGGCTTTGGGCAGTGTGAAAGAGTGTAACAGACACTCTTGGCTTACACAACTGCAGCCAGCAACCCTGCTAGGAAGCCATAGTCTGGTCTGAACAGTGTGCCCAGGTTTCACATGGTCTGAAACCTGGACGCATGATGCCAAACCCGAACTGTCTGGGTGAATCCCGGACAGGTGGCAACCCTACCTTTAAAGCCTCATGCATTTTAGGGTGCCTAGGAGGCAATGTGCTGGCTCCAGCCCCCCTGCCAGCAGCCATCAAAATCTATGACAGACTCAAACATGCAGTGGCTGGATGCTGTACCAACTGGGACTCGCATTTAGGGCCATGTGCCTTCAGGGACGTTCTCTAATTGGATGAGATGCAGATTGTGACATCACTTCCTCACCTCTCCATTATTAGTCTCAGCTATCCACTAGTATATATATGTATATACAGTATCTCACAAAAGTGAGTACACCCCTTACATTTTTGTAAATATTTTATTCTATCTTTTCATGTGACAACACTGAAGAAATGACTCTGCTACAATGTAAAGTAGTGAGTGTACAGCTTGTATAACAATGTAAATTTGCTGTCCCCTCAAAATAACTCAACACACAGTCATTAATGTCTAAACCGCTGGCAACAAAAGTGAGTACACCCCTAAGTGAAAATGTCCAAATTGGGCCCAAAGTGCCAATATTTTGTGTGGCCACCATTATTTTCCAGCACTGCCTTAACCCTCTTGGGCATGGAGTTCACCAGAGCTTCACAGGTTGCCACTGGAATCCTCTTCCACTCCTCCATGACGACATCAAGGAGCTGGTGGATGTTAAAAACCTCCTCTGCCTTCTGTTTGAGGATGCCTCACAGATGCTCAATAGGGTTTAGGTCTGGAGACATGCTTGGCCAGTCCATTACCTTTACCCTGAGCTTCTTTAGCATGACAGTGGTAATCTTGGAGGTGTGTTTGGGGTCGTTATCATGTTGGAATACTGCCCTGTGGCCCAGTCTCCGAAGGGAGGGGATCATGCTCTGCTTCAGTATGTCACAGTGCATGTTGGCTTTCATGGTTCCCTCAATGAACTGTAGCTCCCCAGTACCGGCAGCACTCATGCAGCCCCAGACCATGACACTCCCACCACCATGTTTGACTGTAGGCAAGACACACTTGTCTTTGTACTCCTTACCTGGTTTCCGCCACACACACTTGACACCATCTGAGCCAAATATGTTTATCTTGGTCTCATCAGACCACAGGACATGGTTCCAGTAATCCATGTCCTTAGTCTGCTTGTCTTCAGCAAACTGTTTGCGGGCTTTCTTGTACATCATCTTTAGAGGAGGCTTCCTTCTGGGATGACAACCATGCAGACCAATTTGATGCAGTGTGCGGCGTATGGTCTGAGCACTGACAGGCTGACCCCCCACCCCTTCAACCTCTGCAGCAATGCTGGCAGCACTCATACGTCTATTTCCCAAAGACAACCTCTGCATATCACACTGAGCAGGTGCACTCAACTTCTTTGGTCGACCATGGTGAGGCCTGTTCTGAGTGGAACCTGTCCTTTTAAACCGCTGTATGATCTTGGCCACCGTGCTGCAGCTCAGTTTCAGGGTCTTGGCAATCTTCTTATAGCCTAGGCCATCTTTATGTAGAGCAACAATTCTTTTTTTCAGATCCTCAGAGAGCTCCTTGCCATGAGGTGCCATGTTGAACTTCCAGTGACCAGTATAAGAGAGTGAGAGCGATAACACCAAATTTAATACACCTGCTCCCCATTCACACCTGAGACCTTGTAACACTAACAAGTCACATGACACCGGGGAGGGAAAATGCCTAATTGGGCCCAATTTGGGCATTTTCACTTAGGGGTGTATTCACTTTTGTTGCCAGTGGTTTAGACATTAATGGCTGTGTGTTGAGTTATTTTGAGGGGACAGCAAATTTACACTGTTATACAAGCTGTGTAGCAAAGTGTCATTTCTTCAGTGTTGTCACATGAAGAGATATAATAAAATATTTACAAAAATGTGAGGGGTGTACTCACTTTTGTGAGATACTGTATATATATATATAAAGTGCTTAGCACAAATGAGTACACCCCTTTTGAAAAGTAAGATTTTGACCACTTACAGACCGCCCGCCATCGTTGTATGTCGCTACTTTCACGTGGAATACCGTTGTTATGATAGCAGATAGTTACCATAACCCTGGTATTGTTTTTTTCAGCGGGCAGTCCTCTTTCAGATAAAAGTGGTCTCTGCAGTGGATTCACTGCGAGATCACTTTTATCGGGGGCTGGAGAGACCCCCCCACCACTTTCCGGTCTTCTCCGCCGTTTACTGGATCCGTCGGTAGCAGCAGAGACGATCAGGTCTGCTCCCCTCACTGCCTGGATGCCAAGTGAGGGCAAGATGGCACCCGCTCGACTCCATGGCATTGAAGGGCGGAAGCGATGTCAAACAATTTTGGAACTGCACTGCAACCGGATCGTATAGCTGCTTTGTACCATGCAATCTGGTGTGGGCAAACGCACTGCATCTGCGACCTGCAATTGGATTGACATTAAAGAGGAGCTCCAGTCTCCCCTCAAAAAATGAAAAGCTGTAGCTGCTGACTTTTAATATAAGGACACTTACCTGTTCCTACATCCAGCGATGTCCTCACCCGAGCTAATTCTTCAATCAGCTTCAGGTGCAGGTGCCAGCATCTTCACTAAGGGAAACCCACAGCCGGCTTCCAACTCCGCATGTGGAAGACATGCTGAGCTTTCTGATTGGTGCCGTAGTCTTCTGGGACCTGTGATGTATCCCAGAAGGCTATGGGGGAAGGAGGGGGGGTAAACTTTCAGTTAGATTGCAGCTGCAATTAAACTGTTTGTCTGCTGCCTTGCTGAGTAAAATGTAAGACAAACCTGCTTGGACTGTTCCTGGATGCCCTTGTGTCCTGCCCCACCTATATGTATTTCTCTATTGTTGTATTGAACTGCATCAGGTTATTGTTTTTTTTTTTGATGTATGATGACAATTAGTGGTGGTTTAGGGCAACTACAACTTGTATACTTGAGATTTGATATCTCTCTGTATCCTTCCCTCCTGTTTAGTGCAAGTTAGTTCAGTCTTAGCTCAACTTCCCCTGTTTCTTCCACATTCCCTCAGTCAGTGTTAGTCCTTCTGAGTGACAGGTGACCATACAGTCCAGATATTTGAAACGGGACACCCTGTTTCGTGCATGGTTTACAGCTGTCATATAATGGTGTTGCCACCATTATATTCCAGCACTGCCTTTACCCTCTTGGGTATGGAGTTCACCAGAGCTTCACAGGTTGTCACTGGAGTCCTCTTCCACTCCTCTATGACAACATCACTAAGCTGGTGGATGTTAGAGACTTTGCGATCCCCCTCCTTCCGTTTGAGGATGCCCCACAGATGCTCGATACGGTTTAGGTCTGGAGACATGCTTAACCAGTCCATCACCTTTACCGCCAGCTTCTTTAGCAAGTCAGTGGTCTCCTTGGAGGCGTGTTTGGGGTCGTTATCATGTTGGAATACTGCCCTGCGGCCCAGTCTCCGAATGGAGGGGATCATGCTCTGCTTCAGTATGTCATAGTACATGTTGGCATTCATGGTTCCCTCAGTGAACTGTAGCTCGCCAGTGCTGGCAGCACTCATGCAGCCCCAGACCATGACACTCCCACCAGCATGCTCAATTGTAGGCAAGACACGCTTGTCTTTGTACTCCTCACCTGGTTGCTGCCACACACGCTTGACACCATCTGTACCAAATAAGTTTAATTTGGTCTCATCAGACCACAGAACATGGTTCCAGTAATCCATGTCCTTAGTCTGTTCGTGATCGTGGCCGAGGGTTGGGCGGAATCGTTGTCCGCCAGCGACCTGCGATCGCCTGGTACAGCAAAAAAGCGGGGAACCACCGATGTAAACACGGCGGTTCCCAGCTCTGTTAGGCGGCATGACAGAGATGTACTGATCCCTGTGATCGGGATCAGTTAGATCTGTCATGCCCCTGCCAGCCCAGCCCGCATACAGTTAGAACACACTTAGGGAATACAGTTAACCCCTTGATTGCCCCCTACAGGTTAACCCCTTCCCTGCCAGTGACATTTATACAGTAATCAGTGTTTTTTTTTTTTAGATCTGATCCCTGTATAAATGTCAATGGTCCCAAAAAAGTGTCAACAGTGTCCGATCTGTCTGCCGCAATATTGCAGTCCCGATAAAAATCACAGATCTCCGCCATTACCAGTATAAAAAAAAATAGTAAACACGCCATGGCGTATGGTCTGAGCACTGACAGGCTGACCGCCCACCCCTTCAACCGCTGCAGCAATGCTGGCAGCACTCATACATCTTTTTACCAAAGACAAACTCTGGATATGACACTGAGCACGTGCACTCAACCTCTTTGGTCGACCATGGCTTACCTGTAGGTGCCCTGCATATCTCCCAAACCTGCACGGTTTAGGAGATATACAGTTTCGTAGATGTGCCAACGTCATTTCGGCACATGCACAGTGAAGAAACGGCCTCCGTGCCCTTTCTTCACTGTGATCGTGCCATGACCGGCGGCTCAGTGGGAGTGACGTCACGTGACTCCGGCCAGTCACAGAGCCGGAGATCGCTGCCCCAGAAGGAAGAGGGGCAGAAGATGGACGTCGCTGGACATCGCAGGCTTCATTGGCAGGTAAGTGGCACATAATGGGCTACTATGCGATGCATAGTAGCCCATTATGCATCTACTTTGCAAGGGAATGTAGAGGAAGTAAACCCCATCTGGGTTTATTTCCTCTTTAAACTGCTGTATTGTCTTGGCCACCATGCTGCAGCTCAGTTTCAGGGTCTTGGCAATCTTCGTATAGCCTAGGCCATCTTTATGTAGAGCAAGAATGTTCTTTGCCATGAGGTGCCATGTTGAACTTCCAGTGACCAGTATGAGAGAGTGAGAGCGATAACACCAAATTTAACACACCTGCTCCCCATTCACACCTGAGACCCTGTAACACTAATGAGTCCCATGACACCGGGGAGGGAAAGTGGCTCATTTGGGCCCAATATGGACATTTTCACTTAGGGGTGTACTCACTTTTGTTGCCAGCAGTTTAGACATTAATGGCTGCGTGTTGAGTTATTTTGCGGGGACAGCAAATTTATACTGTTATACAAGCGGTACACTCACTACTTTACATTGTAGCAAAGTGTCATTTCTTCAGTGTTGTCACGTGAAAAGATAGAATAAAATATTCACAAAAATGTGAGGGGTGTACTGACATTTGTGAGATACTGTATGTATATGGTAAATCCACAGTTCAGAATTAATTGTCAAATATTCTATTTTCCTTTACCAGGGGTGTTTAAATCTATTCCAGTTTACAGGGGTGGGTGGTAGGGAGTGTCAGTTCACAGGGGTGGGTGGTAGGGAGTGTCAGTTCACAGGGGTGGGTGGTAGGGAGTGTCAGTTCACAGGGGTTAAACAATAAATGATAAAAGTAATAGATGAAACATGGTTACAAGAAAAGTTGGAGGAAGTGACAAATAAACTTTGGACTAGGGGTTATCCCTCCACTTAACTGAATAAGGAATGAGCACAACTAGGTGTGCCATACAGGATTGCATTGCATTTGTTACTCAATACCACCTATTTTCTCTAGAAGTTTATTCTTTATTTATAAAGTATTGGTCAATTTTACGTAATGACTAACCCAATAGTCCAGAATTTATTTATTCCCCGCATTCTTGTTACAGGAAAGGATGTACTGTTTCTGATTATATAGTGGAGTCAGATTTTTTTCCGGATGTTAAAATTAAACATTTTTTCCTTGATTGTATCCAGTGCTGACATATAATCAAAGGAAGTTACTTTAGCTATCCACATTGGGGTTATCAAAAAAAAAAAAATGTAATGGCTATTATCTGCCAGAACAGCTATGTTATATATTTAATTAAAGCGGAACTAAAGTGGAACCTCCACTTAATTGCTTCCTCCACCCCTACGGTGTCACATTTGGCACCTTTCAGGCTTCAGGCGTAGGGGCGCGGGGGAGAGGGGGCCTGTTTTTGACAGGTCCCCTTCCCCACTTCCGGGAAACCTGGCTGTGGCCCAATCTCCCGAAAGTTCGGCCCCCTGCCTCCACCGCCGGGCCAGTCAGAAAGCGCAGCACGCTTTGCGCATGCGCCGTAGGGTACCGGCTGTGAAGCCGAAAGGCTTAACTGCCGGGTTCCCTTACCTGGAATGGCGGCAGCTGCACCCGACAGTCGATCCGAAGATCAGCTGGGGTGCCGACATCGCAAGCTCCCTGGACAGGTAAGTGTCCATATAGTAAAAGTCAGCAGCTACAGTATTTGTAGCTGCTGACTTTTACTTTTTTTTCCCCAAGGCGGAACTCTAACTATTTTTAATCAATATGCTGCTAGCATTAGTAAATAGATGGGAAGGTATATTATATTTATTTGTTTTAAACTTTTTCTTTTTACACTTCTTCAGCTACTTCCTAGATTCTGGCCTAGGCAAAAATGATGTCATACATCCCAGGAGGCTTCATGGATATTTATTTATTTCAGGTACTTATATAGCGCAGCGCTTCACACACATATATATTGTACATTCACAAAGTCCCTACCCTCAAGGAGCTTACAATCTAAGGCTCCTAACTCACATTTATACACATACCAGGGCCAGTATAGGCAGGAGCCAATTAACTTACCAGCATGTCTTTTGGAGTGTGGGAGGAAACCGGAGTACCCGGAGGAAACCCACACAGACACAGGGAGAATATGCAAACTCCAGGCAGGTAGTGCCGTGGTTGGGAATTTTTTCCTTTCATCTGGAGGAGGGGCTTTCTCAGCTAAGCACACCCTCTTGCCTGCATGTCTTGCATGTCTAAGCTAAGGGCAAATGGATTCCATGAAGTAAATGCTACAGAAATCATCTGCTCTTTTTTAAGCTGGCCACAGCTAGAAATGCAGTGTTTTTTTAAAGTGATTTCTCAACAAAATAAAGCACAGGGACATAGATTGATGGGTGATTTTGCTTTAAATATTAACCACTTGCTTACTGGGCACTTAAACCCCCCTCCTGCCCAGATTCATTTTCAGCTTTCAGCACTGTCGCATTTTGAATGACAATTGCGCGGTCGTGCCACATTGTACCCAAACAAAATTTTTATAATTTTTTTCCCCACAAATAGAGCTTTCTTTTGGTGGCATTTGATCACCCCTGCGGTTTTTATTTTTTGTGCTATAAACAAAGAAAGAGCGACGATTTTAAAAAAAGAAGAATATTTTTTACTTTTTGCTATAATAAATATACCAAAAAAAATATTAAAAAAAAAATATTCTTCCACATATTTTTGGTAAAAAAAATCACAATCTGCGTATATTGTTTGGTTTGCGCAAAAGTTATCGCATTTACAAACTATGGGAATTGATTTATGGCATTTTTATTATTATTATTTTTTTTTACTGGTAATGGTGGCAATCTGCAATTTTTATCAGGACTGCGATATTGCAGCGGACATGTTGGATGTTTTTGACACTTTTTTGGGACCAATGAAATTTATACAGCGATCAGAAATTTAAATAGCCACTGATTACTGTATAAATATCATTTGCAGCGAAGGGGTTAACGCTAAGGGGGCAGTGAAGGGGTTAACTGTGTTCCCTGTATGTGTTCTAACTGTGTGGGGGCGGGGCTGCCAGGGACATAACAGATCTCACTGATCCCGATCACAGGGATCAGAAGATCTGCTATGTCCTCCTTCACAGAATGGAGAACCACCGCGTTTACATCGGCGGTTCCCCGTTCTGCCACTTTAACAGAGGATCGCGGGTCTCCGGTGGACATCGAGTCCGCCCGACCCGCGGGCACGCCCACGCAGCGCGCCGCCGCCGGCTGTGTGTGCACGCTGGGAGCGTGCAAAGGGGAGGATGTCCATGGACGTCCCCCCGGCAATTCAGATCAGCGCTGTAGCCGTCTTTCGGCTATAGCGTGGATCTGGACTGGTTAAAAATTAATTACATTGCATTTTCAGTTTGAGGTGCTCAGATACAGTTTAGTTCCGCTTTAAATGTCAATATGGATACTATTATGCTATTATGCCTTAAAGTGGTTGTACACCCAAGGTAAAAAAAAATAAAAATTTTGAAATACTAACCTCAGAATGAAGCTCCCACAGGCCGCCCAGTCACCGATAAGGGAGCTGACATGTTCCTTCGGGGGTTCCCTTCCGGGATCGCGGCTCCAGCGATGTGAGCGGCCGGAGCCACGAGACGTCACTCCAGACCTCTGTTCCGGCAAGTTCCGGCAGGAACGTCAGCGGCTGCATGCAAGGTGAAAATCTCCTAAACCGTACAGGTTTAGGAGATATTCATTTTACCTTTACCTTATTATTGGATTACCCGGAGGGCATACAACCACTTTAATATTAACTACACAGAAAGTCGTTTTCTACAAAAATCCTACTAGGGATCATCTCATGCAAATGCCTGTTGCCTGACACTTTGTAGAATGTGCACATTCAATTGTGCAATTAAAATTTATAGTGATAGTGCTAACGAACAGAAAAAGAGGCAACAGAGAACAGATATTGAAAAAAAGAGGTTTGTTGGATTGAATGTTCAAACACTTTTGCAGCTTCATGGTTTAAACTCTGATTTTGATTTCATTTGTTTCTTGGAACAGGATATATGGGTGAATTCATTGCTGCCATTAAAATGCCATTGTTCAGCCTACGTGACAGGGCCCAACACTTGAGCCAATGGGGTCCAGTTTGCGAGTACTGCCTGTACCCCCCTATTAAAGGCCCTGCATACCAGACACACTGCACCCCCTAACAATACACCTTTACCCACACCCATACACCACACACATGCGGAACCCTCAGATGACACACTTGTCCTTACACACAAAACACACAATGTGCATCCCTAGATGACACATCTGCCCCTACACACCACACACACTACACCCCCAGATATCAAACCAGGATATATGGGTGAATTCATTGGTGTTGGCCAATTTTCGGCTCTTGTGTACAGAAGTTGGCCCAACAAAAGTTGTAAGTACAAACACGCATTCTCAGAATCCAGGAAGGGTTCCGTCACGTAAACTGCGTCCGTAATTCACAGTTCACATTCACCTGAATTCCCTCTTTATATGCTTCTAACACGTCACTACGTTCGCCTTTGTTGGATGATTGACTACTGACAGTATGCTAGACAATTTGGACAAAAGTTGGACGTGCGGTTGTACAACAATCGGCGCGTGTGTATGAGGCTTTAGTCAGTAGGGTTCAATGAGTTGGCCCCAGGGGTCAAGTTCTGGGAAAAAAAGTGTGGAAACTCATCCAAGATTTCCCCCCACCACCACTACTACTACCATTTTTTGCATCAAGCCAAACCGGAAAAGTGCAGGAACTCCGTTCCCGTGCGTTCACGCAGGACTTTAGCCCTGGTTGGCCCACCCTTTGCAGCTATAACAGCGTCAACTCTATGTGCCTCCTCTAGGCAAAGCTGTTTGTAGTTCACTAAGGGCTCGTTTACACTTGCTTCAAAACAGGGCGTCAGACAGGCGTTGTTAAAGCTCCCTTAACGCCAGTCAAAGCCCATGTCACTAAATAAAATGGTTGGCTTACAGCCCTGTTTACACCTTGCTGTTGGCTGCGCTTCCGATTTGCGTCCAAAATTATACCCCATGTAGCCAGGCTTCAAAGCCTCTCCAACGCCTTCTAAGAAGTCTATGACAAAGCCCGTTTGAAGCTCGCTTGAAGCACCTGCGGCTTTTCAGAGGCTGTAATTCAGCTTTAGCTTTGCTTTGTTTTGGAGAAATTGCAGGTGTGAGATATCAACAAACACACAAGGCATTTACCAAGCTCAACAAGGCTTCAAAAGTGCATCACTGAAGCCTCATCGAAGCCTTGTTGAAGCCTTGTTGAAGCCATACTGAAGCCTCTTAGAAGCACTGCCAAAGCCTAAAAACACATCATAAAAGCTTGGTGAAGTTGTATGAGCTTTAATGAGCATTGAAGCCGAAGCAAGTGTAAACTAGCCCTTTTCCTCAGCGTTTTTAGCTGTTTTCTCATCTTTAAACCCACTAGTTCTAGGTTTTTTTTCCAGGCAGAAAACGCCCCTGCCAAAAAATGCTGATAACAGCCTATGTGTAAATAAATGGATGAAACTTAATTTGAGCAAATATACAAACATTCACAGTAGCGCTTAAATAAATTAACTAGCAACACAGTGAGTCACCGACTCAATAATGTCCATCAAGTGATAGTGCTAAATAAAAAGTCCAAATAGTGCTTATAATGAGTGATGTAATCAGCATAAGGTGATCTCCACACAAACAAGAAGTCCACCAGTGCACCGGAAACTAGCACCCTTAAGAGGCTTACCAGATGCCAAACAAAATAAGGCATGATATCTCCACATATATCACATCGACTGCCCGATCTCCCAGCATCAATTTTAGTCTCGATCCGCATATAGGAATAAATCAAAATAGCCTCCAATAGTGTAAAATCACTTAAAACCAGGTTTATTCAAAAAGTAATGCTCTTACATCAAAATTCATCTTTAAAAGCACATAGAGTATACGTTACTGGTTCAGTTCGTGTGTCCTTAGTGCCGCCAGCACGATCTCCTGGCCTGCACAGCGTACCGCACGTTCGGTTCCAAACTCCTATTGCCATGTAACCACGTCCACTGACGCGTTTCGTCACTTACGACTTCGTCACAGAGGGAGTGGCCCACAGCACAGCAATAGGGCTTAAATATGCATCTCCGCCCTTGTATTGAGCTAGATGGGCCTGTAATTTGCATACATCCACCTTCCCACCAATCAACATACGGCTCCTCTCTCCTTACATCGGACATACAAACGTCCGAGAACGCTAACTGTGCTATTAACCCTTCACATTTCAGAAGGTCAATTGTCTGCATGTGTCATTAACTCTTTAGCCTATGGATGGATCAGCGAGAGTGACATTTAAACCTCAATCATTGTCTGATATAGCACAAATTTGGGTGGAGTGTTAAAAAATAAAAATTTCACTTTTCACAAACTGCATTTATAAAAGGATCTATTTGTATATTTGCACAAATTAAGGGTCCTTTCACACATACAGACCATTCTTCAGTTCCATCACATCAAAACGGATGAAGTATTCATCAGTTTTTCATCCGTTTTTTCATCCGTTTTTTTCATCCGTTTTTTCATCCGTTTTTTCATCCGTGGTCATCAGTTTTTCATCAGTTTTTTTTACATCCACTACCAATGCAAAAACGGATGAAAAACTGACCGTTCGTCCGTTTACATCCGTTTTTCGTCTGATCCGTTTTTTTGACGGATGAAAAATAGGACTTTCATCCGTTCAAAAAAACGGATGCTGACTGAAGCGGATGAAAACGGATGCAAATGAATGATCATCCGTTGTCATCCGTTTTTCCATAGAGTTGCATTGATGTCCGTTTTTCATCTGTCAACGGATGGATGAAAAACAGACAAACGGTCCGTATGTGTGAAAGGGGCCTAAGTTTCACCCATTTATTTAATTATTTGCTTTTTTAAGTAGCAGCTGGTTGTTTTGATTCACTATTGAATACTTTGCGCAGTGGTTCTGTACATAACAGCCTATGTGTGCATGGATACATAGGATAACATGCTGGAGAGTTTACTGGCTGCAGAAAAAAACACCTGAACACCTAACCAGCATGCATGCTTCAGATAACCAGCATGCATCCTTCATATAACCAGCTTGCATCCTTCATATAACCAGCATGCATCCTTCATATAACCAGCATGCATCCTTCATATAACCAGCTTGCATCCTTCATATAACCAGCATGTATCCTTCATATAACCAGCATGCATGCTTCAGATAACCAGCATGCATCCTTCATATAACCAGCATGCATGCTTCAGATAACCAGCTTGCATCCTTCAGATAACCAGCATACATATTTCATATAACCAGCATGCATGCTTCAGACAACCAGCAAACATATTTCATATAACCAGCATGCATGCTTCAGACAACCAGCAAACATATTTCATATAACCAGCATGCATGCTTCAGATAACCAGCTTGCAAAGCAAAAAGTGCAACAGTACACTGAGAGAAGAACTTTAAAGCAAACCTGTGATGATAGAAGCATGAAATCTTTCATTCCTGACCAATTGCTCTTCAAATGCTCATTGCTTGGCTGTCACACTGATCCTTCAATACTTTAATTCTCTTGTTTGGAAGTGTATTGATCAGCACTTTGGACAACTTTTTGCCTGTTCTCGTGTTCTGGTGCGAACCAAACCGAACCGGGGGGAGGGGGGGGGGGATGTTCGGCCCATCCCTGCCCACAAGGATACCATCAGACTCCTTGCTGTATAGCAGCCATATACACCACGATCTTGCATGCAAAGGTTCCACAATCTTCTAAGCCAAGATAGACTACAAGGAGGAAGTTAAAATACAGAAGAAAACCCACATAGTGTACTATTTCACCAAAATTGTAATAAAATGATAAAATCACACTTATATTTTTAAAAGAATTACACAGCATGTGTTACAAACATCCAGAAGCTCCAATCAGTCAAGCCGACTTGCGGAATAATGTCACGTGTGAGGTCCCTTCCAATGTGTGCGTTTCTCTGTAACCAGCGTTGTTGGGGATTTGAGCCTCACCAGGCTTAGCTCAGTCACCCTGGGAGTCATGGGGTCCTGTCTGGCAGAAGGCCTGTTTAGAAGTTACCATATGTGCTACAATATCTTTACAAGGGACTGAGTGAGTAACCTCAAATTTTCCACATCCCAAAGCCTATAGAGTAGTGCTGCACGATTCTGGCTAAAATGAGAATCACAATTTCTTTGCTTAGAATAAAGATCACAATTCTCTCACGATTCTTGCGACACAACATCCTCTTTCACATTATACACAAAAATTGGGCAAACTTTACTGTTTACTTTTTTTTACTTCATTAAAGTGTATTTTTTCCCACACAATTGTGTTTGAAAGACCGCTGCGCAAATACAGTGTGACATAAAATATTGCAACAACCGCCATCTTTTGCTCTAGAGTCTCTGCAAAAAAAAAAATATATATAATGTTTGGGGATTCTTAGTAATTTTCCAGCAGAAAATACTGATTTTAACTTGCAAGTAATAAGTGTCAGAAAAAGGTTTAGTCTTTAAGGCCCCTTTCACACTTGTCCTGAGACTTGGAACTGCAAAGTCGCATGACAAGTCGTACCCCATGATTTCTAATGAGTACCATTCATATCTGTGCAACTTCAAGTCGCAAAACGACTTCAAAGTAGTCCCTGCACTACTTTGGTCCGACTTTGATGCGATTTGAGGTCCATAGATCTCAAGATTACACAGGCATTGCTAAAAGTCGCATAAAAAGCGCAGCAAAAAACTGCTAAAATCGCAGGTCACACAAGTGTGAAAGGGGCCTAAGTGGTTAAACTGCCCACTTACCAACCGGGGCCCTTTTTTTACAATTGTTGGTTACAAACTAAAAACTGTTTTTTTTGCTAGAAAATTACTTAGAACCCCCAAACATTATATATTTTTTTTCAAACACCCTAGAGAATAAAATGGCGATCGTTGCAATACTTTTTGTCACACAGTATTTGCGCAGCGGTCTTTCAAACGTGATTTTTTTGGAAAAATTTCACTTTTTTGAGTTAAAAAATAAGACAGCAGTAAAGTTAGCCCAATTTTTTGTTATGCCGAGTAAGTAGATACCATACACGTTACGGTTGAATATTGCGCGCACTCGCGGAATGGCGACAAATCCGGTACTTAAAAATTTTCATAGGCGACGCTTTAAAACTTTTTAACGGTTACCAGGTTAGAGGTGCAGAGGAGGTCTTTTGCTAGAATCTCTGGCGATCGCGGCGATACCTCACATGTGTGGTTTGAACACCATTTTCATATGCGGGCGCGACTTACGTATGCGTTTTCTTTGCTGCACGAGCTCGCGGGGATGGTGGCGCTTTAATTTTTTTTTTAAATTTATTTATTTATTTATTTTTAACACTGTTCCTTTAAAAAAAAAAATCTGATCACTTTTATTGCTATCACAAGGAATGTAAACATCCCTTGAGATAGTAATATGCTGTATGATGATAGGTACACTCTATGGAGGGCTGGGGGGTCTTTTGCACTTCACAGTATTCGCCAAAAATGGCGATTCTGAATACCGTCACTTTTTTAAAACCGGCGCCGTTAGCCGACGGGTAAACCGGAAGTTACGTTATGACGTCGCTTCCGGAATTTGCCGAAGGAGACCCGATCAGAGCCGATTCCGGCTTCTATCAGGTCTCCTCTGAGCCGGCGGACGCGCCGGATCGTCGCTCTGGTCTCCCAGTGGGACGGGAGGCTGGAGAAGAGTGGCGGAATGTGGCAGGACCGCCGATTATTTACGGTGCTGGTCGGGAAGTGGTTAAAGCTGGCCATACATTATACAATTTTCTTGTTCAGTTTCCCTTCATAGATTTACCTTCAACCATGTAGTGCAAGGGCTTGTCTGACTGCATACAAATTGAAAGCGTTTAGGTCTGACCTCATATTACATGGTTTTGGTAAATCTAAAGGAAAGTTGTACAAGACAATTGTATAATGTATGGCCAGCCTTACAGACCGAAGTTTATTCTTTTGATTTAAAAGAACTAAACCAGGGGTAGGCAACCAGTAGCCCTCCAGCTGTTGTGGAACTACATTTCCCATGAGGCATTGCAAGGCTGGCAGTTACAATTACTCCCAGAGGCATGATGGAACTTGTAGTTCTGCAACAGCTGGAGGGCCCCAGGTTGCCTACCCCTGAACTAAAAGATACTTTGTTTATAGTTATCTCCCAGCACTGACAATGTTGATAGACATTTGCCAGCTTTTTTTTTTTTTGACAGTTCTGAGTAAGTAGAGAACGGCTCTGCAGTTATATGAATGAATCGTGTAAATGCAGCATAGAGGTCGTGAGGAGGGTTGAATCAAGATTGCGATTTAATAGTGCAGCTCTACTATAGAGGGGAAGCAGCCAGGCACAATACCCAGCTAGCTATTTGGAAGGGACAGCTCAAAGCTACTTGGCCTACTACAGCTACCCTACACCTCTACTTGGGGATTCTAAGTTGGAGCCAGGTGCTTTGGCATTCTTGAAGATAGGGTACCGGCAATCAGTAGTGGAGTTGATCTCTGCCAGTCAGGCTGTACAACTTTTCCCACGGGAACACATCCTTGGGATTTTTGCAAGAAGTCAGAGACCGTTACTATATGTCCTCAAGTTCTACTTTACCACAATCCTGGGCATCCCATACCACCCTAACCTCATCCAAGCTGATTCACCTAAACTAAAACAAAATAAAGCCCTTGGACTGTGCTTGCTGAAAATACCTGTTGCCTGGCTGTGCATGCAAAGGGGGACCCAAAACCCAGCAGCTCCTAAGGGGTAATGCTACAGGAATACACCCTTAACCACTTGAGCTCTTTGGATGTCTGTAGTATGTCCAGAGAGTGAAGGGAGAACCACAAGCTCCTGGCTGTGGTAGCAGCTATAAGCTTGAGCTAGGTTTGTTCAACAGGTTGCCAGCTGCAATAATTTTGTCACTTCCGGTTTCAGAGATGTCATTCCCTGGCTGTTACAGATCTGTGCTTGGTTAGCTGCTTTCAAGGGCAGCGGAGACATTGGGGGTCTATTAAACCCACAATGTCTCTATAAAGAGTACCTGTCATCTGCCCAATGTTATCACATGGGGGTTTGGTAAAACTTTTGTGATAGCAATAAGTTAATAAAAATATAGAAAAAAATATATAATAAAATTTATATATAAAAAAAAAGTTAAATGTGACCCCCTTTGCCCTGCATACACCCACAAATGCAATTGGGTGAAGAAAGAAGAAGGAAGTGATCCCTAATGCTTCACATCTTTGTAGTGCTACCATGTTGATGAGAGTGATAACCTCAGCGTGGTCTGGTTGTCACTCTCATCAACATCGTAACACTACAAGGATGTGCAGCATTAGGGAACACTTACTTCTGCTTTCTTGAGCTATAGCTAAGAGCCAGGATGGGCTCTGTCCCTTGCCAGCACTCCCTGCAGCAGAGGCGGAGGAGTGGCACACTTTGTAACTACCAGGGGTCAAAATGCAATTGGGTGCACAGGGTCTTGGCAGGTGTAATTCTTCTCTACCCAGAGGGTGGCGCCCTGCTACTCAGGCATGGAGTGGATACCTAGGGAGAGGATGTTCCCCTGCAGCCTCCATAGGTATCACAGGAGAGGAAGTTGTCTGATTGGATGCTGCACTTCCAGTGACCTTCCGCGGACATCTTGGTTAAGGGCAGTGCTAATAAATAGCAGTACCCTACTGGGTTGGGTTTGCATTTTGCGAGTAATTAGTGTAAGGAGAGGAATCCCATTTGGTAGAGAATACAGCCAAGGAAATGTTCCAGGATGAGAAGGGCCAAAGGGCCTAATGTGTGCTGTGGTCAGCCAATCTCCAGCACGGCTGCTGCAAGCTATTCCATGCCTCTTGAGCCCCTGTCATGTCAGCTACCTGCCACCCTGCTATCCAGGGGAAATAAAAATCAATGATTTATTTTTTAAATAAAAAAAAATCTGATTTTTTTATTTAAATCGATTTTTTTTTTTTATATTTATCAACTTTATTTTAATATAATGCTTTTGGAGTAAAAATCTATCTAAAGATAGTTTTCTATTTAAAGATACATTAATAATTTAGTTTATTCAGCATGAAATGGAGCTTAGTTATGTAGCATGAGGCTGTATATTCTGCAATATTTACATTTTTGGTAAACTCATTCAATGAATCCAAGCTCAGCAAGATAACATGCACTGCCTTGATGCATTCACAGTAACCATGCGATAAAACAAAGTTCAGGAATATTCCTTTATCCCATTGTTTTGCAAATCTATGTTCACTACAAACTGTACGATTGAACCGGTTCTGATATCGCTGTTTTACTAACCTGACAGCTTATTATTCTAAATAGGAAAACTTTATTTTATTTGAAATTATTAAAAATTCTAACTACCTGCAAAAATAAGTCCTTACATTTGAAGAGCACCTGTCATTTCAGATCCATCATGGCAGCGCCTGTTAGCGAGCATCCACTCACCTGCTGCCGCCACGTCCCTCACCTTGTTGTGTCACTGCCACATCACCAGCCGTCCCATTAAAGTGAATGGGATTGTCGGTGAGTCAACAGCAGGTCAAAGGAGGAGCCTCTGCGGGACAGAGATGACAGTTGCTCTTTAAA
>BLSH010178646.1:1360554-1371938 GCA_018402905.1 Glandirana rugosa
TGGTCTGTTAGGGCGTGCAATTGTTAGAACAGTGTTGACTGGTGTCCCATGTACTTTCTTTAAGACTCCATACGACGTCCGTCTTAGAAGATGAACGTCAAGTCTCCGTCGAGGATGAATTCAAATTTGACACCGACGATACACAAATCCAGGCTACATGAGGCTACGTGACGTCACGGTATCAGAATAAATAAATAGTCCCCATGATGAAGGCTTATAGGGATATAAACTGTACCGTGTGTCGTGAAAACCAAATCCAAAAGAATCGAAGAGTTGGTTATTATGAGATTAATATACCATGTCGTAACAAGGTCATATAATAAAACGTCTGGAGGAACCCTAGGGTTCCACTGAACCCTGGTTGAGAAACCCTGTTGTACATATTCAGTCAAAGGAATAGAAAATACAAAGTCTCTGCAATATAGCATATAGAGTAGGGATGTATTGCATAGACAATTGTCAAGTTATCAAATTGCTGAAGGTAAATGAAATGAGTCACCCAATCACAAATTGTTCACAAGAACAAGTGCAAAATAATATACTGGAACAATGCTGTACCATATAATTAGAGTATTATTGGTTGAGAAGCTAAGAAAACCTAAACCAAAAGTGCTGTGTGCCATGTCAAATATAGGGATATTCGGAAGTAGTACCCCTGATAAATAAATAAGACTATGGCACTGCAGTGCATCGGAGTACATCGGACCTAAACACATAGCAGCCACAGTTTAAACTTAAGTAGGAGCTGCCTCTGAACTGCAAGTAGAAGATTCTGCCTGCAGCATACCTCAGAATTTCTTTCATGTACCCTGTGGTCAGTTGTGACAAGATTGTTAACGTGCGGGATTGTCTGGTTTGTGTTTAAAAGATAAGTATGGAGTGAAGAAAAAAAAACAATCATTTATACTCACTTAGGTGGATGCAGCATCAATCCGATGCTGCATCTGGCCCTTGCTGGCTTTGCTCTGAGAACTAAGCGATCAAACACCGCTGATCGCTCAGTTCTCCTCTCTGCCAGTCATCGGCTCTCTGCTCTGCCCCTCCAGCACTCACTGGAGTGTTGGGCTGTGGAGGGGGCAAAAGTGGCTTGCTCAGTCTCCCAGCAGCTCTTTAAGAAGCTGAGCCAGCTGCCGGTCCAGGCATTTGGGTGGATCTCGACTGTAAAGTAGGGATTGATCCAGAACCTGGACCAGCTTAGTGGCGCCCGCTGTTGGCAAAAAATTGGCCACAGGAGTGCAGAACTAACTGCACTCCTGTGATCCATAGGAGAAGCAGGGCTAAAATAGCTTTGGCCATACTTCTCATTTAAAGCTGAATTCACTGTGAGGAAAATACCAAGTTGCCCTTGCAGTGGGGCTTGCCCTGCACGGCAATGGTAAATGGTCATCTTTGTCTAGTGTACCATTAAAAGGCAGTTTTACCTACTTGCTTCCCTGGAAGCCACTGCTCTCCTGTCCCTTCGGGTTGTGGATGAGCCCTTGGTGTTCTCATTTACAATGGAGGACTGCTGGTCCTCCATTGTACCTCATGAGGCCAGAGTGCCTGCGACCAAAAGAGCACCGAAGAGAGAAGGAAGCATGTGGTGGCAAGTAGCAAGGCAAGGTAAGTAAAACTGCTTTAAATTATCTCTTAGACAAAAATCAGGATATAAATGAGGCTTTCCACAGTTTAAATTTTCTTCAGAGTTCAGCTTAACACACCCACTGGATTATGATATACCTTACATAATCACTCTGATGATACCTTGGAAGTAGCACACTGACAGATTAGTTCTGATGATACATTGGAAGTAGTACACTGACATAATAGTTCTGATGATACCTTGGAAGTAGTACACTGACAGATTAGTTCTGATGATACATTGGAAGTAGTACACTGACATATTAGTTCTGATGATACCTTGGAAGTAGTACACTGACCTATAGTATTAGTTCTGCTGATAAAAATTGGAAGTAGTACGCTGACATATTAGTTCTGATGATACCTTAGAAGTAGTACGCTGACATATTAGTTCTGATGATACCTTGGAAGTAGTACACTGACATATTTGTTCTGATTATACCTTGGAAGTAGTACACTGACATATTAGTTCTGATGATACCTTGGAAGTAGTACACTGACATATTAGTTCTGATGATACCTTGGAAGTAGTACACTGACATATTAGTTCTGATGATAACTTGGAAGTAGTACACTGATATATTAGTTCCGATGATACCTTGGAAGTAGTACGCTGACAGATTAGTTCTGATGATACCTTTGGAGGTAGCACACTGACATATTAGTTCTGATGATACCTTGGAAGTAGTACACTAACATAATAGTTCTGATGATACCTTGGAAGTAGTACACTAACATAATAGTTCTGTTGATACCTTGGAAGTAGTACACTAACATAATAGTTCTGATGATACCTTGGAAGTAGTACACTGACAGATTAGTTCTGATGATACCTTAGAAGTAGTACACTAGCATAATAGTTCCGATGATACCTTGGAAGTAGTACACTAACAATAGTTCTGATGATACCTTGGAAGTAGTACACTGACATAAGAGTTCTGATGATACCTTGGAAGTAGTACACTAACATAATGGTTCTGATGATACCTTGAAAGTAGTACACTAACATAATAGTTCTGATGATACCTTGGAAGTAGTACACTGACATAATAGTTCTGATGATACCTTGGATGTAGTACACTGACATAATAGTTCTGATGATACATTGGAAGTAGTACACTGACATAATAGTTCTGATGATACCTTGGAAGTAGTACACTGACATAATAGTTCTGATGATACATTGGAAGCAGTACACTAGTATATTAGTTTTGATGATACCTTGGAAGTAGTACACTGACATAATAGTTCTGATGATACATTGGAAGCAGTACACTAGTATATTAGTTTTGATGATACCTTGGAAGTAGTACACTAACATAATGGTTCTGATGATACCTTGAAAGTAGTACACTAACATAATAGTTCTGATGATAACTTGGAAGTAGTACACTAAGAATAGTTCTGATGATACCTTGGAAGTAGTACACTAACATAATAGTTCTGATGATAACTTGGAAGTAGTACACTAAGAATAGTTCTGATGATACCTTGGAAGTAGTACACTGACATAATAGTTCTGATGATACCTTGGAAGTAGTACACTAACATAATAGTTCTGATGATAACTTGGAAGTAGTACACTAAGAATAGTTCTGATGATACCTTGGAAGTAGTACACTAACAATAGTTCTGATGATACCTTGGAAGTAGTACACTGACATAATAGTTCTGATGATACCTTGGAAGTAGTACACTGATATATTAGTTCTGATGACACTTATGACTTATCTGTCTTACATAATACTACTTTTTGATGTCTTACCTGTGAAAGTAGTGTCCGCAGAACATCACCAGGAGCATCTTACATCCCAGAGTGCCCCATTGTTGATTGTATAGCACCATCATTACAGGTACAAAGAATGATGGCGATTCCTGAATGAACCAGCCGTATTTGGCTGAAATCAGAGTAAAGTTTGTCTTAGGAACATGTTTCCCATATCCAGCAGGTTCAGTCAGTTGACGGAGAAGAAACAATATTCCAACAATGATAAGTGTAGAACTCAAATAAAAGTCCAGGTCCTGTGTACACTGCATAGTTGAGGATCACTGGCAGAGGAGACTTCTCAAACGCTCAGAGGTGCTTTCATAACCAGCTCTCCATTCACTATAAATACTACAGGAGGAAACTCACACATCTCTAGCAAACTGCTGGGAAGAATGTCCTGTAATTGTCCCTCCCATAAGGCAAGACAACAGTGTACAGTTTAAGGTACAGCCCATGACTACTGTAAAGATTACAGCCTCCAGAGTAAGTAGACAATGGGAACAGTCAGCATTTTACATTAGTATACAACAGAATTGAAATACTACAAAATATGTCAATGTAAATATAGAAATAAAAAAAACGGCAAGGAATTCCATTGCTTTTCACATGTTCAACTGCATTATATTATCTGTAAAATGCTTTTGGCAAAAGTCCCACCCCCTGATTAATTTGTCCTTGCTTGTTCTTTTTAATTTACTCATTATGCAGGGGACTTTACAGATTTAATTCACATACACTGCAGAAACGTAAAGTCTAATGCGAAATATTCAGTCTAATCTGGCTATGTATGGACAGATTTTTTAAGTAAAACAATAAGATGTCTGAGATAATAATTTAAAACAATGCAAAAAGTAATTTAAAAAAAAATGCATTCATTCATTCAAAGTTTGTTGGAGGAGTAAACAAACACTGCTTAGCTTAATATGACACTAAGCTCTGGTTTTAAAAAACTTCTATAGAAGTATGTATTCTTAACTCAAAAAGTATGTTCCATTGCTCTCAGCCTCCTCCAAATCTCCAAATTCTGTTTTTTTTTCTGCTGTGATCAGACTTGCTGTTAGAGGGTGGCTACGTTCGTTCTCCATGGTTCCACTGTATGTAGGAAGGTAGCTGCCCTTTCTCGCTTGCTCCTCAGATAGACTTAAGCCAGGTATAACACACGGCCCAAATGTGGAGACAACGGTCGGTTAAAAAAAAATGGCAGACATTTGGCCCGTGTGCTTGTCGGACGTGCATGCTGGAAAACCAGCAGCTGACTAATTCTCGATCAGTGCTCTCAGGCAATGGCAGAGAGCGCTGATTGGAGAGTTCTGGCTGTCCTGTCAGAACACGACTGCTCAGCGGGGGAGACTGCTGAACTTACCTTGCATGGTTAGTACCCATGGGGTTTAACGGAAAAAAAAAATAGTGTGTACCTGGCTTAACCGGTTCCGCACCGCCTACCGTATATTCACGGCGGCAGTGTGGACGCTTAGCGTGAATCACCGTAAAAAAGCGGTGATCTGCGGGTGGCCGCTAGGGGGCGCGTGCCTGCCGTACTCCTGAGGAGTGTGCCCACGGCTCGGGCGGACCCAATCTCCGCCGGCGAGCCGCGATGAGCGGCCACAGCCAAAGAACGGGGAACCGCCGATGTAAACACGACGGTTCCCCGCTCTGTTAGTGGGGGCATAGGAGATCTACTGATCCCTGTCACTGGGACCAGTTAGATCTCTTATGCCCATGGTAGCCCAGTCCCCCCCCACAGTTAGAACACACCCAGGGAACACACTTAACCCCTAGATCTCCCCCTGCAGGTTAACCCCTTCACTGCCAATGCCATTTATACAGTAATCAGTGGACATTTAAATTTCTGATCGCTGTATAAATGTCATTGGTCCCAAAAAAGTGTCAAAATGGTCCGACATGTCCGCTGCAATATCGCAGTACTGCTAAAAATCGCAGATCACCGCCATTACTAGTAAAAAAATAAAAATAAAATAAAACCCCCAGAAATTAATTCTCATCATCCGTAAACGCGGCCACTTTTCCGCAAACCAATCAATAAACGCAGATTGCCATTTTTTTTACCAAAAATATGAGGAAGAATATAAATCGGGCAAAACCGATGAAAAAAAATGTTTTTTTGTATTTTTTTTTGTATTTGTATTTTAGCAAAAAGTAAGAAATTTGGGGTTTTTTTGAAAATTGTCGCTCTTCTTTTGTTTATAGCGGTGATCAGAAATGACGCAGAGGGGATCAAATACCACCAAAAGAAAGCTCTATTTGTGGGAAAAAAGGACACAAATTTTGTTTGGGTACTCTGTTCCTAACATGGGAAATTCTTCCGGGGCTGAAGTGGTTAAAGGGTAACTCCACTTTTCTGGGGGGAAAAAAAAATTACAAATAAAGACAAAATAATATAACGTATACAACTGCAACAAAGTCATTGTAATTGAATGTTATTAAAAATTGCCTTTACTTTTCAATCTCCAGCGCTGTTATTTTCTGAAAATGCAAGGCAATATGGCTACCTGGAGGTGTTCTGTACATAGGATGTGTAGAGAACGTTCCCCAGAAAGATCATTTTCTGTTTGTGTGAATGGCCTACTGAATTTCCCAGAAGTCTGCACTAAGATACAAGTTAGATTTCAGGCATCCCCTGCAACAAAAATGTAATTTTTCATGAGATACCTTCAATAGGAAATCACGGCTAAAGGGATGCAGGCCCAGCAGCTTTCCTTATTAGAGCTCTGCTGGTGCACAACTGATTGGTAATTATGAAACCACTCCCATTAGACTCACTTTCTCATATGGGCACAGAGAAACACACAGGAATTTCTTCAGAATAATAAAAGGTAGGAATCTGCAACAAAGTTTGATAAAATCCTTGTACATAGATCACCCAGAGGGGAATGTTTTTTTTCTCAACAAAAGTGGAGCTACGTTTTAAGTATTTTGTCAATGGTGGTAAGCTTTCTTGATAAGTGACATAATACAAGCAGTGGTCAGAGACAATAGACAGGGTACAAGAGATGGTCAGAGACAGGAGACATGACACAAGAGATGGTCAGACACAATAGATAGGATACAAAGATGGTCAGAGACAGGAGACATGATACACGAGGTGGTCAGACCCAATAGACAGGATACAAGAGATGGTCAGAGACAGGAGACACAATATAAGAGATGGTCAGACACAATAGACAGGATACAAGAGATGGTCAGAGACAGGAGAGATGATACAAAAAAAGTCTCCCTACTCTTTTCCTTCTCCCCTTAACTGTCCCGAAATTTACATAAAACCCCTTCTGGGATTTCCTATCCTATCTGTCACAATACTCTACTAATGAATTGCTTATCTACCTTGTGATTGAGACATCATGGGACACCCATTAGTTGGTGAATCCCTTTTTCGTTTCATATTGATTAGCTGTCTGTCCCTCAGATTACTCCCTTTTAATGGAGTAGCCTTTTACATTTATTGATTTGTTTGTCATTTCTATGTTTGACCCGCTGTAATCTAATGTATAATAAGCTGTGTTGGTGCAGCATCTTGGTTCTTCCTGTTGTAATGTATATTTTGTGGCTGAAAATAAAGATGGTCAGACGCTAGAGACAAGAAATGGTCAGAGACTGGAGACATGATACAAGAGATGATCAGGGACTACAGATATGATACAAGAGATGATCAGGGACTACAGACATGATACAAGAGATACTCAGGGACTACAGACATGATACAAGAGATGATCAGGGACTACAGCCATAATACAAGTGATGATCAGGGACTACAGACATGATACAAGAGATGATCAGGGACTACAGACATGATACAAGAGATACTCAGGGACTACAGACATGATACAAGAGATAATCAGGGACTACAGACATGATACAAGAGATAATCAGGGACTACAGACATGATACAAGAGATAATCAGGAACTACAGACATGTTACAAGAGATGATCAGGGACTACAGACATGATACAAGAGATGATCAGGGACTACAGACAAGATACAAGAGATGATCAGGGACTACAGACATGATACAAGAGATGACCAGGGACTACATACATGATACAAGAGATGATCAGGGACTACAGACATGATACAAGAGATGACCAGGGACTACAGGCATGATACAAGTGATGATCAGTGACTACAGACATGATACAAAAGATGATCAGGGACTACAGACATGATAGATGAGATGATCAGGGACTACAGACATAATAGAAGAGATGATCAGGGACTATAGACATGATACAAGAGATGATCAGGGACTACAGGCATGATAGAAGAGATGATCAGGGACTACAGACATGATAGAAGAGATGATCAGGGACTACAGACATGATACAAGAGATGATCAGGGACTACAGACATGATAGAAGAGATGATCGGGGACTACAGACATGATAGAAGAGATGATCAGGGACTACAGACATGATACAAAAGATAATCAGGGACTACAGACATGATACAAGAGATGATCAGGAACTACAGACATGATAAAAGAGTTGATCAGGGACTACAGACATGATACAAGAGATAATCAAGGACTACAGACATGATACAAGAGATGATCAGGGACTACAGACATGATATAAGAGATGATCGGGGACTACATACATGATACAAGAGATAATCAAGGACTACAGACATGATACAAAAGATGATCAGGGACTACAGACATGATACAAGAGATAATCAAGGACTACAGACATGATACAAGAGTTGATCAGGGACTACAGACATGATACAAGAGATAATCAAGGACTACAGACATGATACAAGAGATAATCAGGGACTACAGACACGATACAAGAGTTGATCAGGGACTACAGACATGATACAAGAGATAATCAAGGACTACAGACATGATACAAGAGTTGATCAGGGACTACAGACATGATACAAGAGATAATCAAGGACTACAGACATGATACAAGAGATGATCAGGGACTACAGACATGATACAAGAGATAAACAGGGACTACAGACATGATACATGAGATGATCAGGGACTACAGACATGATACAAGAGATGATCAGGGACTACAGACATGATACAAGAGATAATCAGGGACTACAGACATGATACAAGAGATAATCAGGGACTACAGACATGATACAAGAGATGATCAGGGACTAGAGACATGATACAAGAGATAATCAGGGACTACAGACAGGATACAAGAGATAATCAGGGACTACAGACATGATACAAGAGATAATCAGGGACTACAGACAGGATACAAGAGATAATCAGGGACTACAGACATGATACAAGAGATGATCAGGGACTAGAGACATGATACAAGAGATCATCAGGGACTACACACAGGATACAAGAGATCATCAGGGACTGCAGACATGATACAAGAGGGATACACAGATAAGTGAAGTGTCTGCAGGGGACATGAAGGCCACACAAAAAGTGCCAAAGGGCCATAAGTGGCGCAAGGGCTGCAGGTTGGGCACCAGGGTACTATGTACTATGGAATCTGTAGTGTGCATAGAACAGTGCACATGAGCATCAACTAATGTGTACTTCTTGTTCCAAACGAACAGAAGTGAGGGGAAAAGGAAAGGATCGGGAGCTCATGGAAGATGTTGCAAGGAGGCAGAAAAAATCTGTAAGTGGTTTCATGAAAAAATAGATTACAGGGCCATTAAGTAGTGGATGTGTATTGATTATATTTAGAGAATATGGATATGGTATAGTGTCACTTTTAAATCAACATAATTTAGCAAGTTGTTTAATGGCTGTAATTGTCAAACAATATCAATGCAGTGGAAGGGAATTTCTATATGATCCTGTGATTATCTTTTAACATTTCTCCTGGGCAAAGAGGATTCATCCATTCATAATGTGCAGACAGGCTACTTAGCACTTGTTCCCATTTGGAGATGAATTCTAGCCAGTTATTGCAAAATAACTTCTCCAGAAATGTCAGATTTAGCGTTCTTCAGTAAAGAAGTCTAAATTCCTATATGCTAACTTAATAATGTAATTGGTTGCTAAGGAGTTCTGCACCTAAAGCTCTACTCCAGGCTTAAGAAAAAAAAATACCCTTAAGCCTAGTACACACGGGCCGAATGTTGGTGACATCGGCCGATTCAATAGAAACCAGCCAACATTCAGCCGTGGATACTGGATTCGCTCCGATAAAGGTCTGCCGATTGGCTCCCAAGCAGTGCTGAGTGCACTGACTGTAGACAATAGAACAGCAGTAGGGATCGCTGTACTAACACACATGCTGCAAGGGTTAACTGGTCATAAAGTCTAGAAGTACAGAGATAAGGAGTGTTTGCCTAATTACATAATTTTTGTAAAGATAAGGAAGTTTGTACAGCGACTGCACAGTTAGATTGTATAGTGCATGGCCAGCATTATTCCTTCATCCTGTAGGTTCCCTCCATCCGTGCAACCACTCCTGTTTTCTAAGGCAGGCCATACTCGGTTCGAATCTCGGTCGGTTTAACAAGCACTGTGTATGGGCAAGCTGAATGTACCAATTTGAACGATCGATCAACTTGGGTACAACCAGCATGCTGGGTTTTACCTGCGATTATCGCCAGTGGCTGCTATAGACACTAGCAATAATCACTATCTTCTCCCAGCGGGGATGGCTTCCCCTGCCCAACACCCCCCAACCCCCAGCTGGGAGAAGACAATGGCTCAGCAGGAGGGATTCCTTCAACATTGCCTGTGTTGATGAAGGAATTAAGCTAATTCCTTTCCTGCAACCCCCCCTCCTGAACCATACCAGGCCACATGCCCTAAACATGGGGGGTGGGGGGGGGTGCTATGTTGATGGACAAGGGCCTCTTCTCCACAGCCCTGGCTCAGTGGTTGTAGGGGTGCGTGGAGTGATTTATCTGAATCTTTTAGACCCCCCATCCCTCCATAAAGAGTACCTGTCACCACATATTACTATCACAAGGAATGTCTACATTCCTTGTGATAGTAATAAAAGTGATCAGATTTTTTTTTCTTAAAGGAACAGTGCTAAAAATAAATAAATACAATTTTTTTTTTTCAAGCGCCATCGTCCCCGCGAGCTCGCGTAGCAAAGAAAACTCATATGTAAGTCGCGCCCGCATATGAAAACGGTGTTCAAACCACACATGTGAGGTATCGCCACGATCATCAGAGTGTGAGCAATAATTCTAGCAAAAGACCTCCTCTGCACCTCTAACCTGGTAACCGTTAAAAATGTTTAAAGTGTCGCCTATGGAGATTTTTAAGTACCAGAGTTTGTTGCCATTCCACAAGTGAGTGCAATTTTCAACCGTGACATGTATGGTATCTATTTACTCAGCGTAACATCCTCTTTCACAATATACAAAAAAATTGGGCTAACTTTACTGTTGTCTTATTTTTTAACTCAAAAAAGTGAAATTTTTCCAAAAAAATAACGCTTGAAAGACCGCTGTGCAAATAACGTGTGACAAAAAGTATTGCAACAATCGCCATTTTATTCTCTAGGGTGTTTGGAAAAAAATATATAATGTTTGGGGGTTCTAAGTCATTTTCTAGCAAAAAAAACCTGTTTTTAACTTGTAGCCAACAAATGTAAAAAAGGGCTCCAGTGGGTAAGTGTTTAAAGTGGCATGGTTGTTGGTGCCAGAGGGGCTGGTCTGAGTATTTCAAGAACTGCTGATCTACTGGGATTTTCACACACAACCATCTCTAGGGTTTACAGAGAATGATCTGAAAAAGAGAAAACATCCAGTGAGTAGCAGTTGTGTGGAGGAAAATTCCTTGTTCATGTCAGAGGTCAGAGGAGAATGGACAGACCAATTCAAGATGATAGAAAGGCAACAATAAGCACTCGTTACAACCAAGGTATGCTGCACATAGAACCTTAAAGCAGATAGGCTACAGCAGCAGAAGACCACACCGGGTGCCACTCCTGTCAGTTAAGAACGGGAAACAGAAACTACAATTCTCACAGGCTCACCAAAATTGGAAAATAGAAGACTGGAAAAATGTTGCCTGGTCTGATG
>BLSH010178646.1:1388469-1406951 GCA_018402905.1 Glandirana rugosa
TACCAGTCTCTGACGTCTGTATTATGTCCTCTACCAGTCTCTGACGTCTGGACTATTTTCTCTACCAGTCTCTGACGTCTGTCTGTACTATTTTCTCTACCAGTCTCTGACGTCTGGTTGTACTATTTTACCTACCAGTCTCTGACGTCTGGACTATTTTCTCTACCAGTCTCTGACGTCTGTCCGTACTATTTCTGACAATCTCCTGTATTATGTCTGCAATCTCTGACCATCTCCTGTATCGTCTGCAGTCTCTGACCATCTCCTGTACCATGTCTGCAGTATATCTGGGGGCTCTTTCTAATAGACTCTCTCTAACACAGTGGTTCTCAACTCCAGTCCTCGGGACCCACCAACAGGCCAGATTTTAGGTATTACCTTGTGGAGATGCAGACTAGAATACTGCAATCACTGAGCAGCAAATTATATCACCTGTGATGTATTTCAGTTATCCTGCAAACCTGGCCTGTTAGTGGGTGCCGAGGACAGGAGTTGAGAACCACTGCTCTAACAGAAGCCCTCTCTGTGTCCATTAGAGAGATCCCCCTCCAGATCCCATTAGAGTACCCTGCTTCTCTTCCAGTATGTTGTTTATTGTTAAGAGATCATGGGAGGATCCCAGGTTAATTAAGACTCCTTAGGGGAGCATCTCTGTGTTTTGAGCCGTTGCCATAGAAACGTTTGTAAAGGGGCGGGGTTAGTAAGATGGCCACGCCCACATGGGGGCGCCAGAAATATTTCTGCACCCAGGCGCCTGTAACCCTAGGATCGGCCCTGGGCATCACGAAGGCCAAGGAACACACCAGACAGGTCAGGGATAAAGTTGTGGAGAAGTTTAAAGAAGGGTTAGGATGTAAAAAAATATCCCAAGCTTTGAACATCTCACGGAGCACTGTTCAATCCACCATACGAAAAGGAAGTATGGGACAACTACAAACCTACCAAGACATGGCCGTTCACCTATAATGACAGGCTGGGCAATGAAAGCATTAATTAAAGAAGCAGCCAAGAGGCCCATGGTAACTCTGGAGGAGCTTCAGAGATCCACAGCTCAGGTGGAAGAATCTGTCCACAGGACAACTATTAGTCGTGCGCTCCACCAATCTGGCCTTTATGGAACAGTGGCAAGAAGAAAGCCACTGTTGAAAGACAGCCATAAGTAGTCCTGTTTGCAGTTTGTGAAAAGGCATATGGGGACACAGCAAAAATGTGGAAAAAGGTGCTCTGGTCAGATGAGATCAAAATTGAACTTTTTGGCCTAAAAGCAAATGCTATGTGTGGAGGAAAACTAACACTGCAAATCACCTTGAACACACCATCCCCACAGTGAAACATGATGGTGGCAGTATCATGTTGTGGGAATGCTTTTCTTCAGCAGGGACAGGGAAGCTGGTTAAAGTTGATGGGAAGATAGATGGAGCCAAATACAGGGCAATCTTAGAAGAATATCTGTTAGAGTCTGCAAAAGACTTGAGACTGAGGCGGAGGTTCTCCTTCCAGCAGGACAACTACCCTAAACATACAGCCACAGCTACAACGGAATGGTTTAGATCAAAGCATATTCATTTGTTAGAATGGCCTAGTCAAAGGCCAGACCTAAATCCAATTGAGAATCTGTGGCAAGACTTGAAAATTGCTGTTCACAGACCCTCTCCGTCCAATCTGACAGAGCTTGTGCTATTTTGCAAAAATGTCACTCTCTAGATGTTCAAAGCTGGTAGAGACATACCCAAAAAAGAAGTACAGCTATAATTGCAGTGAAAGGTGGCCCTACAAAGGCTGAATACAAATGTTTGCCACACTTTTCACATATTTATTTGTATAAAATGTTGAAAACCATTTATCATTTTCCTTCCACTTCACAATTTAAGTGCCACTTTGTGTTGGTCTATCACCAATGTGACACGGCCCTCAATCACATCCATACCGCATCCAGAGTCATTAACCAGGCCGGTACTTTGTTTTTGTTGGTTTATTGGGGGAATAAACTTGGTTAGGGGATATTGGGGTGTTGTGGGATGTCCAGAGAATTAATTAATCAAATGGGACCATCTATATATATCTTCAGTATATACACTCCTTCTTCCTCCAGCACATCACTCGCTGCATAAACTCCTCTTGCTCCTTCCTGCATATCACTTGTGTTACCTGAAAGGATATTTATTAGGCCTCCATCTTCTTCTTTCTGGCCTAGCTAGCACATGTGAGGCCTGCTGTAGATTAGCACAGCCTCAGAACTGATCCCCAATTTGAAGGAAAGTTCTACTGTGCTAGCTGGCCTAATGGACTACTGCTCCCAGCCTATCCGTTTCCAGACCCTGCCAGCCCTCCTGGTCTTCTCCACTGCCACTGTGACATTCCAGTCACCTGCTGGCCTCTGCATCCTTTCCAGACTGTCTCTCACCCCAGACTGCTCCGGCATGCCTCTCCTCCAGCTTCCCAGGGGCTGCATCACTCACCGCAGTGACTTGTAGTTTCTCCCAGAGATCTCCCCAATAGTGCTCTCTCCATTGTTGTTTTCCGCTCTGACTTGTAACTGTCACCGAACTCTCACTCCATCCGGGTGCACCCGAGCTCTCCCCGGCCAGGTTTACCCCCCAGACTGTGGGATCCCCGGGGCCACAACAGCCCCTGCACTATCTCATCTCTGCTCTCTCGAACTCCACACCGAACTACCCCCCCCAGTGGGCTGACCCCGAGTATTTGAGGAGGCCTGCCCCCTGCCAGTCCAGATTGGAGATTGGTCAGGGCTCCCCAGAACACTCCAGAAGGCTACACCCCCTCCCACCTCTCTTTCCAGAACTTTCCATCAGCCTCTGGAAAGAAGTGGGAGGACCTGGTGACCTCATCTGTGAATCATCCCAGTCCTACCTGAGCCACTCCCAGCCCAGAAATCAAAACAGCCAGGCCTGCAAAAAAACTGATTCCTTGCACTTACCTACAGTAGAGGGCACTACACTCACCCCCCCCCCCCCCACCAAACCTTAGCTGGTCCCCAGCTGAGAAAATTTACAAAAAAAGCGCTCCCGCCCCAGGAGCAAGTGCATCCTAAAACAAAATAGGGGAGGGAAAAAGGGAGCAAACTGGGCCTATCCGTTTCCAGACCCTGCCAGCCCTCCTGGTCTTCTCCACTGCCACTGTGACATTCCAGTCACCTGCTGGCCTCTGCATCCTTTCCAGACTGTCTCTCATCCCAGACTGCTCCGGCATGCCTCTCCTCCAGCTTCCCAGGGGCTGCATCACTCACCGCAGTGACTTGTAGTTGCTCCCAGAGATCTCCCCAATAGTGCTCTCTCCATTGTTGTTTTCCTCTCTGACTTGTAACTGCCACCGAACTCTCACTCCATCCGGGTGCACCCGAGCTCTCCCCGGCCAGGTTTACCCCCCAGACTGTGGGATCCCCGGGGCCACAACAGCCCCTGCACTATCTCATCTCTGCTCTCTCGAACTCCACACCGAACTACCCCCCCCAGTGGGCTGACCCCGAGTATTTGAGGAGGCCTGCCCCCTGCCAGTCCAGATTGGAGATTGGTCAGGGCTCCCCAGAACACTCCAGAAGGCTACACCCCCCTCCAACCTCTCTTTCCAGAACTTTCCATCAGCCTCTGGAAAGAAGTGGGAGGACCTGGTGACCTCATCTGTGAATCATCCCAGTCCTACCTGAGCCACTCCCAGCCCAGAAATCAAAACAGCCAGGCCTGCAAAAAAACTGATTCCTTGCACTTACCTACAGTAGAGGGCACTACACTCACCCCCCCCCCCCCCCACCAAACCTCAGCTGGTCCCCAGCTGAGAAAATTTACAAAAAAAGTGCTCCCGGCCCAGGAGCAAGTGCATCCTAAAACAAAATAGGGGAGGGAAAAAGGGAGCAAACTGGGACTGGGAACTGTACAAATCAGTTAAGTACAAAACTATAGCAAAACCATCTCTGTAAATTATTCACACTGTACAGTATAATACATTCCTAGCTACAGGTCCCTGCAACTAGCCACATACAAAAACAATATACATTCCTGGGCCAGAGCACTTTCCTCAGGAGAAAAGTACTCCACCCGCATAACTGTAAGTAGGTTGTTGATTCTCGACGGATGGGGACGAACAGCCGTTCCATCCCTGGAATCCTAAGAGAAGGGAAAAACAACTAACTACAACTGTCTACAAAAACAGGTCTATTGAGAGGAGGTCATAGGCCTCCCAATAGAGCAACATATCACATATAGTAACCAAATTTTATTCTTTACCTGCCTGTCCTGTCCAAAAAAGTGGGGTTCTTTAAATAAGTGGGCACTTCTGCTTTTGCAACATCCATCTGAACGCTGCTTCTCTCTCTTCACAGGTATGTGTGCGTTACTGATCACTCCACCCAAAAACTGATACATTGCTATTTGCCTTTGCCTATGCCTTTTAACAATGGTATGTGTGCGTTACTGATCACTCCACCCAAAAACTGAAACATTGCTATCTGCCTTTGCCTAAGCCTTTTAACAATGGTATGTGTGTGTTACTGATCACTCCACCCAAAAACTGAAACATTGCTATCTGTTTGCCTATGCCTTTTAACAATGGTATGTGTGCGTTACTGATCACTCCACCAAAAAAACTGAAACATTGCTATCTCCCTTTGCCTATGCCTTTTAAAAATGGTATATCTGTTTATACTACCTTCATCTTCCTTAAACTGAACACTGAATGACTGCTTAAATGTGTCTTTGGTAATCTGCTTTTGTCACTGCTGTTTAAACTACATCTGTAGCTATGTTTATATCATTGTGATGTTTGTTTAGCATTTAAGCCTTACCTAAATGATGGTTTCTCTTATCTTTACAATCTTGTCCTCCTGGCCTGTAGCATTTTGATTGCAGTGTTACAAGTTTGCTGTGATAGCTGTGTGTCTAATATCATCTCCTAATTGATTAATTGTCCACTTCCACCCACATCCATCACAATATAAAACAAAGCTCTGCTTACGGAGGAAAGCATTGCAGGGGGTTCTTCCAAAAAAGTGGGGTTCTTTAAATAAGTGGGCACTTCTGCTCTTGCAATTCAGCGATTTGCACAAGGCACACACTAACAACAAACTACTTTACACCACACAACAGGTAAGCTCATTTCAAATCATCACACTTTCCTCTCTGAAACATGCATTCTTTACCTCTCCTTCTCACAATAACAGCCTTTCTCCTCAAACTATCTTTTCTTCACCCCTCTCACCCACAATCTGTACATATAATCCTCACTTCTCCCCTCTCCCTATTACTGCGCTCATCACCTCTTTCTAACTCTTAGCTCACATGCTAGCAAAACTAGGATGCTCAAGCATGTCCCCTCATATAAATCATATTCCCATGTTGCCTCCCTTTCTCTTCTGCTTCTCCTAGCCTCTGGAGATATTTCTTCAAACCCTGGGCCTCCCTCATTTAACAACACCCAACACACTCATCACCACCACCCCACACCCTCTGGCAGTAATCGCGATCTACGCAATTTAATCTCCATTCCCCTTCTTCCCAAAACCAGCCTCCCCTTCTCCTGTGCCCTCTGGAACGCCCACTCTGTCTGCAACAAGCTCACTGCTGTTCATGACCTATTTGTTACTAATTCCTTTTATCTACTTGCTATCACCGAAACCTGGCTCCACAAATGTGATTCTCCTTCTCCTGCTTCCCTCTCCCATGGTGGCCTTCTCTGGACTTACTCCCCTAGGCCTAATGGACTCAAGGGAGGTGGAGTGGGATTCCTCCTATCCCCACCGTGCACCTTTCAGGTTCTTCACTCTCCTCCCTCTCTTTCACTCTCATCATTTAAAGCCCACTGGACACGTCTATTCTCTCCAACCTCCCTAAGAATTGCTACCGGCCTCCTGGACCCTACTTTCTCTCTTCTGAAATTCCTACAATCCTTCTTGGTGACTTCAACATCCCAGTTAACACTAGCACTACTGCTACTTCTAAACTTCTTAGTCTAACTTCCTCATTTGACCTGAAGCAATGGGTACAGGCTTCTATTCACACTGATGGAAACACCCTCGACCTTGTCTTCTCCTATCTATGTGCTCCATGCAACTTCTCCAACAATCCTTTCCCCCTCTCCGACCACCACCTTATTAGTTTCTCTCTCTCCCTGTCTTGCACCACCTTCCCCTCCAATCACCTAACCATCACCCGTAGAAGCCTTTCCCAACTCAACACTTCTCACCTCTATTCTGCTGCTGACCACCTCTATGAAAAAATCTCACCCTTGTCCTGCCCGAACCAAGCCACTGCCATCTACAATAAATCCCTGTCCTTCACCCTGGACGAGCTAGCTCCCCTCACCACACACAAAATCAGGCCTCGACCCCTACAACCCTGGCAAACAGACAACACCAGAAATCTCAAAAAGCTTAGCCGCGCCCTTGAGCGTCTGTGGCACAAGACTAAGTCTCTCAAAGACTTCAACCAATACAAATCTGTCCTCCATAAATACAATTCTCGCCTCCACACTGCCAAGCAGACCTATTTTACCACTCTAATTAACACCTTCTCATCCAGTCCCCATCAACTCTTCTCTACATTCAACTCCCTACTTCGTCCTCCACCACTTCCGCCCACTAACACACTCACTGCGCAGGAGATTGCTAATCACTTCAAAAGCAAGATTGACACAATTCATGATGAAATCTCCACTCTACAGGCATCTTCCCCAGTTAACACTCCTTGTCAACAAGCACAATCTACACTATACCTATTCAAACCTGCTACTATAAACGAGGTTGCTAAACTCCTTTCTAACCCCCACCTAACCACCTGTCCACTGGACCCTATTCCCTCTCAAATGCTACGTAGACCCTACCGATCTTAACAATCGACGCCCTATCTCCTTGCTCCCCTTTTCCTCCAAACTCCTCTAACGCCTAGTCTACAACCGAGTGACCGCCTTGTTAAGAATAACCTTCTTGACCCCCTTCAATCTGGATTTCGCCCTCAACACTCCACAGAAACTGCCCTTCTTAAATTCACAATTGACCCACTAACCGCTAAAACCAATGGACACTACTCTGTACTCCTACTCCTAGACCTTTTTGGCTGCCTTCGATACTGTCGACCAGATGTAGTAACAGGGATCGGGCAACCTCTTCAGGCCTCCCCCTTTCTCCCGAATAGAGACAGAAAAGCTCTTTGCGGGTTGGTCTGGTTTGATTACCATCACACAGTCCTTCCGAATAGCAAGTACAAGGTTTCACTCTTTCTTTAAATCCAGGAACCTTTCCCAGCAGCTGCTATCAGGTCCCCGCAAAGGCTTAGGTACATGAAGGTAGTCCCATGTCATCTCATCTTCCCACTCCACTCCTGGAAAGAAGTGGGAGGATCTGGTGACCTCATCTGTGAATCATCCCAGTCCTATCTGAGCCACTCCCAGCCCAGAAATCAAAACAACCAGGCCTGCAAACTCAACAGGCCTTGCTAAATTTTCCTCACTTAAGGCCTCATACACACTGCTGCCTTTAAATGGACGTTTCGAGGCATTTGGGCATTTTTTTCAGCTGTCCCTTAACTCATCTAACGTTATCTTATTAGTCCATGTACACAGGGTCGTTTAACCACTTCAGCCCCGGAAGGATTTCACATTTTAGGACTTTTTGCGATTCAGCATTGCGTCGCTTTAACTGACAGTTGCGCGGTCGTGTGACGTTGTACCCAAACGAAATTTGCGTCCTTTTTTTCCCACAAATAGAGCTTTCTTTTGGTGGTATTTGATCACCGCTGCGTCATTTCTGATCGCCGATATAAACAAAAGAAGAGCGACAATTTTTTCAACGGTTTTGGCCGATTTTATATTCTTCCTCATATTTGTGATAAAAAAAAATCGCAATCGGCGTTTATTGATTGGTTTGCGCAAAAGTTGCCACGTTTACGGATGATAAGAATTCATTTTTGGGGTTTTTATTTTTTATTTATTTTTTACTAGTAATGGCGGCGATCTGCGATTTTTAGCGGTACTGCGATATTGGGGCGGACATGTCGGACCATTTTGACACTTTTTTGGGACCATTGGCAACTATACAGCGATCAGTGCTATAAACATGCACTGATTACTGTGTAAATGCCATTGGAAGTGAAGGGGTTAACCTGGGGGGGCGCTCTAAGGGTTAACTGTGTTCCCTGGGTGTGTTCTAACTGTATGTGGGCTGCCCTGGCTGGGGAAGGGGAGTGATCACAGCTTCCATATAGAGGAAGGCTGTGATCACCGCCCTTCCCCCCTCACAGAACGGAGATCCGTGTTTACATGCACGGACCTCCGTTCTTTCACTCCAGGGGGGGCATCGCGGGTAGCTGGCAGAGATCGAGTCCACCGCACCCGCTCCCTGGCCCCCCCGAACACAGTGAGCGTGCCGTCAATCTGCGGTTGGCGGACGGCAAATGGTTAAGGGCGTTTCTAGGCAGCTGAGTTTAGAGGCATTTCTTGGAAAGCAAAAAAATGCGCTCAGACAGAAGTTCAGAGGCATTTAAAATGCCAAATGCCTGCAACAGCTTGGTAACGCGCCTAAACGTGTTAACTCGCGTCTAGGAGAGTTTCCTTTACAGGCGTTTCCATTTAAAAAAAAAAAAAAAAATATATATATATATATATATATATATATATATATATATATATATATATATACAGTATCTCACAAAAGTGAGTACACCCCTCATATTTTTGAAAATATTTTATTATATCTTTTCATGTGACAACACTGAAGAAATGACACTTTGCTACAATGTAAAGTAGTGAGTGTACAGCTTGTATAACGGTGTAAATTTGCTGTCCCCTCAAAATAACTCAACACACAGCCATTAATGTCTAAACTGCCAGCAACAAAAGTGAGTACACCCCTAAGTGAAAATGTCCAAACTGGGCCCAATTAGCCATTTTTCCTCCCTGGTGTCATGTGACTCGTTAGTGTTACAAGGTCTCAGGTGTAAATGGGGAGCAGGTGTGTTAAATTTGGTATTATCGCTCTCACTCTCTCATACTGGTTACTAAAGTTCAACATGGCACTTCATGGCAAAGAACTCTCTGAGGATCTGAAAAAAAGAATTGTTGCTCTACATAAAGATGGCCTAGGCTATAAGAAGATTGCCAAGACCCTGAAACTGAGCTGCAGCACATGGCCAAGACCATACAGCGGTTTAACAGGACAGATTCCAGTCAGAACAGTCTTCACTATGGTCGACCTAAGAGGCAGGGATGGTGCAAGGATTTTTGACACCCTAGGCGAAACCTCATTTTGTCGCCCCCCTTGGCCCCACCCCTGACCCCACCCCCTTTCCCCTGCCCAGCGCCAATGAATTGCAGCCTGATCAGTGCCAATCAAATACAGCCTCACCTGTGCCCATCAAATACAGCTTCACCAGTGCCAATCAATGCAGCCTCACCTGTGCCCATCAAATAAAGCCTCACTTGTGCCCATCACATACAGCTTCACCTGTGCCCATCACATACAGCTTCACCTGTGCCCATCAAATACAGCTTCACCTGTGCTCATCAAATACAGCCTCAAGGGGGGTGGGGCGAAGGGGGGGTATTTGGCAGATCAGACACTGTTTCTATATACATTTGCAAATGGCATGTGATAATACAATCTCATTATCTCAGTCAGACAGTGTCAGTTTTTACATGAATCAATGCAGAGCAGCCGGTGACAGATCAACAGTGGCCAGACGCCCCTAGGTGGCAGTGCGCCCTAGGCGGCCGCCTACTCCGCCTAGTGGTAGAGCCGGCCCTGCTAAGAGGTTGAGTGCACGTGCTCAGCGTCATATCCAGAGGTTGTCCTTGGGAAATAGACGTATAAGTGCTGCCAGCATTGCTGCAGAGATTGATTGGGTAGGGGGTCAGCTTGTCAGTGTTCAGACCTTATACTGCATCAAATTGGTCTGCATGGCTGTTGTCCCAGAAGTAAGCCTCTTCTAAAGATGATGTACAAGAAAGTCCGCAAAAGGTTTGCTGAAGACAAGCAGACTAAGGACATGGATTACTGGAACCATGTCCTGTGGTCTGATGAGACCAAGTTAAACATATTTGGTTCAGATGGTGTCAAGCATGTGTGGCAGCAACCAGGTGAGGAGTTCAAAGACAAGTGTGTCTTGCCTACTGTCAAGCAAGGTGGTGGGAGTGCCATGGTCTGGGGCTGCATGAGTGCTGCCGGCACTGGTGAGCTACAGTTCATTGAGGGAACCATGAATGCCAACATGTACTGTGACATACTGAAGCAGAGCATGATCCCCTCCCTGGGCCGCAGGTCAGTGTTCCAGCATATAATGACTCCAAACATACCTCCAAGACGACCACTGCCATGCAAAAGAAGCTGAGGGTAAAGGTGATGGCCTGGCCAAGCATGTCTCCAGACCTAAACCCTATTGAGCATCTGTGGGGCATCCTCAAATGGAAGGTGGAGGAGCGCAAAGTCTCTAACATCCACCAGCTCTGTGTTGGAATAGAACTCCAGTGACAACCTGTGAAGCTCTGGTGAACTCCATGCCCAAGAGGGTTAAAGCAGTGCTGGAAAATAATGGTGTCCACCCAAAATATTGACACTTTGGGCCTAATTTGGACATTTTCACTTAGGGATGTAATCACTTTTGTTGCCAGAGGTTTAGACATTAATGGCTGTGTGTTAAGTTATTTTGAGGGGACAGCAAATTTACACTGTTATACACGCTGTACACTCACTACTTTACATTGTAGTAAAGTGTTATTTCTTCAATGTTGTCACATGAAAAGATAGAATAAAATATTTACAAAAATGTGAGGGGTGTACTCACTTTTGTGAGATACTGTATATGTGTATATATATAGTGACGTTATGCGAGGCACCACAATGGATGGGCGATACTTGTCGCCTCGCATGCGATCATCTTGAGGTGCCTGGCGGGAGTCCGACCCGGGTTTTTCCGGCCACCGTGGCAGAGCTGGTTCCGGCCCAGACTTTCTGGTCCACTCAAACCCCTCTCCACCTGCATTTAATGACCAGGAAGAGAACAGAGGAGAGCTTGATCCTGGATCTCAGAGGGAGAAAGCTGAGAGAGCCCTGTGTGCTAATTTGAACTCTAAGAACAAGGTTTGCACTGTGCTTATGTTTTGTGGGTGTCGGGGACAGCCCCACACTGTATAGAGAAGAATCTGTTTAGTTTAGCGCCAGACGGCAAGGTTTTGTTTTCTGTTTTTGTTTGTGTTTTGAACTTGCAATTCTGAAATAATAAACCTGGCAAGCCACCAGATTTTAAAGAAACTGACATCCATGCTGTATCTTTTCCCCTGAAAAGTGATCCCCATGAGCTAATCTCCCACAATATATATATATATATATATATATATATACACAGTACCTCACAAAAGTGAGTACACCCCTCAGATTTTTGTAAATATTTTACTATACCTTTTAATGTGACAACATCACAGAGCTGGTAGATGTTAGAGACCTTGCGCTCCCCCTTCCCTCCCTTTGAGGATACCCCTCAGATGCTCAATAGGGTTTAGGTCTAGGGACATGCTTGGCCAATCCATCACCTTTACCCTCAGCTTCTTTAGCAAGACAGTGGTCATCTTGGAGGTGTGTTTGGGGTCGTTATCGTGTTGGAATACGGCCCAGTCTCTGAAGGGAGGGGATCATGCTCTGCTTCAGTATGTCACTGTACATGTTGGCATTCTTGGTTCCCTCAATGAACTCTAGCTCCGCAGTGCCGGCAGCACTCATGCAGCTCCAGACCATGACACTACCACCACCATGCTTGACTGTAGGCAAGACACACTTGCCTTTGTAAACACCTGGTTGTCACCACACACGTTTGACACCATCTGAACCAAATAAGTTTATCTTGGTCTCATCAGACCACAGGACATGGTTCCAGTACTCCATGTCCTTAATCTGCTTGTCTTCAGCAAACTGTTTGAGGGCTTTCTTGTGCATCATCTTTAGAAGAGGCTTCCTTCTGGGATAACAGCCATGCAGACCAATTTGATGCCGTGTGTGGCGTATGGTCTGAGCACTGACAGACTGACCCCCTACCCCATTCAACCTCTGCAGCAATGCTGGCACCACTCATACACCTATTTCTCAAAGACAACCTCTGGATATGACGCTAAGCATGTGCACTCAAATTCTTTGGTCGACCATGGCGAAGCCTGTTCTGAGTGGAACCTGTCCTGTTAAAGCACTATATGGTCTTGGTCTCGTTGCTGCAGCTCAGTTTTAGGGTCTTGGCAATCTTCTTATAGCCTAGGCCATCTTTATGTAAAACAACAATTTTGTTTTTCAGATCCTCAGAGTTCCTTGCCATGAGGTGCCATGTGAAACTTCCAGTGACCAGTATGAGAGAGTGATAGCACCAAGTTTAACACACCTGCTCCCCATTCACACCTGAGACCTTGTAACACTAACGAGTCACATGACTACGGGGAGGGAAAATGGCTAATTGGGCCCAATTTGGGCATTGTCACTTAGGGGTGTACTCACTTTTGTTGCCAGCAGTTTAAACATTAATGGCTGTGTGTTGAGTTATTTTGAGGGGAAAGCAAATTTACACTGTTATACAAGCTGTACACTCACTACTTTACAGATATATATGTGTAGCACCCTCTAGGTAGTGAGGTGCTAGAGTGAGGATTTTTCTCAGGCAGCGTAGGTAAATATGGGCAGGCCTAGCTAGTTGCTAGGCCTGTTTGTTTTAATTCTGGGCTGGGAGTGGCAGCTGGTGACTCACGGGTGAGGTCACTTCTCAATACCTCCTCTTTCCTTCTAGAAGGTTTTAGAAGGGAGGATGGGAAGAGAGGTGGACCCAACCTGGGGTATCTTAAGGAGCCCTGACCAATCCCCAACTTGGATTGGCAGGGAGCAGGCCTCCTTAGATGCCTGGGGTCAGCCAGGCTGGGGGGAAGTAGTCGGATGGAAGAGATGGAGTGTGGAGGCTGTCGTGCCCGCAGGAAGCTCCCCACGGGGGGGGGTGACCCAGGGCTGGGGCTCGGGTGCATCCGGGAGGAAAGGGAGATCCTGGAAGGAGAGGCACATGAGAGAGCAGAAAGAAGACAGCAGGAGAGAGAACACTCTAGGAGTCTCCAGAAGGACTACTGGTTGCAGCAAGTGAAGTGCTGGTGAGTGACGCAATCGGGAGGACTGGGGAGGTACACCTGAAGAGAGCTGGGAGTTTGCAGCTGGAGGAGGGTGCAGAACTAGTGGAGGAGGACTGTGGAAAGGGCAGTGGAGAGTGGTCATTATAGGCGTGCTCACATAGGGTGTAAGGTGTGCCTGGGCACACCCTAATCACCCTGTACTGTGCAGATTCCCCTTGCTGCCTGGCTGCAGAGAAAGGGACTGGGAAATCTCTGTCCTCAGTCTCTTTCTCTTTCTCTGTTTAGACCCCTGATATTTCACCAAAGCCCCCCAGCAGGGCTCCTAAATAAAATTGTAAAAAAAAAAAATAAAATATAATATTGTAAAAAATAATTAAAAAAAACAAATTGTAAAAAAATAAATAAATAAATAAAATAAAAATAAACTACTGACACCTATCTCTGCCCTACTGACACCGTCCTCTGTCCTTCTGACATATATACACACACGCACACTCATGTTTGCGCTTTGTAGTGCACACCCTAATGCAGTGGTTCTCAACTCTGGTCCTCAGGACCCACCAACAAGCTAGACTTTAAGTATTACCTTGGGGAGATGCAGACTAGAATACTGCAATCACTGACCAGCAAATTATATCACCTGTGATGTATTTCAGTTATCCTGCAAATTTGGCCTGTTAGTGGGTCCCGAGGACAGGAGTTGAGAACCACTGCCCTAATGCAATAGGCTGCGCACACCTATGGCAGCCATGTTGGCTGACTGGGCCTGAAGCGAGCTATCTGGGAGTGGTAGCTGAAGAGAAGACGGCTAGCACCTTACCTTTTCTACACAAAAGAGACCCGAGGCCTCTGCCCTCAAAAGGCAATCCACGAGGTCTGACTGAGTCAGTGTGTAAGGCCTAACTATGCTAGTCTGGAGGAGTGATAGTCTGTAGCAAGGGAAGTGCTGGTGAGAGAGGAACATTCTACAGCAAGTGTTGTGTTGGAGAGAGTAAAGGAAAGCAGCAAGATTTTGTGCTGGAGAGAGAAGAGAAGTGTATATACTGGAGTGTATATAGGAGTCCTAAGCAAATTTGCACCCAATGTGCTTGGGCATCCCATAATTATCTAATCCCTATCCAAGTACCCCACAATAAAAAAACAAAACAAACGGACTGATCTATGTCTCTGAGTGCCTGAGATGGATGTCTGGATGGGCAGGGTGACAGGTGAACCACCACTTTCAGCAACCCCTACGGGGACATGGCTACAGTTCTGTACATGGGACCTCTATATACACCTCCAGTATATACACTTCTCCATCTTGCTCCAGCACATCACTTGCTGACCGTTACACTCCTTGTACTTCTCTTCAGCGCAACACTTGCTTCTCCTTGTTCCTCTCTCCTGCACAACACTTGCTTCTCACAGGTGAGACCTAAAAGGATATTTATCAGGCCTCCAAACCATCTCCTTCCGACCTAGCTAGCACATGGTGATGCCTGCTGTAGTTGAAGCAGGGCCTCCAAACCACCCATTACAGGTAGAGGCAGGTAGCCTCCATAGTGTAGCAAAGCACAGTGTTAGAAGAAATAACTTGTTGCCAGCAATTCTGGCCGTTTCCACGGTTGTGCGCGCGCTCCCGTGCGCGCGCACGTGCCGGAAACGGCGCTTATTTAAACCCAGAGACTCCTGCATTGAACTGCTGCTCGTTCTACAGCATTCCAGACCTGTGGGCCACAGCTCCCCCACCTGTTCCTGTGTTCATCTGCTTCCTGTTTGACCCGGCTTGCCTTGACCTGTTGTCCGCTACCTGCACCGACCCCGGCTATCCACGACCATCCGCTTGTCTACTCCTCTGTACCTCCGCTGCCCGCCCGTTAACGAACCTTTGCCTGGACTTGACGATCCGCCTGCCTGATCCTTTTGTACCTCTCTGCGTGCCTGTTGCTGACCCTGCCTGTACGACCCCTCTTCTGTCCGCACGACTTCCTGGAACCTCACTACAGCATCAGTGACCATCCAGCCCTCGTGCCATCCCGCACTCTCGGGCCTCTGTCTACACTACCAGGGGTCCTTGAATCGGGTGCGCAAGAGCGGTTGTTCCCTGCACAAGACAGACTCCACCGTCAGGTACGTAACACACAGTGTGCTAGCTGCCCTGATGGACTACTACTCCCAGCTCGTCTTCCTCCAGGCCCTGTCAGCTCCTCTAGCTTCAGTAGCCTTCTCCACTACCACAGCAACATAGGAATCACATACTGGCTCCTGCATCCTTCCCAGATTGTCTCTTGCCCCAACCCGCTCTGGCATGCCTCTAACAGCTCCCCAGGGTATGTTGTTAACCGACATCCTAACACTTTGCCTTGTGCCTGCCACCAAGTTCTCACTCCTCCTGGCTGCACCCGAGCTCTCTCCAGGCAAGACTGGGGGTTTCCCCTGGGCCATGACAGCCCACACTACTCCATCTCCAGACTCTCACCTGAACTTCTCCCCTCAGATTGGGCTGACCCAGGGTATTTAAGGAGGCCTGCCCCCTGCCAACCTAGATTGGGGATTGGTCAGGGCTCCTTAGAACACCAGAGATGGCTACACCTCCCCTCCCAGCTCTCTTTCCAGAAAACACCAGAACTTTCTGAAAAGAAGTGGGAGGTCTTGATGACACCATTCTGTGAATCACTCAATCCTACCCGAGCCACTCTCAGCCCAGAATCAAAAAAATCAGGCCTGCCCTCAGTCAGGCCTGACTAAATTTTACCTTACCTACAAAAAATCTCTCACTACACCTACCTAGCTTGGAGGGCGCTACATATATACATACATACAGGTGCATACATCTCATAAAATTAGAATATTATAAAAAAGTTAATTTATTTCAGTAATTCAATTAAAAAAAAATTGATGATTATGGCTCACAGCTAGCGAAAACCCGAAATTCAGTACCTCAGAAAAGCAGAATATTACATAACCAATTCAAAAAAGGATTTTTAATTCAGAAATGTTGGCTTTCTGAAAAGTATTTCCATGTACAGTATAGTATGCACTCAATACTTGGTCGGGGCTCCTTTTGCATGAATTACTGCATCAATGCGGCATGGCATGGAGGTGATCAGCCTGTGGCACTGCTGAGGTGTTATGAAAGCCCAGGTTGCTTTGATAGTGCCTTCAGTTCACCTGCATTGTCGAGTCTGGTGTCTCCCATCTTCTTCTTGACAATGCCCCACAGATTCTCTATGGGGTTTAGGTCAGGTGAGTTTGCTGGCCACTCAAGCACAGTGATACCATGATCATTAACCACTTCCTGCCCGGCCTATAGACAAATGACGGCCGGGCGGTGGTTTCGTTAACCTGACTGGGCGTCTATTGACAATCTCAAGATAACCTGCAATCGTGTGCCCACGGGGGCAAGCATCGTGGCGCGGTGTATCAGTCTGACCAATCACGGCTGAACACAGTGTAAACAGGAAGAGCCGTTTATCAGCTCTTCTTCTACTTGCGTCTGCAGACGTGAGTAGAGGAGAGCCAATCGACTGTTCTCCTGACAGGGGGGGGGTCTGTGCTGATTGTTTATCAGTGCAGCCCCCCCTAGGATCACCACCCAGGACCACCAGGGATGCCACAAGGACCACCAGGGAATGCCCACCCAGGGACCACCAGGGAGAATACCAGGGAAGCCCACCCTGACCACCAGGGAGCCCACCCTAGACCACCAGGTAAGGGGCACAGTGCCCAACATGGATGGCACTCAGTGCCCAACTTGGATGCCACCCAGGACCATAAGGGAATGGGCCCTAAAAATGCCATTTATCATTGCTGCCTATCAGTGCCCACCAGTGCCACCTATCAGTGCTCATCAGTGCCACCTATCAGTGCCACCTTTCAGTGCCCAGTGCCACCTGTCAGTGCCCATCAGTGCCGCCTATGAGTGCCCATCAGTGCCACCTATGAATACCCATGAGTGCCCATCAGTGCCACTCATCAGTGACACCTATCAGTGCCCGTCAGTGCTGCTTATCAGTGCCACCTATCAGTGCTCTTTATATGTGCCTCACCATCAGTGCCAATCAGTACTGCCTCATCAGTACCCGTCAGTGTAGCCTCATCAATGCCCATCAGTGAAGGAGAAAACTTACTTATTTACAAAGTTTTGTGACAGAAGAAAAACTTTTTTTTTATTTGTAGCACAAAAAAATAAAAACCCCAGAGGTGATCGAATACCACCAAAAGAAAGTTCTATTTGTGGGAACAAAATGATAAAAATGTAATTTGGGTACAGCGTCGCATGACCACGCAATTGTCATTCACAATGCAACAGCGCTGAAAGCTGAAAATTGGTCTGGGCAGGAATGGGGGTGAGTGCCTGGTATTGAAGTGGTTAAACCAGGTATTGGTACTTTGGCAGTGTGGGCAGGTGCCAAGCCCTGCTGGAAGATGAAATCAGCATCTTTATAAAGCTGGTCAGCAGAGGGAAGCATGAAGTGCTCTAGAATTTCCTGGTAGAGGGCTGTGCTGGCTTTGGACTTGATAAAATATTGTAGACCAACACCAGCAGATGACATGGCTCCCTAAATCATCACTGACTGTGGAAAGTTCATACTGGACCTCTTGCAACTTGGATTCTGTTCCTCTCCACTCTTCCTCCAGACTCTGGGATCTTGATTTCCAAATGAAATGCAAAATGTTCCCCCTGTCCCTGATGATTTGGGGAGATTCTCTATCTTGAACGACTCCAGCTGTAGCGCTGCCCTCTTGAGGGTTGGTTGAAGATTCGATTCCCCCTTGGCCTTCCACACCCGGAGAGTACCCCACCACCCCTGACACTCTGGGTTCACTCATATTGCAAAGTTCCATTGGAATTGACACCCTTGCTGTAATGAGGACCACACCAAAAGTTGAGTTCAAAAGATTTACTTAACTTGTTCTTTAAAGGAAAAGATAACTTTTGAATGGTAGAAATCACACTTTAAACGGGCAATAATTAACAGGGTTCTTTAAGCCAGAAACTCACAAAGCTTGCACACAGATGAACTTGGTTAAATCTGAGGAATAAGAGGGGCGGTAGCTCAAACAATGTTTACCACTCCCTGCTACTCACCAGAAATTATAATAAATTAAACAATAGAAATTCCTCCAATTGAGTTTAATCAAATACCAGTGGGCTCACGTGTAAATGCTAGAACAGGGTATTAACTTGCAGTGAAATAATGTAAAGTAATGATTATCCTTTAGAAATGAGTGAGCCTAGGGTAAATTGATATCACTCAATAGAATGCAAATAAAACAGTACCACTCTATAACAATTTCAGCTCAATATTAAAACAGCTGTAGTATTATTTATCTATCTAAATCCTCCTGCTCTAATTCTGACAGTTCTTAGGGGGATGCAATAGCACTAAACAAATGGCCCTGAGTAT
>BLSH010178646.1:1452555-1464159 GCA_018402905.1 Glandirana rugosa
GGTCTATGTAATAACTTTCAAACTTCCACGAGGAACCTAAAACCTCGTGTACACCATAGGGGTATGAGCCCTCCTCATCTTCTTAGACAAAATCCCATATTAATATTCATACAGTTACGGTACTCACTCATAATTGAACAATTTTACTGTTGAAAACACTTTATTTTAGTTTAAAATAAATGAAAGAATGTTGAAGTTCCTCTGTAACGTTGAAGGTAATTATTTCTCCTGACCTTATTTCGGGCCAGCTGTTATCGTTTTACGAAAAGATTGTGAAAGTATGAACTCAGCCGTATTTTCCAAGAGAAGTCTAAAACCCAGGGTCCGGCAAATCGGGTAGTGACCAAAATCCCAACAGTCGAGGGCAGGACAACCAAATGTGTAGAGCATCTCCCCATTGTCCACAGCCTCAGAAGCACCTGTCACTACACATGGGATTTGTATGGGCTAAACGGCCTGGGACCCAAAATCTGAAGAGAACCTTTTATGCCGACTCAAGTATGAAAGTGTTAGAAAAGCATTTTGCTATTGTCGACCGGGCTTTATTCCAGTCCTCTTTATTAATGGAAGTTGCAATGTCTCCTTGAAGTTGTAAGAAAGTAAATAAAATTTGATTTTATTTCACAAAAGTTGTCATTTTAACAAGTTAATACTCACTCATGGCATTGACATACTTATAATTATACCCTAAAACAGATTCTTCTACTCCTCCCGAGTATGGGGATACCACATGTGCTCCAAAATCCAAGGAGCACCTTCAAACTTTCAATAATGTATCTGGTTTCTTGAGGTCCTGAAGTACCAGGCAGTGCTGAGACAAAGTCTTCCAGTGCCCATGGCGAAGATGCCAAGTTGTGAAAAGGAGAAAATTCTCCTTCTTCCTAAAGGTAAACAAATTATGTACACAGCTTGCTAAATATAGTAAGGAAGAAATGCATTAAGCATTTGCTAAAAGATGTTACTTGTCATGATTTTTTCTCATGTCTTTGCAATGGTGCTTTCCTAATTCCTGCTGTTGTCACTTTGTGAGCTCACAGATGTTTACAGAAATCATATTTAATTTACTTGCAGTGGAAAAGTAAATGACAACATACAGCAATTAATTTGTGGCTCACTGTTATGTAGTATGTCTTTGCTGATAGAACAGATAGATCTGTTAATAGCATATGTGGACAGATATGTAGAGTGCAGGAGACTAGGCTCCCCCACCCTTTGTGGGGTGCTGCTTTGCTTGTGGCAGCAGTTCTCGGCCACACCAACAGCCAAGAGGCTAGGGGAAGGGCCAGTGTAATTGCTGGATCACACCTTCGGCCAAACAGAGTGTTCCTTACACTACTTCCCCCAGCAAAAGACAAGCCTTCCTGCCCTCCATGTGCCATAGTGATCCTTACTGCCTTCCATGTGCCATAGTGATCCTTTCTTCCTGCATTCCATGTGCCTTAGTGATCCTTCCTGCCTTCCATGTACCGTAATGATCCTTCCTGCCTTCCATGTACCAAAGTGATCATTCCTGCCTTCCATGTACCACAGTGATCCTTCCTGCCTTCTATATGCCATATTTATCTTTCCTGCCTTCCATGTGCCTTAGTAATCCTTTCTGTCTTCCATGTACCATAGTAATCCTTGCTGCCTTCCATATACTATAGTGATCCTCACTTCCTGCCTTTCATGTACCTTAGTGATAATTCCTGCCTTCTATTTACCACAGTGATCATTCCTGCCTTCCATGTGCCATATTGATCATTCCTGCCTTACATGTGCCATAATGATCCATCCTGCTTTCCATATGCCTTAGTGATCCTTCCTGCCATCCATGTGCCATAGTGATTGTTCCTGCTTTCCATGTGTCATAGTCATCCTTTCTTCCTTTCATGCACCATAGTGATCCCTCCTTCCTTTCTTCCATGTGCCATAGTGATCCTTCCTGCCTTACATGTTCCATAGTGATCCTTCCTGCCTTCCACATACCATAGTTATCCTTCCTGCCTTCCACTTACCATAGTGATCTTTCCTCCCTTCCATGTGTCACAGTGATTCTTCCCGCTTTCCATATAACATAGTGATCCCTCCTTCCTTTCTTCTATGTATCATAGTGATTCTTTATTCCTACCTTCCATGTACCATAGGGATCCTTCCTTCCTTCCTTATACCATAGTGATCCTTCCCTCTCTCAAATCTATATCCCTAAGAATTGGTTCACACTGAAACACAATGAAGGAAAGGGGTGCATTTCCCGCACTGCATGCAACCATGCTGCCCTTGTGAGATATATGTGGGTGCCATTAATTGTTAATGGGAGCGTGTTTGTGGCCACCAAACCACATGGTACTGCAGTACTATGCAGTTTGGTGTGATATGATTTGAAAAAGTAGTGCTCTGCAGAGTGTCCCCATTCACTTGAATGGGTTGCGGTCAGTGGGAAGCAGTGCCCACAAAATGCGTCAGTGGATTTAACTACTGCTGCAGCCATAAAGCAAAGAATTGCGGCCGCAAAATGTGTACACCCCCAGCTACTGCCTCTACAGCTTAAGGGGGAGCACTTGGCGTGGTGGTAAATCCCTGTGGTTGCGCCATGGTTTCACCACCCCTACAACCGCTAATGTGAATGAGCCCTAAGTATTACATAGCTCCCAATTTTCCCTGATTTTGAGGGACTGTCCCTGAATCAAAAAAAAGTTCCTCTGTCCCTCATTTGTCCCTCATTTTGGTCTGATCTATATAGTTGCATATAAAATGCACTTTTTATCTTTCAAATGTGTTTCCCAGTGCTAAACTTTTCATCCAATTTCTAAATGATTGCATTTGTACATGTCAAAAGTCAGTATAAAGAAATAGTAGTGGTAAAAAATAGCACCTGTGGCTTTAACTAAGAATTATTTGTATAATTCTCCTTTAATGGGGCGTGGTGGGGGTGTCCTATGGCTAAATACTTTTGCTAATAGGTGTCCCTCATTCCCATCTCAAAAAGTTGAGAGGTATGGTGTTATGTTGCATATTTCTGACATTTGAGATAAGATTTCTTTCTGATGTTCATTTTAAGTTGTATACAAAACCATATGTATTGGAAGTATTTTTTAACCACTTCCCGCCCACCATATAGCAAAATGACGGCCGGAAAGTGGTTGTATTATTCTGACTGGACATCATATGACGTCCAGCAGGATAAGCCACTAGCGCACGCCCACGGGGGTGCGCAGCATGGCGATCGGTGGTATGGTGTGTCAGTCTGACAGACCTCCTTTCCGATCTTGGTAAAGAGCCTATGACTTAGGCTCTTTACCATGTGATCAGCTGTGTCCAATCACAACTCATCACATGGTAACCAGGAAGTGCTGTTTAATGGCTTTTCCTCTATTCATGCTGACATGCATGAGTAGAGGAGAGCCAATCGGCTGCTCTCCTGATGGGGGGGGGGGGGGGGTCTGCGCTGCATCAGAGCATTGATTATCAGTACAGACCCATCGAGGATGCCCACTGGAGACCATCAGAGATGCCCACTGCAGACCACTAGGTATGCCCATTAGAGCCCACAAGAAATGCCAATCAGTGCCCATTAGTGATGGCACTCTACCCAACAGTGATGCCTGCCAGTGCCTCCGGATCAGTGCTGCCTATCAGTGCCACCCATCAGTGCCCATTAGTGCTTCCTATAAATGTCCACCAGTGCCACCTATGAATGCCCATCAGTCCCGCCTATCAGTGCCCATCAGTGCTGCATATCAGTGCCACCCATCAGTGCTGCTTATCAGTGCCACCTATCGGTGCCCATCAGTGCTGCATATAAGTGCCTCATTATCAGTGCCACCTCATCAGTGCCAATCAGTACTGCTTCATCAGTGCCCGTCAGTGGAGCCTCATCAGTGCTCATCAGTGAAGAAGAAAACGTACTTATTTACAAAGCTTTATAACAAAAAAACAAAGAAAACTATTTTTTTTTTAAATTTTGGTCTTTTTTATTTGTAGCGCAAAAAATAGAAACCTCAATGGTGATCAAATACCACCAAAAGAAATTTCTGTTTGTGGGAAAAAAATTATAAAAAATTTGTTTGGGTACAGTGGTGCATGGCCGCGCAATTGTCATTAAAAATGCGACAGCACTGAAAGCTGAAAATTGGACTGGGCAGGAAGGGGGTGAAAGTGTCCTGCATTGAAGTAGTTAAATGATCGTGTTGCGGGTTATATGAATCCCTGAGACTCCAGCTTGTGGCACAGCAACCAAAGCATATTTTATAGGCACTGTACAAGGAAGCCCAGGTTTTGTTTAACCATGGCCCTTAAGCCCCTCTCATGCTTGGCAACACCCACTGTCTGCTGTGGTGGACATCTCCCTGAAATGTCCCTCATTCTCAAGTTCAAAAGTTGGGAGGTATGCAAGTTTTTGGAAAATGAATAAGAATAAATTGAAAATGTATTTTATTACACACAGCTGTCAATTTGACCAGGGTTTCTCAACTCTTTAAAGCGGAGTTCCACCCAAGAGTGGAACTTCCGCTGGTCGGATTCCTCCCCCGTTCAGGTGTCACATTTGGCACCTTTCGCGGGGAGGGGGAAGAGGACACCTGTCTTTGACAGGTATCCTTTTCCACTCATCCGGGAGCCCAGGACCGTGGCCACGGCTCCCTCTCCGCCGGCGGCTCGCGCATGCGCAGTAGGGACCCCGACCATGAAGCCGAACGGCTACACGCTCGGGTTTCCTTACCCTCAATGGCAGCGGCAGCACTCGACCAGCCAATCCGAAGATCGGTGGGCGGTTCCGACATCACTGGACTGCAGGACAGGTAAGTGTCCTCAAGTTAAAAGTCAGCAGCTACTGTATGTGTAGCTACTGACTTTTAATTTTTAACCACTTCAATACAGGAAGTTTATACCCCCTTCCTGCCCTGACCAATTTTCAGCTTTCAGCGCTCTCACACTTTGAATGACAATTACTCTCTCATTCTACACTGTACCCAAACAAAACTTGTATCATTTTTTTCACACAAATAGAGCTTTCTTTTGGTGGTATTTAATAACCTCTGGGTTTTTTATTTTTTGCGACATAAGTGAAAAAAGTGTGAAAATTTTGAAAAAAAACACACTATTTTTTAGTTTCTATGATATCATTTTGCAAATAAGTAATTTTTGTTCATACATTTGGGCCAAAACCTATACTGCTACCTATCATTGGTAAAAATAACCCAAATAAGTGTAAATTATTTGGTCTGTGTGAAAGTTATAGAGTCTACAAGCTATGGTGCCAATCATTGAAAATTGATCACACCTGATGTACTGATGGCCTATCTCATTTCTTGAGGCCCTGAAATGTCAGGAAAGTACAAATACCCCCCCAAATTACCCCTTTTTGAAAAGTAGACATTCCAAGGTATTTAGTATGAGGCATGGCGAGTTTTTTGAAGTTGTACTTTTTTCCCCACAATTCTTGGAAAAATTAAGAAATTATTATTTATTTATTTTTTTGCACAAAATTGTCATAACAACAAGTTATTTCTCACACACAGCATATGCATACTTCCAATTACACCCCAAAATACATTCTGCTACTCGCCCTGAGTATGGCGATACCACATGTGTGAGGCTTTTTCACAGCCTGGCCACATAGAGAGGTCCAACATGCAGGGAGCACCGTCATGCATTCTAGGAGCAGGATTTTCACATCTAATTTCTTAACGACCTATTACACTTTTGAAGGCCCTGGAGTACCAGGACAATGGAATTACCCACAAAATGACCCCATTTTGGAAAGCAAACACCCCAACGCATAGTCTATGAGGCATTATGAGTCTTTTGAATGGTTCATTTTTTTCCACAAGTCTTCCAAAAACGTGGAAAGAAAATAAAAACGCTTTTATTTTTACACAAAGTGGTCAATTTATAAGATATTTCTAACACAAAGCATGTACATAGCAAAAATTACCCCCCAAAATATATTCTGCTACTCATGCCGAGTATGGTGATACCACATGTGTGAAACCTTTACACAGCCTGGCCACATAGAGATGTCCAACATGCAGGGAGCACTGTCAGGCGTTCTAGAAGCATACTGTAAATTACACATATGATTTCCTAACCACCTATTACACTTTGGAAGGCCTTGCAGCACCAGGACAATAGAATTACCCACAAAGTGGGGGCGTATACGAGCGGCATGCATGCTGATGTCAGTAGTGACCAGCTGTGATTGGACACAGCCGGTCACGTGGTAAAGAGCCAAATCTATTGGCTCTTTACCACGATCGGTGGGGGACACGACCCCCGGGGACACAAGCGAGCCGCGATCGCAGCACTGCGGGCCCCCAGGGGCCCGCAGTAACGGCGAGAAGCGGCTGACATCAAATGACGTTGGCCTGGATCGACAAAGGGTTCCTGCCGACGTCATTTCACAATGACTCGGTAAGGAACCGGTTAAGGGAATGGGGGCAGGCGGCGGACCTCCGCTTTAACCTTGATGGAACCCTTGGCAAAAAGTTTGAGATCTTGAGGAATCCCTGACATAATATTAATTTCTATAGCTCACAGAACATTGATTTGATCAGTGAGCTGTTGATATAACAGCAATTATTTTTAGAAATAGCATTAAATAATAGAATCAGTATTAAAACATTCCTATTTTGTGAAACGTGTCCTTGCTTTTTTCTGCACAGAAGCTTAATTCTGAGTTGAGCTACAGGTAAGCAGTGTACAGCAGGGTGGTGGGGGGGGGGGGTACAAGGGGTCAGCAGGGTCAGAAGGTCAGAGCACAGGGGGTCAGGAAGGCACAGAACACGGGGGCAGAAGGGCACACTGCATGGGGGTCAGCAAGGCACATTACATGGGGGAATCAGGGCACATTACATGGGGGTCGGGTAGCAGGCATATTACATGGGGGAAAGCAGAGCACATTACAGGGGGCGGCAGCAGGGCACATTACAGGTTACATGGGGGGCAGCAGGGCACATTACATGGGGGCAGGGCACATTACACGGGAGCAGTTCACATTACATAAGAGCAGCACACAGCAGGGCCCATTATTGTAGCGATTTCCTTCATATGCAGGGAACTGGCTGTGATGAGTCCTCTTGTGGCACGCTGTTCCCCACCGACCCCTCCTTTCTTGTCTATCCCATGCAATGTCACATACAAGCACCTGGGATAAACAAAAGGGGAAGAGGGGCCGGCGGGGAACAGTGCGTCACAGCCAACACTATTATAGCCACTATCCTGCTTCGCTGTACATATTTCGGCAGTGGGGATGTGATCTACCTATCAGCTGCCTGAGATAGACGGGTAGATTGTGGAGGAACCCTGGGGACCTCTTACAGAAACCCTAGGATTCGGCAGAACCCCAGTTGAGAAACCCTGATGTAGTGGTACCCCAGTAGGGGCTGCTGAATGTTGTGGTTCACCTGTCACCCTGCACAGCCTGGTTTTCACCTCTCATACACTCCGAGACATAGAACAGTCCATGTACTTTGTTTTTATGTTTTATTGAGGGGATTGAACTTGGATGGGGTAAGGAAAATATGGGATGCCCAGGAAAATTGTAGAACTTGTTTAGGACAACTATATACATCTCCAGTATATACACTCCAGACTCCACTGTAGCACAACTCTTTAGTGCAGACTATTACTCATCTGTTCTTCCAGCACTTCACTTGCTTCCATTCCCTGGATCAGATAGCACCATGTGGTTATGCCTGTCACTGGCTCAGCCAGGCCTCAGTGAATCTCCCTTTACAGGCAGGGACTGCGGGCTCCTATAGTGTAGGGAAAGCCCTGTTGCTAACTGTTCTAAATGTGGCTACTGGTCCCAGTCAGTCCTCTTCAGGCCCTGCCAGCCATCCTGGCTGTAGCTGCCCAAATCCACTGCCCCAATACCACAGTCCTCTCCTCTGGTTCTGCACCCATCTCCGACTGCACTCTCCCAGTCCTTAGCGCTACAGGCTGCAACTGGTGGTCCCTCTCCCTGGAGACTTGCCCCGCAGTACTCTCTCCTGCTATCTTTCCTTGCTCCTCCTGTGCCCTGTTCGCACCCAAGCCCGGGCCCAAGATCACTCCCCCCCCCCAGACTGGGGGACTGTGGAGCTCCCTCAAAGGCCCCAGCAGCCTCAGTACTCCATCTCCATCTCTTCCACCCAACAACTCCCCCCAGCTGGGCTGACTCTGTGTATTTAAGGTGGCCTGCCCCCTACCAATTTAGGTTGAGGATTGGTCAGGGCTCCCCAGAATACCCCAGGCAGCTCCACCTCTCCTCTTCTCCTCTCTTTCCAGAACTTTCCAGAGAGCTCTGGAAAGAAGAGGGAGGTCTCAGGGAGACTGTCTGTGAGTCACCAGCTCTACACTGGGCCATTCCCAGCCCAGAATGAAAACAAACCGGCCTAGCCACCAGCTAGGCCTGCCTAAATTTTCCTACTCTCACGGAAAAATGCTAACTCTAGCACCTACCTACCTAGACGGTGCTACACTGAATTCATTATTTTTTCACATACAGCTTGGACATACTTAGAATTAGTTCCCAAAACACTCTCTGCTATTCCTATCAAGTTTAGGGATACCACATATGTGAGACTTTTTTGCAACCTAGCTGCATAGAGGGAAACCTTCAAGCTCTTAAGTGCATTAATTAGGCATCTAATTTTTGGATTACCTATCACATGTTTGGAGGCCTGGAGTGCCAGGGCAGTAGAAACACACATACAATGACCTCATTTTGAAAGGCAGACACCCTGAGGTATTTTTAAGAGGTATGGTGAGACTTTTTAAGACTTATTTTTTTGCCACAAGTTTTTGAAAGGTGCAAAAAGCAAATGAAAATGTATTTTTTACACAAAGTTGTAAACTGATAAGATATTTGTAAAACATGGCACTGGCATACTTAGAACTAACACACACCATAGTCCAAAGTTCATATGTACATATACAAAGAAAAACAGTTCTGGATGTTAATAATCAACAATGTACTAAGTGCAAGGCACCATAAACTCAGATTATGCATGATGATTCAAGCATCTGCACAGGGACCTAGAGGGCAACATACAACTGTGGCACACTATGTAACTGTCTTTCAGCACATTTAGAGGACTGTCGGTCAATTACCTCATGACCTATGCTCATATGTACAGTATATATCAACATACTGAGTAAGGTCCTCTAAGACCTTTCTACTCAACTCCATGTAGTTGTACTATATTCTTCCTAAAATCAATGTATGATGTGTAGCTAAAAATATGTGCTACATAGCGAATCTTATCCAGATCAAAATTAGCTCCAGGCAAACCAGCCTAGTAAGGCCCATTGTTATATGAAAAAATACTTCGAAAACTAGCATATAGTAGCAGAAGATGGGTAATGTTGACTCACCGGGGGTTTATATCGCATTCACATGAACCATAAAGCGTTGTACTCATCTATAAATTCACAAATGTCTGCCCACAACAACAGTAAATGTGAGTTATTCTTGGTAATTTATACAGCTATTTGATATAATTACATGATTATCAATTGATAGATAAGAAACCACTCCCATTAGATTCACTTGGGCGCAGATAAACACACAGGGATTTCTTCAGAATAACAAAAGAAGCCAAGAGCCAAGAGAGGAGAGGCTTTGAAAGGCGTGGATCTGGGATCTGCTGCACAGTGGAAAATACTGTGAATGTGGAATACCCCTTTGAGGGGTGAATATTTCTGGTGAGTGCAATACTTAAGGGGGTGCACCGATAAGAAGCACCAGCATTAATCTTCACACTAAGGAAGAGCACCTGTCACGTTTTAACCCTTCCAGATCCGCGCTATTGCCGAAGTACGTCTCCAGCGCGGATCTGAATTTCCGGGACCACGTCCATGGACGTCGTACCCTGTGCACACGTCCGCTCATGACCCGCGATCGCCTGCAGAACGGAGAACCGCTGATGTAAACACGGCGGTTCTCCGTTCTGTGAAGGGGGACATAACAGATCTACTGATCCCTGTGATCAGGATCAGTGAGATCTGTTATGTCCCGGCCAGCCCCGCCCCCATACAGTTAGAACAAATACAGGGAACACAGTTAACCCCTTCACTGCCCCCTTAGTGTTAACCCCTTCACTGCCAATGACATTTATACAGTAATCAGAGGCTATTTAAATTTCTGATCGCTGTATAAATGTCATTGGTACCAAAAAAGTGTCAAAAATGTCGGACATGTCCGCCCCAATATCAAAGTCCAGATCACCGCCATTACTAGTAAAAAAAATAAATAAATAATAAAAACGCCATAAATCAATTCCCATAGTTTGTAGACGTGATAACTTTTGTGCAAACCAATCAATATACGCCGATTGCGTTTTTTTTACCAAAAATATGTAGAAGAATATATATTGGCCAAATCCGATGAATAATTCTTTTTTTTATCCATTATTTTTTTGGATTTGTATTATAGCAAAATGTAAAAAATATTGTTCTTTTTTCAAAACTGTCACTCTTTGTTTAAAGCACAAAAAATAAAAACCCCAGAGGTGATCAGATACCACCAAAAGAAAGCTCTATTTGTGGGAAAAAAATGATAACATTTTGTTTGGGTACAACGTCGCACAACCGCGCAACTGCCATTCAAAATGCGACAGCGCTGAAAGCCGAAAATTGGTCTGGGCAGGAGGGGTGTTTAAGTGCCCAGCAGGCAAGTGGTTAAAGAAACTGTGATAAAAAAAAGACTTTTTGCTTTTTTGGTTCTGTATTGATATTTTGTTTTTTTGCACCGTAACTCATATGCATACTTTATTGCACTTAAGCACCAGTCACTTTATTTACTGCTGCACAAAAGTCACTATATGCTATATGGATTGCAAAGTTCATTTTCAAACGTTTATTTAAAGCACCAGTCACTTTAAGCACTGCATACACTTTATTTCAAGTAAGGTGCATTCACATTAGTAAATCATTAGTAAGACCTCATCTGGAATATGCAGTTCAGTTTTGGGCCCCAGTTCTCAAAAAAGATATCGGGGAACTGGAGAAAGTGCAGAGAAGGGCAACTAAACTAATAAGAGGCATGGAGGTGCTCAGCTATGAGGAAAGATTAGAGGATCTGAATTTATTCTCTCTTGAGAAGAGGAGATTAAGGGGGGATATGATCAACATGTACAAGTATATAAGTGGTCCATATAGTGAACTTGGTGTGGAGTTATTTACTTTAAGGTCATCACAAAGGACAAGGGGGCACTCTTTACGTCTAGAGGAAAAAAGATTTCATCTACAAATACGGAAAGGTTTCTTCACAGTAAGAGCTGTGAAAATGTGGAATAGACTCCCTCCAGAGGTGGTTTTGGCCAGCACGGTTGATTGCTTTAAAAAAGGCCTGGATTCTTTCCTTAATGTAATAATATAACTGGGTACTAAAATTTTTAGGTAAAGTTGATCCAGGGTGAATCCGATTGCCTCTCGGGGAATCAGGAAGGAATTTTTTCCCCCGTTATAGCAAATTGGATCCATGCTTTGCTGGGGTTTTTTGCCTTCCTCTGGATCAACTGTGGGTGAAGGATTGTAAATGGGATTATTTGGTTGTGTATGTATGTATGTATGTATGTATGTGTGTATATATATATATATATATATATATATATATATATATATATATGTGTGTGTGTATAT
>BLSH010178646.1:1511870-1523355 GCA_018402905.1 Glandirana rugosa
AGGTTCAAGTTAGGGGATTATTTTTTTATTTTGTTTCATGGCCGGACAAAACACTGAGGCCAACCTTCCTTTTAACACCAAAATCCCGTCACACTTCCCACCTTGGTGATGTAAGTCGTTGGGGGTTCCCCCGTTACCGATGTAAACCCCCGAGCGGAAGAGATGTTTAAATAGTCGCCTCATGAAAAGAGAGCCCCCTTCACAAGACCGAGCCTTTACAGATAACTAACACATATAATGATCATCTCAACTCGCTTGGAGACCTTCAAGCCCAAGACGACCAGGCAGGCTTGAAGCCCTGTTTCAGGCCCAGGCCCAGGCCTGCCTCGTTGTCCGTGCGATCATTCGGGTTCCGTCCGGACCCGGACCCGGACTTTGTCCCGAAGTTCGGACGGACCAGCAGAACCCGAACTTCCAGAGGTTCGCTCAACTCTACTAGTAATATACACAATCAATAGACATTTCCGAGCCAGAACACTTCCCCCGAGAGAAAAGTACTCCGCTGATAAATTTGTAGAGAAGGCGAGCCCCCAAATGTAGCCATTGCCCCCTTGGGGGTTGCTGAATGTAGTGGTTCCACCCTTCACACTGCCCTAAAACCACAATTTTCCTTCCAACCGGAGTCACAAAACAGGCCGGTACTTTGTTTTATTTTTTTATTAGGGGATTGAACTTGGATAGGGATTGGAATAGTTATGGGATGCCCAGTGGATTGATTCCAACTTGAATCAGACCATCTATGTACACGTCCTGTATAAACACTCCTACTCTTCCTCCAGCACACATCTGCTTCTCAATGACTCCTGTTCTGCTCTTCAGCACCACACATGGTTCCCGGCCTAGCTAGCACATGGTGAGGCTTGCTGTAGTTTTAGCACAGCCTCAGAGCTGCCCATTACAGACAGGGATCGTAGGCCCCCAAAGTGTAGCAAAGTACATAGTGTACTAGCTAGCGTGATGGACTACTGCTCCCTGCCCATTCTCTTCCAGGCCCTGCAACAACCCCTGGCTGCAATGGCCCTCTCCACTGTCACAGTGGCACCACAGTCCCAACTGGCTCTTGCACCCTTCTCAGACTGTCTCTCACCCCAATCTGATTTGGTGTGCCTCGTCTAGCTTTCCAGGGTGTGCACTCACCAACTCCTGACACCTGTAGTTCCTCTCCTGGAGATCTCTCTGGCAGTACTCTCTCCCGCTGTCCTCTCCCGCTATCTCCTTGAGCCTCTCTTCCAGGGTCTCACTCTCCTCCTGGATGCACCCGAGCTCTCCCAGGCCGAGGTCACCCCCCCATACTCAGAGCCCCCTCCAGGCTCTGACAGCCTCCGCACTGCTACATTTCCATCTGTTCCACCCAAACTCTCCTCCCAGACTGGGGTGTCACTACCTGCAGTCAGCAGTCACTCCCTAGGCCACTTCCCAACCCAGAATAAAAGCAAACAATCAGGCCTGACTAGAAGTCTAAATTTACCTCACCAAACACAAAAATCTCTCTCTAAGCACCTACCTATGGTAGAGGGTGCCACGTGTCTTTGATGTGTTTTCTGTTTGATACAAGAGATAATGGACTTAATGTGGACCTTAGCTTACTAAAGGCGGCCATACATGGTTTGAAATTAGGCTGGTTCAGCAGGGACCGGTCAAATTGTGCTACATGTGTGGCCACCGTGGTTGAACAGAAGTCGAGTTACTGATTGACTTCTATTGAACAGCCCTGCCGGCATATTTCTGCTTGATCAGCACTGCAGCAAGTAGGCTACAGCACTGATCTGTGTGCCATGATTGGCGCATCTACATCGAATGTGTGGATGGGGGAATTGTGTTTTTTTCTTTTTTAATTCATCCTGCAGGTTGAATGAAAAAACTAACCTACTAACCCATGTACACTTTGACCACTCTAAACAATTTTTTTCCCTCTCTTACAGCCCCAACCCCCAAACATACATCAGTACAATTTTGTTAAAATTGGTCAAATCAGCCCTTGCTTTTGAACGTGGTGATGAGAAAATTTGTAGTAAAGGATTTTTTTCTAGAATGTAATGCCTGGTACACACAATGAGAATATCAGACGAATGATCATCTGTTTTTTTGCGTGCTTGTCTCATATCGAAAATAAAAAAGGTTAATAAAGTTATGAAAATTCTGGTACGACAGAATACAAAATTGGAAGTGATGTAATGTATTGTATTGTATTTTTGGACGACAACTGTACTGATTAAACAAAAATTGTATGATCTGGCATCATGAGAAAAATTTTCATGCTTGTCCCATCAAATAATTTTGCATAAATTGTCGTAATCGCCTCTCAAAAGCTGTGTACTAACGATCAGATTATCGTATGATCGCTTAGAAAACTGTATATTTCATATGATTTTCTAATTGTGTGTGCAGGCCTTTACGGTGAATGTGGTTTTTATTCTGGTAAAAATCATACATATTGTGATGTGCATGTTCTAGACACAAAATAAATCTACGGTATTTAATATGTCTGGGATCGCGTTTAAGTGGCAGGTCTGGATAAAATTTAAAGGGCTTTCAAACCAAATTATTTGACTTAACCACTTCCCGGCCTCGTAATGACTATAAGCGTCGGCAGTGTGGCTCTGTCCCGCGAATCGCTGCTTATAGTCGTCACTAGCGGGCACTACGCTAGGGGGGGTGAGCACGCGCCGCCCCCAGCACGCTTGATGTCCGCTGGCAACCCGCGATCGCCTATGACAGAGCCAGAATGGGGAACCGCTGATGTAAACACTGCAGTTTCCCATTCTGACAGGTGGCATGTCAGAGATCTAATGATCCCTGTACTCGGGATCAGTTAGATCTCTGATGCCCCTGGCAGCCCTGTCCCCATACAGTTAGAACACACACAGGGAACACAGTTAACACCTTCACTGCCCCCTGCAGGTTAACCCCTTCCCTGCCAATGAAATTTATACAGAAATCAGTGGATATTTATATTTCTGAGCGCTGTATAAATGTCAATGGTCCCAAAAAAAGTGTCAAAAATGTCCGACATGTCCGCCCAATAAAAATCGCAGATCGCTGCCATTACTAGTAAAAAAAAAAAAAAATTGTGAAAACGTCAGAAATGAATTCTCATGGTGTGTAAATGCTGCAACATTTGCGCAAAACCAATCAATAAACGTCGATTGCGATTTCTTTTTTTTACCAAAAATATGAGAAAGAATATAAATCAGCCAAAACCGATGAATAATTTTTTTAATATATTTTTTTTTGGATATGTATTTTAGCAAAAAATAAGAAATATTGTTTTTTTTTTTAAATTGTTGCTCTTTTTTGTTTATAGCGGTGATCAGAAATGACACAGAGGTGATCAAATACCACCAAAAGAAAGCACTATTTGTGGGGAGAAAAGGACGCAAATTTTGTTGCAATTGTCAGTTAAAACGGCGCAGTGCCGAATCGCAAAAAGTGCTCTGATCCTAAGGTGGGAAATCCCGGGCTGAAGTAGTTAATGATGGTATGTCAAATGCCCTGACAAATGATTTTGCAGAACTTCCTTAAATATTTCACTGGCGTATGGCCAGCTGACCTTTCTTACTTTTATTATAATAAATGTGTGTTTCCCAGAGATTGCTGTCTTTGAAGATTTCTTCTTAACATCTTGCCAAACCTTTGTGCATCAGTAATGCTTAGACCTTATAAGAATGGGTTAGACTCATGAAAGCTTGTCCTGAAAATTGAACTGTTAGTAAAAAGTATTACTGACTGTACTGATTTTGATTTCTTAACTGTGTTGCTGTGGAAATCAAAGGGAACACATCAAAACACAGGTCAATGCACATATTGAGATGCACATTATTACACTTCATGAAACACATCAAAGCATTATGCCATGATGTTCAATATTTTATGCTTTAACATCCAATACAATTTCAAAGACACATTTGACCACTTCATCCCCGGAAGGTTCTACCCCTTAACCAGGCCCTTTTATACGATATGGCACTGCGTTACTTTAGCTGGCAATTGTGCGGTCGTGCGACATTGTACCCAAATAAAATTGATGTCCTTTTTTCCCACAAATAGAGCTTTCTTTTGGTGGTATTTGATTACCTCTGCGGTTTTTATTTTTTGCGCTATAAACAAAAAAAAAAGACTGTCAATTTTGAAAGAAAACCAATATTGTTTATTTTCTGCTATAAAACATACCCAATAAAAAAAATTAAAAATTCAAATTTCTTCATCAATTTAGGCCAATATGTGTTCTGCTACATAGTTTTGGTAAAAAAAAACCTCCTAATAAATGTATATTGACCGGTTTGTACAAAAGGTATTGCGTTTACAAAATAGGGGATAGATTTATGGCATTTTTATTATTATTATTTTTTTTTTACTAGTAATGGCAGCGATCAGGGATTTTTAGCGGGACTGCAACATTGCGGCGGACAGATTGGACACCTGACATTTTTGACACTTTTTTGGGAACCGGTGACATTATTACAGTGATTGGTGCTAAAATTCTGCACTGACATTGTACTATGACACTGGCAGGGAAAGGATTAACATCAGGGGTGATCAAGGGGTTAACTGTGTTCCCTTGGTGTGTTTACTAACTGTACTTCGGCAGATCTCTGTTCTGTCTCTGTGGGGAACGATCGCGCTGGGGGGGCGGACATCGAGTCCGCCGGACCCGTTGATTGGCTCCCCCGCTAGCCAACCGACACGTGTGTGCGCCCATAGAAGCTAGTACACGAATCGCCGTTCTGGTACAGTGATTTGCGCAGCCGAGCCACCTTGCCGCACCTTGTTCTTGTTCTCTTAAAATAACAAACATGGTATACTTACCTTCTCTTTGCAGTGGTTTTGCACAGATCGGTCCAGAGCCTCCTCTTCTGGGGTCCCCCACCTGCAGCAGAAGCCAATGGTCTCCTGTGAGAAGATAGAGAGGGAAGAAGAGCTGCTTTAGACGGGCAGAGTACTGGATTGAGAGAGGGTTTAAGTATTTAAGTTGGGGGGGTGGTGGAGGGAGCAGCTATTGAAACATTCAGCCAAAGAAGAACAAACATTTTTCCTAAAGGTTTTGTGTGTATAAAAATAAATAGTACATCAAAATCTGTGTGTGCCTGGCAAATCAATTATTTTCTAAAACATCATGAGATGTTGGCAAATCTAGCTTTGAACATCATAAATTTTGTCATCACACACAAAGAAATTCATTTAGACGATTTACAAAATGTTTGTTTTCTTTCCTTTACTTAGCAAACCTTGAATAATCCAGTCTCACAGTTTCCGTGGAATTTCAAATTCTCTGCTTATTCAAAGACTTGCATTTTATTCCATAGGAAAATGAATAGAGAATTTTTACTATATAGTTGCAGGAATATGGAATGTCATATTTTTTTTCTGCTGCGACATAAAAGGGCATTTCATACTAATGTGGTGTAGTTTTTCCACAGCGCGGGTGCAGAGCAGTATACCCTTTTAAAGTGTACCTTTACAACTAAATAATCAAATGTAAGTGTGGAAGATAAACAAAAAAGTACAGTTTATGCCTGGGTAAAGTAAAATGGGTGAACAGGTCTTTAACCACTTCAGCCCTGGAAAGTTTTACCCCCTTCCTGACCAGAGCACTTTTTGCAATTCGGCACTGTGTCGCTTTAACTGACAATTGCGCGGTCATGCGATGTTGTACCCAAACTAAATTTGCGTCCTTTTTTTCCCCACAAAAAGAGCTTTATTTTGGTGGTATTTGACCACTGCTGCGTCATTTCTGATCGCCTCTATAAGCAAAGAAAGAGCGACAATTTTGTAAAAAATACGATACTTCTTACTTTTTGCTAAAATTCAAATCCAAAAAAAATTCGGTTTTGGCCGATTTATATTCTTCCTCATATTTTTGGTAGAAAAAAATTCCAATCGGCGTTTGATTTGTTTGCACAAAAGGGATGAAGAGAATTCATTTCTGGGTTTTTTTTTTTAATTTTTTACTAGTAATGGAGGTGATCTGCGATTTTTAGCGGTACTGCGATATTGGGGCGGACATATCGGACATTTTTGACACGTTTTTGGGACCAATGACATTTATACAGCGATCAGAAATTTAAATGTCCACTGATTACTGTGTAAATGTCATTGGCAGTGAAGGGGTTAACCTACAGGGGGCAATCTAGGGGTTAACTGTGTTCCCTGGGCGTGACAGGGATCAGTAGATCTCTTATATCCCCATTGAAAGAGCGGAGAACCGCCGTGTTCACATTGGCGGTTCCCCGCTCTTTGGCTCTAGCAGCTCATTGCGGCTCGCCGGCAGACATCGGGTCTGCCCAAGCTGCGGGCACACTCCTCAGGAGTGTGTCAGGCACGAGTGCGTGCCGCCGGAGGCGCGCGCTCGCCCCCTAACTGCGCCTGCGCGAATCGCCGCCTTTTTTACGGCGATTCATGCTAAGCGTCCACACCGCCGCAGTAAATATACTGCGCGCTGTGTGGAACCGGTTAATAAAGACAAGTCAACATGCTCACTCTCTTCAGTGGCCTGTCCAGGGTCAATGTATACCCTGTGCTACTGTTGCTAAAGTTCTAAAATGTCAGGCATGCATTGGATCCAAAATAAAGTGTTGCGCTAAATAATACAATTGTGAAAAATGTGATATATCCCATAAGGGGTAGGTAAAGTCAAACGTTGAATGTAACAGTATATCAGTGAAAGTGTTAATAGTCCAAAAACAGTCCAGAAACCATAGTCTCAAGTAGAAAAAAGTGAAATCCGAAACCAAGCACAAAAGCAAAAAACAAAAACAAAAATCTCCCACTCCAATAGATATATAAGATGGATCCAGATCCAATGCCAAACTTCTCCTGGTCTATACAAAGAATAAGGTGGACTCTTACCGGAATCGTTGGATCCACTCGATCATACGATCGGCAGGTCATTCGAGCTTTGGTGGATTCCCGCCGGAATGGATAAGATCTTAAAACCCACTGACAGATGTTCCAGGCTCTTGACTTTCATGATGTCAGCACTGGTGGACTCTCTCCTTTGGTCAGAAGTCAAAAACTCCAAGCATCAACACAGTGGGAGCCTTTGGTGGCTCCCCAAGGGGGTACATGTGGAAAAAAGATATATGCCCCACATAGTGTAATAAAGAACACCTCTTTATTTTAAAATAGGTGAACAAATGACAAAGTAAAAGCCGACAAAACAAATAAGAACAGATAAAGGGCAACTGCGATAGGCACATGACCCTCATCCGACGTGTTTCATCCACATCATGGACATCGTCTGGGGTATGGGAGCCGTGTGCCACTACCGCAGCTTATATAAACTAACACCCCAATATCACAAATTGGTTCAGGGTCAACCCGGGTAAGGGTCAAGGATCGGGACTTCCGCCTCTCCAACCGCATGGTATTGGTGTGCACCTCACGCCTTGTTTTAGCTGGTGAACCCATGAGGTATAATCCCCACCAGACAAAAGGCGCATTAACCAAGTCTTGTTCTAGTCAGTGAACCCAGGAAGCAAGTCCATAAACCGGAAGTGATCCGGTAGCGCTCCACCCATCAACTCCGCGTGACTAAACGGAAACCACGTCATCCGCATTTCACCTCCGCAAACCGGAAGCCAAACATAGCAAACTGGAAACAGAAAGAAAAATGTGGACATCGCTATAGACGGGTGGAACGCAAACAACCATCTCCACATCCTCACCGCTAGAGCGGAAGTGAAACCACACAGAGCCGGGAAGCGGTAGAGGTAAAACGGACCTCTCCCAGGGTTAACTGAGGCACATCCGTAATTAAGCATGGACAAATACAAATCCCTAAATCCATAAATGTATCGGGATGCTATACAATACTAAATGCAAAACACATAATATTCAATGAACCGTATGAAAAATGTATTAAATCACCATCTAGTGGTGAACTAGATAATAAGAACATCTAAAATCCTTACTGGTTGTAAACATAACACATACATAGAGCACCATCTAGTGGTGAACCTAGTGGTAGATGTATTTAATAGCCTTTAAAATTAAACCATAGTATTATGTATAAGATCTTACAATAATGACCACTTCCCCACCAAGTCCCATGGCCTAAGACTATCAGTAGACCCCCTGCGGGTGAAGAACCAACCGCATAGGTCAACTGAACGACAAGGTGGGCCATAGTAAATACCTAATCTAATGACCTCTAAATCACAGAGGTCAAAGGCCATCAAGGATTTGGACCCAAAAGACTAGTCCTTAGATTGAGGGTAAAGGGGTACAGTAGAGTGGGACATCAAGCACTATTTATAAAGGCATTGATGTTCCACTCAACATTTATCCCATGTGGATAGTAAGAGCGAAGCTCATAGATCCAGTAGGCCTCCAATCGTGAGACCCCCCTTACCCTAGAACTGCCCCTTGATGGTTGAACATACCTATCTATGGCCATAAAAAGGGTACCAGTAGGATCCTTATGATGGTATCGAGCGTAATGCTTAACCACACTATGCTTCTTGGTACCGCCAATAATATTGGCAATATGTTCACCCACCCACTTAGAAAAGCTACGTGTGGTCCTACCAACACAATGTTGGCCACAAGGGCAGGTTAAAAGGTAAACTACATTAGTAGTAGCACAAGTCAAAAAGGACTTGATAGGGTATTGCTGGTTAGTCACATTGGAGGTAAAGGACAAAGCCTTATTTCTTCCCAATACATTAATGCTACAGACCCTGCATTTCTTATATGAGTAAAAGCCTTTTAGATTGTGAAAGAAGGCTGGTCTAGTGGGGGGATTTATGATGTTTGGGGCAATCCCAATGCCTCCTATGGATCTGGTCTGCCTATGATGGCTAGAGAAAGACGTGAAGAAGGACCAATTCGGGTCCTTCCTAGGACGTCTCACTCTCTCCTGAAAAAAGGTATCCCTATCAACACTCCTGACATGGGAAATCTCCGTATCCAAGTCCAATGGAGAATAACCCTTGTCAACAAATCTGGCCCTCAGTAACATAGATTGATAGCCAAAGTCCTCCACATTCGTACAGTTCTGATGGAGTCTAAGGAACTGGCCCCTTGGAACAGCACAGAGCCAATTCCTATGGTGGCAACTATCCATCGGAATGTACGAATTTCTATCCATTGGCCTAAAAAACGTACTAGTGCCAATCTTGTTATTGACCACCTGAATATCCAAATCCAGGAATTAAACCTTGGTAGAGCTGGCCTCAAATGAAAGACATATACCCCTATCATTCACATTAAGGCCCTCCTGGAATTGGGTTAAACTCCCCATGCCGCCATTCCAAAGGAGGAGAATGTTGTCTATGTATCTGGCCCAGAGTATCAACTCTGGCCTCATCTGAGCATAGATGACATCCTCCTCCCATTTGGCCATGAAGAGATTGGCCAAACTGGGGGTGAATTTCGCTCCCATGGCCACTCCTCTAACTTGTAAATAAAAAACATCATTAAACCAAAAATAATTATGGTGGGTAGCAAACAGAAGGAGTCTACATATAAACTCCTGTTGCTTGGGTTGAAGAGTAGACTCCCGATTCAAAAAATGTCTAACAGCCTCAAGCCCTAACTGATGGGGAATGTTTGTGTACAGTGATGTGACATCAGCCGTAACTAACAGACAACCATCCGGGATAGCTATACTGGACAACCTCTGAATGGTGTCCTTGGTGTCTCTAAGAAAAGATGGTATGAGTTCCCCAAGAAACTGCAAGTATAAATTGATATATTGACTCACACTAGAGGTCACTGAATTGATCCCAGATACAATGGAGCGACCAGGTGGGTTGGTAATACTTTTGTGTAATATAGGGAGATAATAGATAGCAGGTATACGTGGGGCCAAGGGAATCAGATCGGCTTTTTTCTTTTTATCCAAATCCGATCAAAAAAACCCCGGTTAACTATCCCCTCAAGTTCGTTTTTGAATTTCTTGTTGGGATCAGAGACCATCAGAACATACGTGTCCCAATCCCTCAAAATATTCAACATCTCCTTCTCATAGTCGTCTTTGTCTAAGACTACTATGCCACCCCCTTTATCAATGGGCCGTATCACTAGAGCCTTACGACTACGAAGTTGTCACAGACCTTCTGCGACAACAGGATTTATATGCAATTTCTTCAGAGGTAGGGTTTCCAAATCCCTACAAACCAAGTCCCTACAAACCAAGTCCCTAAAAACCGTTACAGATTGGGACATAGGAACAGGGGGATTAAACAGAGACAGGTTGGTTAAACCAGAATGCGTAATCAATTCAGGGCCAGTTTGCACAGGTCGACTGATGGGGTTAGATAGCAAATAACGTTGTATATTTAATTTTCTAATATACTTTTGGATGTTTATGAAGGTATATGATTTATACAATTTAACAGGTGGTACATATTTCAAACCTTTGTCTAAGACTAAAGTTTATTGAGCTGTAAGCGTAACCTTGCTCAAATTAAACCCCAACCCTACCTCATTCTTTTCCTTTTGTTTCTGGACTCCCCCCCCTTCCTCTACATCCCCTCTTCCGTTTTGACCTGTGTTTGGATTTAAGCCTACTGTCACGTACCTGGTGGATGAGCCTGACTTATGCAGTAGGTAACCTCCCTTACTACCCTGACTCGGGAACCCCTGGTAGAGTAGACAGGTGGCTCGGGAGTGCAGGATGGCACGAGGGTCGGACTGGGTCACTGGTGTTGGTAGAAGTCCGCTGGAGCACTCGTGCACTTGAAGAATGGTCGTACAGGCCGGGTCGTGAAACAAGCTGGCGGTGCGGTACAAGAGGAGCAGGCAGATGGATGGTCGGGTTCAAGCAGGGTCGTCAACAGGCGGGCAGGCAAGGTACAGAAGGGCTAGGCAAGAGAGGGGTCGTAGGCAGTCCAAAGGTTGGTGCAGGCAGAAATCAGCAAAGTCAGGCAATCCGGGTCACAGGAACAGAGGAACCAATACAGGACGCTTAGGAATACACACAATACGCTGTAGATCAGACAGCATCTGCTAGAGGAAGCAGGAAGTTTAAATAGAGCTGCTTCTCAGCAACTAGAGGGAACACACCCAAATGCAATTAACACTTAGCATAGTCTTCTAACAGTCTGATTCTGACCTTCCTTATTTAGGAATTAAATTAACTAACTCCATTGATCGATTGTACTCGGCTAATTTCCCCCCATTATTTCATAAGTTGGAACAGGACCTAAAATACTGGGACTCCCTCGGCCTTTCCTGGTTAGGTAGGGTCAACTCAGTAAAAATGAACTTATTACCCCGACTTCTCTACCTATTTCGATCCCTACCGATAGCGGTCCCCTCTAACTCCCTCCGCAAACACCAAGCCAAAATAATAAAATTTATCTGGGGATCAAAAGGATACAGGCTAGCGAGACAATGCCTCTTCCGCCCCAGGAAGAGTGGGGGGTTGGGGCTCCCTCACCTTAAGAAATATTACCAGGCTGCTCAGCTAGCTCAACTCTCCACCATTTACTTTAAGGTAGCCACACCGGACTGGGTCATGATGGAAAGACAGGCCGCACCC
>BLSH010178646.1:1549848-1563802 GCA_018402905.1 Glandirana rugosa
GAAAAGTGTAAGTTGGGACGGTCATAATCGCTCCAACGATTTGAAAATTGTGGGTAGATTGGTGGACGGGGGACCTAGGACGAGGGAGCGTTTACGATGCTGGGCTAAGATGTAAGAGATTAAGTGTAAAAGTTGGAAAGGGAGAGAAGACCGTAGAAGGGTTTGAGACATTTTGAACGGGATCAGTGGGGAAAGGAATTGGTGAAGTCGGGGCCTTCCTAAAGGTCGAAATCGGAAAAACACTAAGCCGTGACGCAGTGAAATTGACTGTTAACGTGCCAGCACGCTGCAACATGGGTTTGCTTTAAATACCACCAAAAGAAAGCTCTATTTGTGGGAAAAAAAGGACGCAAATTTCGTTTGGGTACAACGTCGCACGACCGTGCAATTGTCAGTTAAAGTGACGCAGTGCCGAATCACAAAAAGGCTAAAGCTGGAAATCCTTCCGGGGCTGAAGTGGTTAAGGAAAGGGGTGACTAGGGCAAGTTTTACAGAGTTTGGGAAGATGCCAGAAGAGAGGGAAAGGTTGAAAATGTGAATTAGAGAATGTAGAATCGGGTCGTAGCATTTGCGAGGGAGCAGGATCCAGGGGGCAGGTGGTTAGATGGGTGTTAAAAGTTTAGCAACCTCGCTAATACTGGCAGGGTTGAATGTGAAAAGTAGCGATTGTATCTGTGGACATCGGGTGTTGAGTGGGGGTGGTTTGTGCGCATTGGTAATTTCCTCACGAATGTTATCAATCTTAGTTTTAAATTGGCAATCTCCTGGGCAGTGAGTGAATAAGAGGGTGGAGGTAGTGGAGGACAGAGTAGAGTGTTAAAGGTAGAGAAGAGTTGACGGGGACTGGATAATAATGTGATAATGAGTGTGATAATGTAGGTCTGTTTGGCAGTTTGGAGGCAGGAATAGTATTTTAGGAGGGCAGATTTGTAATGTTTGAAGTCTTCTTGGAGCTTAGTCTTATGCCACAGATGCTCAAGAGTGCAGCTATGTTTTCTAAGACTTCTGGTGTTGTCTGTTTGCCAGAGTTGTAGCAGCCGGGGGCCTGATTCTGCATGTAGTGAGGGGGGCAAGCTTGCCTAAGGAGGAAGACAGTGAGTTGTTGTAGACCAGTGTGGCTAGGTTGGGGCAGGACAGGGGTGAGATTTTGTCATAGAGGTGGTCATTGGCAGAGTAGAGAAGAGAAGGGTTGAGGTGGCGAAGGCGAACTGTTGGAGGAAGAGGAGGTGGAAGACAGCGAGAGAGTGAAAATAATAAGGTGGTGATCAGAGAGTGGGAGAGGATTGTTGGAAAGGTTGCACGGAGTGCACAGATAGGAGAAGACAAGGTCTAGGGTGTTGTCGTTGGAGTGAGTAGGAGCCTGTATCCATTGCTTCAGGTCGAGAGATGAGGTTAGACTGAGAAGTTTAGAAGTAAGTGTAGTGGTAGCATTAATAGGGATGTTGAAGTCGCCAAGAATGATTGTGGGGATTTCAGAAGAGAGAAAGTGGTGTACCCAGGCAGAGAAGTCAGCAAGGAAAGTTGATACCGGCCCAGGGGGCAGGTAAATAACAGCAACTCTTAGAGGAATAGGAGAAAATAGACGGATGCAATGTGCTTCAAAAGAGGAGAGTGTCAGAGAGGGAGGAGGGTGGAGTACCGGAGTGCTGCGTGGTGCAAGAAGGATTCCCACTCCAACTCCCTTCCGTCCACTTGGTCTAGGGGAATGCGTCCAGAGAAGGCCACCATGGGAGAGGGAAGCATGAGCAGTATTGTCAGATTCATGAAGCCAGGTTTCAGTAATGGCAAAGAGGTTGAAGGAATTAGTGATAAAGAGGTCGTGGACGGCAGTGAGTTTGTTGCAGACATAGCGGGCATTCCAGAGGGCACAGGAGAAGAGGAGGCTGGTATTAGGAAGAAGAGGAACAGAGACTTGGGTTCTGTGGGTTGCGGCTGCTGCCAGAGGGTGTTGGGAGATGGGAGCGTCGGGCAAAGACGGGTGATGGAGGCCCAGGGTTTGGGGATATATCACCAGAGGTTAGGAGAAGCAGGAGGGTGAGTGAATTGATGTGGGAGTGTGATTTAAATGGAGGGGCATGCCTAAGAGTCCTGGTGGTTCTTTCAGTATATGGATGTAGAATGAGCAAGAGTTGGTGGGAGCAGTAATAGGGAGAGGACAGAAGGTGGAGTGATATATAAAATCTGGGTGGTGGAGAAGAGGGGTGAAGGTAAGAGTTTGAAGAGAGAGGACACAAGGGCCAGAAGGAGTGGTAGAGAGTGCATGTTATAGAGTGGAATGAGAGCTGAATAGAGAGACAGGGTTACCTGCAGCCTGTTGGGTGTTTGCAGTGCAGTTTGCTATGCCTAATCGATTTGTGCAATCGCTGAAGTGCAGAGCAAGTGCATATCACTTGTAGAAAGCATCACTTTGAGAAAGAAGCCCCTGCAATGTGCTCCCCCAGCAATGTGCTGACCCCATAAGGGTGCTCAAATTTATACTGGTAAAAGGCCGGTAGACCCCTACTACCTACACATTAGGACATTTATCTGCCTTTCCCTTTAAGCCTCCCAGGCATGATTACAAGAGGTGAGCCAAATGTTTATTCTGAACATTAGCTGTTTGGCTGTTTGGAGAAGTTTTGAACTTCAAAGAGTTTCTACGGGAATTCCTCCCACAGTGCATTGCTTAAGTCATCATTGGCCAAGGTCATGCACCTGAGCTCTGGCGCCTTTTGTCAATATGTTGGTGGATTTAGTTTGAGTGAGGGGACATCTTACATTAGTTTAAGGGAAAGACAGGTTATTGTAGTAAGATTTAAATTTTATGGTACATATATTCTACAGTTTAGTGCTATATACAGTATCTAGTATAATATGTAGTTCTATGTTGAGTGCTGTATATTTGCTAGTAATACTTTTTTTTTTTTATCCAAGAAAAACTTAATTAAAATTTAGAACCGTAGTATTGACATTACAATACATTGCCCAGATGGGTCATAAATGACATAAAACAACATTAATAAGTAAAGTTGTTATATATATATATAGCATACAGCTGCATTGACATAATCGGTACATATATGAGTATATGTAAGCAGAATCATATCTAATGCTGTGCAGGAGCGCACTCCTAGATTACATCCTTATGCAGGATTCATTCTTGTCAACCTGTCCATAATTAGATTCACTGGTGCTAGCCCAGGAACATCCAGCCAGGGAGCCCATTGTTTTTCATACTTATTCGGGCATCCCCTGTGCTGATATACATATTTTTCCAACCTTAAAGTACTGCCAACATTCTTAATCCATTCCCCTAAAGTAGATGGATCCTCTGACATCCAGTGTACAAATATTAACTTCAGAGTCTGAAACAAGACTCTTACTATAGCCCTTCTAGTAAAGTTCTCCAAGTCAAATTCATCCAGCATACTAAGTACACAACATTTTGGGTTTAGGGGAAGGGATACCTCAAACACTGAATTCAGTATGTCAAACATCCCCCTCCAATAAGGGAATCATTTTTGGGCACCTCCTGTCTCGTACCTGGTGGATGAGTCTGACTTATGCAGTAGGTAACCTCCCTTACTACCCTGACTCGGGAACCCCTGGTAGAGTAGACAGGTGGCTCGGGAATGCAGGATGGCACGAGGGTCGGACTGGGTCACTGGTGTTGGTAGAAGTCCGCTGGAGCACTCGTGCACTTGAAGAAGGGTCGTACAGGCCGGGTCGTGAAACAAGCTGGCAGCGCGGTACAAGAGGAGCAGGCAGATGGATGGTTGGGTTCCAGCAGGGTCATCAACAGGCAGACAGGCAAGGTACAGGAGGGCTAGGCAAGAGAGTGGTCGTAGGCAGTCCAAAGGTCGGTGCAGGCAGAAATCAGCAAAGTCAGGCAATCCGGGTCACAGGAACAGAGGAATCGATACAGGTCGCTCAGGAATACACACTATACGCTGTAGATCAGACAGCATTTGCTGCAGGAAGCAGGAAGTTTAAATAGAGCTGCTCATCCCGGAAATAGAGGAAACCACAATCAAATGCAATTAACCCCCCCCCCCCCCCAAGGGGCAGCCTCCGGATGCCCAGCCGGGCCTTAAGATCTGGATGGGAACTCCAAAAAGACCGGACAAGTTTGTTGGCATGGATGTGTTCCTCGGGTTCCCAAGAATTTTCCTCTGGTCCATACCCTTTCCATTTGACCAGGTACTGAATCAAGCCCCCTCTTTTTCTGCAGTCGAGGATGGCCTCAACTTCGTACTCCTCCTCTCTATCCCAAGAATTGGTTCAGGTGGGGCTGTGTTCCTACAGATCCCTTGTTACAGGTTTGAGCAGGGTAACGTGGAATACTGGGAGTACTCGAAGTGAAGAGGGTAGATCCAGCTCATAAGCCACACTGTTAACTCTTCTCCTGACTGGAAAAGGCCCCATGAATCTAGGTCCCAGTTTCCATGAGGGGCATGAGAGCTTCAGGTTCCTGGTAGAAAGCCAGACTGGATTTCCAGGTTTCAAGTCCAGCTCCCCCCGCCTCCTCCTGTCGAAAACCCGTTTGTTATATTCCTGTGTCTGGGACAGAGTCTCCTGAAGGAGTTTGTTATTCCTTTCAAGAAAGTTGGTGATGTCCACGGCACTTTCAGGTAACACGTTGGGAAGGAAGGAGGGGTGGTAGCTGAGGTTCGCCCAGAATGGTGACTGGTTGGTGGCCGAATGGACCGAGTTGTTATAGGCGAACTCGGCTACCGGTAGCAGGGAGACCCAATTGTCCTGAGCAAACGAGTAGCAGCGCAGGTACTGCTCCAGGGTCTGGTTTGTTTTCTCCGTCTGGCCATTGGTCTGAGGATGGTAAGCGGAGGAGAAGGCTAATTCAATTCCTAAGACTGAGCACAGCGCCTTCCAGACCCTGGACGTAAACTGCACTCCTCGCAGACACGATGCTGGTTGGGAGGCCATGGAGGCGAACAATTTCCTTGATAAAAGTCTCTGCCGTCTGGACTGCCGAGGGTGTGCCTTTCATGGGGACGAAATGTGCCATTTTTGTGAGGTGGTCGACTACTACGAAGATGGTTTAGAATCCCTCAGACGGGGGTAATTCCACTATAAAATCCATGGAGAGTTGCGACCATGGGCGTTCAGGGATGGCAAGTGGATTAAGAAGCCCCCAGGCTTTGGTTCTGTCAACCTTGCTACGAGCACAGACGGGGCAGGCCTTCACGTATTCCCTGTAGTCCTTATTGGCTGTTGGCCACCAGAATGACCTGGAGAGTAGGTCTGCAGTTTTGCGACCTCCAAAGTCTCCCGCCAACTTATGGTCATGGCATTTTTTGACCCGAACCGCCACAGCCCATCTTGCAGAGTCACCCTGGGATCCAGTGCGGTAGGTGACCCGGCTATGGATCGCCTAATCTGGGATAAAAGGTCCTCTTGGATCAAAAGGAAATTACGTGCTGGGAGGATGGTATCAGGCGGAGAGGTGTCCCCTGGTTCCAGGAACATCCGTGACAGGGCGCCCGGCTTCACGTTTTTAGACCCGGGCCTGTAAGTAATGTGAAGCTGGAAGCGGGAGAAGAAAAGGGCCCATCTGGCCTGACGAGGTTTAAGTCTCCTGGCAGTGCGTAAATACTCCAAGTTTTTATGGTCTGTAAAAACTAGGACTGGGTGCACGGCTCCCTCCAGCAGGTACCGCCATTCTTGGACAGCAGATTTTATGGCGAGAAGCTCCCTATCCCCCACATCATAGTTGCATTCAAAGGGTGTCAGTTTCTGGGAGTAAAAGGCAATTGGATGCAGTGCCGCTTTTGGTCCTTGTCTTTGGGACAGGACCGCTCCGACTGCCGTCTCTGAGGCATCCACTTCCAGGATGTAGGGCGAAGCAGGGTCAGGGTGTCTCAGGATCGGAGCAGAGGTGAAGAGCTTCTTGAGTTGCTCAAAGGCCGCCTGCGCCTCAGGGGTCCAGTGGAAACGGGAGGTCTGCTTCGTCAGTTGGGTGATGGGTGTGATTACCGCCGAGAACCCCTTGACGAACTTCTGGTAAAAATTGGCAAAGCCAACAAAACGCTGCACTGCCTTTTTGTCAGTAGGTGCGGGCCAATTCACAATGGCGGAAACCTTCTGCGGGTCCATTGTAATGCCTGAGATTGACAGGATGAAACCCAGGAAGGAGATGCTGGAGCACTCGAACGCACACTTCTCAGCCTTAGTGTAGAAGCCGTGCTGACGAAGGCGGCTTAGCACGCTCTTGACATGGGTTCGGTGCTCTTCTAGGGAAGGGGAGAAGATGAGGATGTCATCTAAATACACCACCACAAACTGATCGAAGAAGTCCCGGAAGATATCATTAACGAGATGCTGAAAAGTGGCTGGTGCATTGCAGAGTCCGAATGGCATGACTAAATATTCATAATGGCCAAACCGGAAGGCCTTTTCCATTCGTCCCCCTCCCTGATCCAAATGAGGTTGTAGGCCCTGCGGAGGTCCAATTTGGAGAAAATGGTGGCAGAGCCTAGCCGCTGGAACAACTCCGGAACCAGCGGGAGAGGGTATTGGTTCTTGACCGTGATTTTGTTGAGGTCTCTATAATCAATGCAGGGCCTCAGGGATTTGTCCTTTTTCTCCATGAAGAAAATCCCGGCCCCGGCGGGGGATGTAGAGGGCCGGATGAATCCCTTAGCGAGATTCTCATCCAGATAGGACTTAAGCGCTGCTAGTTCCTTCTCTGAAAGCAGATAAATTCTGCCGAATGGTACTTCTGTGCCTGGAAGCAGCTCGATGGGGCAGTCGTAGGGGCGGTGTGGCGGCAAGACATCTGCCCCTTTCTTGCTGAACACGTCGATGTAGTCGTGGTATACAGCAGGGACCGCTAGGCGGACTTCCGAGTCCGGGTCAGAGTCCGGGCAGGACGCTGCTAGGAGCGAACCAGCAGAAGGTGGGAAGCAGTGGTGCTGACAGTAGGTCGAGCTGAATAGTACGCTGCCAGTGACCCAGTCGATGAGAGGGAAGTGTGCTCGGAGCCAGGGCAATCCAAGGATGACTGGAGCCAGTGGGGACGCTATGGCGTCAAGGAGCAGGAGTTCAAAATGACCCTCACGGGTGCGAGTCAAGAGGGGGATGGTCTCATGAGTCACCGACCCAGATTTGATGGGCGACCCGTCGGCCAGGTGAAGAGTCATTGGGTGTGCCTTGGGCCTGAGGGGTACCTGGTGTAGTGCGGCAAAACCCAAGTCCATGAAACAGCCGCAGGCTCCAGAGTCTATAATGGCTAAGACGGAGACATCCCCCCTGGGCAGCTGCATGATTAAGGATAGGATTGCATGCGTCTTGGGATCGGGAATGCCCAGTATCCCTCCTTGGTTGCATGGAGGGGTCCTGCCTGACTTGGTGGGGCAGGTCCGCACTGAGTGTCCCAAGCCTCCGCAATACAGACACAATCCATTGGAAAATCATCTCTGTCGCTCTTCAGGAGGAAGGGTTAGGCGCAGTGGACCGCCCAACCGGGGTACAGGAGGGCGCTCGGAGTAGGAGGAGTATGTGGGGGTGCCAGACTTTTCAGCACAACGCTCCCGCAGTCGGCGATCGATTTGAATGGCCAAATCGATCAGGGCGTCCAAAGTTGGTGGCACACCCACACGAGCCAATTCATCCTTCAGTGGCTCGGACAGTCCCATCCAGAACTGGAACCGGAGAGCCGAATCGTTCCATGCGGCGTCGGCACTCCAGTGCCGGAACTCCGCCACATAGTCCTCAGCGGGGCGGTGGCCTTGCTGGAGTGCATGGAGGGCGGCCTCTGCAGAGGCGGCTAGATGCGGGTCCTCGTAAAGTTTGGTCATAGCCTGGAAGAACCGGGCAAGGTTGGTGGTCTTGGGAGCCGAGCGCTCCAGTAGGCGGTGAGCCAAGGCCTGTGGTTCACCCCGGAGGAGTGAGATGACCAATCCCACCTTGGTGCTCTCCTGAAAGAAAATACTGGGCTGCAGGGAGAAGAACAGTTCACAGGAAATGCGAAATGCCCGAAATTTCTTACGGTCCCCTGAAAAACACTCAGGCAAAGGTACTTCTGGCTCCATGGGTGCTGTGATGAAGGCGTGCTGGGGGAGCTCCCGGACTTGGTCCTCCAGCCGGAGGTAGCCAGAGTGCAGATCCCTCACTGCTTGGGCAAGGCTGGTCATCTGCTCACACAGTTCCTTCGTAAGGGAGGCCCCCTGTGCAGACTCAGGCATGGCTGTCTGATACTGTCACATACCTGGTGGATGAGTCTGACTTATGCAGTAGGTAACCTCCCTTACTACCCTGACTCGGGAACCCCTGGTAGAGTAGACAGGTGGCTCGGGAGTGCAGGATGGCACGAGGGTCGGACTGGGTCACTGGTGTTGGTAGAAGTCCGCTGGAGCACTCGTGCACTTGAAGAAGGGTCGTACAGGCCGAGTCGTGAAACAAGCTGGCAGAGCGGTACAAGAGGAGCAGGCAGATGGATGGTCGGGTTCAAGCAGGGTCGTCAACAGGCGGACAGGCAAGGTACAGGAGGGCTAGGCAAGAGAGTGGTCATAGGCAGTCCAAAGGTCGGTGCAGGCAAAAATCAGCAAAGTCAGGCAATCCGGGTCACAGAAACAGAGGAATCGATACAGGCCGCTCAGGAATACACACTATACGCTGTAGATCAGACAGCATTTTCTGCAGGAAGCAGGAAGTTTAAATAGAGCTTTTAAATAAGCCACAATCAAATGCAATTAACCCTTAGCACAGTCTTCTAACATTGCCCCCTCCCCCCCCCACAGGAGATGAATCAAGCAGAGGCGGCCCGTTCATTAAGGGCATGCAGGCGCCACCCCCTCTGTCCTCGCCACTCCCCATATTCTATGGATAGATTCATGCACAGCATGAATCTATCCAGGGCCGCCCACGACCACCCCCTATTCATGCGGCCGGGCCCTTTGAGGTGCTGGCTGCATGAATTACCATTTTCTTTGAAGCATCTCATTTGAGCCATAGGCTCTAATAGGCTTCAACATAGTGTGGCTTGAGGCGCAGAGCGTGCCGCTACGAGCCCTTAGAAAGGCAAATGAACATTTTCCTTTCTAACACTGAGCCGCCTCTCCGCCAATCAGGAAGCGTGGAAGGAAGTATGGTACGGGGTTCCCAATTGGCAGAGAAGACAGGCGATCCTATTGGACGCCTTTCTCGGAGGAGGAAGGGGAAGCCAAGCCACTCCCCACTTGCCTGACACCGTTCCCTGCTCGCCGGACACCGCTGCCTGCCAGTTCCTGCAACCCGCTCCTAGATGGGGTAAGTGTGAGACTTTGATGTCCCGACTGCCCAGGGGGGAGGTTTCTGTATATACTCCTCTGCTGATACTATATACCCCTCTGGCAATGCTGTATATACCCCTCTGGTGATGCTGTATATACTCCTCTGGTGATGCTGTATATACTCCTCTGGTGATGCTGTATATACTCCTCTGGTGATGCTGTATACCCCTCTGGTGATGCTGTATGCTCCTCTGGTGATGCTGTATATACCCCTCTGGTGATGCTATATACTCCTTTGGTGATGCTATATACTCCTCTGGTGATGCTGTATATACTCCTCGGGTGATGCTATATATTACCCTGGTGATGCTATATACTCCTCTGGTGATACTATATACTCCTTTGGTGCTGCTATATACTCCTCTGGTGATACTATATACTCCTCTGGTGATGCTGTATATACTCCTCTGGTGATGCTGTATATACTCTGGGGATGCTATGTACTCCTCTGGTGATACTGTATATACTCCTCTGGTGATACTATATACTCCTCTAGCGATGCTATATACTCCTCTAGCAATGCTTTATACTCCTCTGGTGATGCTGTATATACTCCTCTGGTGATACTATATACTCCTCTGGTGATACTATATACTCCTCTGGTGATGCTATATACTCATCTGGTGATGCTGTATATACTCCTCTGGTGATGCTGTATATACTCCTCTGGTGATACTATATACTGTACTATATACTCCTCTGGTGATGCTATATACTCATCTGGTGATGCTGTATATACTCCTCTGGTGATGCTATATATCCCTTCTGGTGATGCCGTATATACCTCTCTGGTGATGATATATATCCCTTTGGTGATGCTGTATATACCTCTATCTGGTGATGCTGTATATAGTTCTATCTGGCGATGCTGTATACCCTATCTATTGATGCTGGGCTGTATACTCCTGACACAATGGGTGGAATCTATAAAGGGTGGGGCTTATGAGAAGTGGGAGGGGTCAAAAAGGAAGGGCGGGGGTGGCTCCCTCATCCTAAAATTTCACCAGCCGCCACTAGAATCAAGTCTGCATTATATCATTTGCATCTGGTACCAGCTCCTCCATAGAAGGCGCCAGTGTGCAAGGTCACCCCCCTCCCCCACCCCCAAACTGGGGGCTCCCTCCTGGCCTCTGCAACTAATGCTCCCTCTCCCAGGTCTTCCACCCAAACTCTCCTCCCAGGCTGGGCTGACCCCAGGTACTTGAGGAGGCCTGCCCCCTGCCAATCCAGATTGGGGATTGGTCAGAGCTCCCCAAACACCCCAGGCAGCTCCACCTCTCTTCCCCACCCATTCTTCTAGAACCCTCTAGAAGCCAAGAGGAGGTAACTGAGAGGTGTCACTGCCTGTGAGTCACTAGCCACTCCCCTGCCCAGAATCAAAACAATCAGGCCTGACTTTTAGTCAGGTCTGACTAAATTTACCTCGCCTGTCAAAAAAAACTGACACTCAGCATCTACCTAAAGTAGAGGGTGCTACACTCACCACCCACCAAACCCCAGCTGGGAAAATTTAGAACAAAAATAGCTCCTGGGCCCAGGAGCAAGGGCACCCCATAAGATAAAAAGGAAGGGAAAAGGGAACAAACTTGGATGGGGACTGTACAAATAAGTTAAGTACAAAAATAGACATCAATCTCTGTAAATTATTTACACCTGTACAGTATAGTTAACCACTTCAATACCGGGCTATAGTCTAATGACATCAACAGATGGGATCTCCAATCCTGGGTGGACGTCATATGACGTCCTCGGTATTTCGTCGCTACTGAAGGCCCCCAGGGTCCCGCAGCACGGCGATCAGGGATCAGCTGTGTCCTCAGGACACAGCTCATCCCCGATCAGGGTAAAGAGCCAATAAAATCTGCCTCTTTACCAAGTGACCGTCTGTGTCCAATCCGAGCCAGTCACTAGTGAGATCCGCGCTCCCACTGCTTGTGCGCGCCCCTGGGGGTGCGCAGCGAGGCAGTCATGGTTGAGGCTTGTCCTTCAGACAAAGCCCAGCCCCGATCATGGTGAAGGGCCAATGAAAGTGGCTCTTTACCACGTAACTGGCTGTGTCCAATCACAGCCAGTCACATGATGTAAACAAACCGCGGTAAATAGCTTTTACTGGGTTCTCCCTCTCACACATAGATCGTATGTGAGAAGGAGATTGTGGTAACAGCTCGTTACCGCTTAGTGTACACACCGAGCACACTGACCCCCCTAGTAATAAAGAGGACCTGTCACTGCCCCATCAAAGTACCTGTCACCTGCCCATCAAAGTACCTGAGTACCTGTCACCTGCTCATCTGAGTACCCGAGTAGCTGTCACCAGCCCATCAAAGTACCCGAGTACTTGTCACCATGCCCATCAAAGTACCCGAGTACCTGTCACCTGCTCATCAAAGTACCCAAATACCTGTCACCAGCCCATCTGAGTACCCGAGTACCAGTCACCAGCCCATCTGAGTACCCAAGTACCTGTCACCAGCCCATCAAAGTACCTGAGTACCTATCACCTGCCCATCTGAGTACTCGAGTATCCGTCACCAGACCATCAGTGTACCCGAGTACCTGTCCCCAGCCCATCTGAGCACCGGAATACCTGTCACAAGCCCATCAGAGTACCAGAGTACCTGTCACCAGCCCATCAGAGTGCCTGAGTACCTGTCACCAGCCCATCAGAGTACCCAAGTACTTGTCACCAGCCCATCAAAGAACCCGAGTACCTGTCACCAGCACATCTTAGTACCCGAATCCTGTCACCAGCCCATGAGAGTACCTATCTGCAGCCCATCAGAGTACCTATCTGCAGCCCATCTGAGTACCCAAGCACCTGTCACCAGCCCATCAGAGTACCTGGGTGCCTGTCACCAGCCCATCAGAGTACCCGAGTACCTGTCACCAGCCCATCAGAGTACCCAAGTACCTGTCACCAGCCCATCAAAGTACCCAAGTACCTGTCACCAGCCCATGAGAGTACCTATCTGCAGCCCATCAGAGTACCCGAGTACCTATCTGCAGCCCATCAGATTACCCAAGCACCTGTCTGCAGCCCATCAGAGTACCTGAGTACCTATCTACAGCCCATCAGAGTACCCGAGTACCTGCCTCCAGCCCATCAGAGTACCCGAGTACCTGTCACCAGCCCATCAGAGTACCCAAGTACCTGTCACCAGCCCATCAAAGTACCCAAGTACCTGTCACCAGCCCATCAAAGTACCCGAGTACCTATCTGCAGCCCATCAGATTACCCAAGCACCTATCTGCAGCCCATCAGAGTACCTGAGTACCTGCCTCCAGCCCAACAGAGTACCCGAGTACCTATCTGCGGCCCATCAGAGTACCTGAGTACCTACCTGCAGCCGATGCCTCATAGAATATACCTTGGGGTGTTTGCTTTCCAAAATGGGGTCATTTTGTGGGTAATTCCACTGTCCTGGTGCTCCAGGGCCTTCAAAAGTGTGATAGGTAGGAATGAAATTAGATGTGTAATTTATGCTCCTAGAACTCCTAAAGGTAATACTTCAATGTTGGATCTCTGTATGTGGCCAGGCTGTGTAAAAGTCTCACACATGTGGCCATACTCGGGACGAGTAGCAGAATATATTTTGGGGGTTACTTTTTGCTATGTACATGCTTTGTGTTAGAAATATCTTATAAATTGACCACTTTGTGTAAAAATAAAAGTGTTTTCATTTTCTTTCCACATTTTTTGAAGGCTTGTGGAAAAAAATGAACCATTCAAAAGAATTATAATGCCTCCTAGAATATACGTTGAGGTTTTTGCTTTCCAAAATGGGGCCTTCAAAAGTGCAATAGGTCGTTAGGAAATTGTATCTGTAATTTATGCTCCTAGAACGCTTGACGGTGTATCCAAGTACCTGTCACCAGCCCATCAGAGTACCTGTCACCAGCCCATCTGAGTACCCGAGTACCTGTCACCAGCTCACCTGAGTACCCGAGTACCTGTCACCAGCCCATCAGAGTGCCTGAGTACCTGTCACCAGCCTATCAGCGTACCCGAGTACCTGTCACCAGCCCATCAGAGTACCCGAGTGCCTGTCACCAGCCCATCTGAGTACCCGAGTACCTGTCACCAGCCCATGAGAGTACCTATCTGCAGCCCATCAGACTACCTGAGTACCTATCTGCAGCCCATCTGAGTACCTGAACACCTGTCACCAGCCCATCAGAGTACCCGAGTGCCTGTCACCAGCCCATCAGAGTACCCGAGTGCCTGTCACCAGCCCATCTGAGTACCCGAGTGCCTGTCACCAGCCCATCTGAGTACCCGAGTACCTGTCACCAGCCCATCTGAGTACTCGAGTACCTGTCACCAGCCCATCAAAGTACCTGAGTACCTGTCACCAGCTCATCAAAGTACCCAAGTACCTGTCACCAGCCCATGAGAGTACCCAAGTACCTGTCACCAAACCATGAGAGTACCCAAGTACCTGTCTCCAGCCCATCAAAGTACCCGGGTACCTGTCACCTGCCCATCTAAGTAACCAAGTACCTGTCACCAGACCATCAGCATACCCAAGTACCTGTCACCAACCCATCTGAGCACCTGAATACCTGTCACCAGCCCATCAGTGTACCTGAGTTCCTGTCACCAGCCCATCAGAGTGCCCGAGTACCTGTCACCAGCCCATCAGCATACCCGAGTACCTGTCACCAGCCCATCAGAGTACCCGAGT
>BLSH010178646.1:1600983-1616108 GCA_018402905.1 Glandirana rugosa
AAGGTTAATTTCAGACCAGACTATAACAAACAGAAAAACTCCCTGTCACATTATCCCCGTACCAGACTTTTTCACTAACTAGGATAAACTCGAAAACTCTATCTAAAATCTAGAAAAACCCTATATTTCTAGTATAGTTAAGAACTTATGGCAAACACTCCAAACCTCATCATTCATTTTAGAAAAAGACACCCTACACAATTTGCGGTTCACAGATAATCACAATCACTAACCTCTTCCCAGAAATAAAAAAAGTCCTAAAATATACTCTGCTCACACACCGGCAATCTACACAGGACAAACCCTAGGTACCCGTCCAACTTTAGCGGAGGATTATACTACGCTGGAAAGCACACTTGGCGTTTAACACATCCCACAGAAAAAGATTTTACTTACTACTCCAAACCTCACAAACGGTATTCAAGAATTGATATGATCTTTATATCCCAAAAAGATCTAAAATCTATCTCAAAAGCTCAAATAGGATCAATCACTTTTTCAGACCATGCCCCTATTACACTGTCCCTCAAAAAGACAAACAATATCAGACCAGACTTTAATTGGAAACTGAATGCAGCTCTACTGACCGACAAGGAAATCCAAAAAGATATCCAAAACAAAATCCAAAAATTTTTTGAAGAAAACCTAAGTACGGAGACAAACCCTTTAAATAACTGGGAAACACATAAGTGCGTAATTAGAGGAGAATTAATGAAATGGGGTTCCCAAAAGAAAAAAGGGAAAGAAAAGTTGATCAACAACCTAATAAGGAAAATATACAATCTTGAGGCCCAACATAAACAATCCCTATCCCATAAGGTAGAATCAGAACTTACCGACCTCAGAAAAGAATTACAAAGAATTCTCGACCTAAACACTCAAAAAGCACTCTTCTTTAGAAAACAGATCTTCTATGAACAAGGAGATAAGACAGGAAAACTCTTAGCCAGAACGCTTAAAGAGATTAATATCAATAGACAAATACACTCAATACGTGACAATAAGGGCAATATAATCCACTCCCCCGAAAAGATCGCAGAAGTCTTTCACAATTATTACTCAAAACTGTACAATCTTCATGGACACAGAAAGCCCTCTCATATCACTACTAGTAAAGAAGAGACAACCCAAAACTTCCTAAACGACAGTCAGATCCCCTCCCTGAACGAGGAAGATGCAGAATATTTAGATAAACCAATATCACAGGAAGAAGTAATGAGGGCAATTAAAGAGCTCAAACCGGGCAAAAGTCCAGGCCCTGATGGTTTTACCACACAATACTACAAACTCTATACCCATTTACTATCTGAACACCTCGCCTCCACATTCAATTCCTTAACCTCATCAAATTATAACTCCACTTCTTTCCTCATGGCACACATTGCAGTCATTCCCAAGCCAGGCAAAGACCACCAAGACTGCACAAATTATAGACCAATATCCCTACTTAACATAGACTTGAAACTGCTAACAAAAATTCTAGCCAATAGACTTAAACCACTTCTCTTCAAAATAATAGGCCCAGAACAGGTGGGATTCATGCCTGGGAGAGAAGCAAGGGATAACATCATTAAAGCACTCCATCTAATCCACTTCGCACACCTCTCAAATACAGAGGGCCTTCTCCTGTCCACGGACGCGGAGAAGGCCTTCGATAGAGTCTCTTGGACCTACATGTTCTCCACCTGCTCCCATATTGGCCTTAAAAACAATATGCTTAATTGGATCAAAGCAATATATGCGAACCCTCAAGCTAAAATTAATATTAACAATATTCTATCAGAACCTTTCAACATTAGTAACGGGACTAGACAGGGCTGCCCACTATCTCCCATACTGTTCATCCTAGCGCTAGAACCTTTAATTAGAACAATTAAACTAGATAATTCAATTCGAGGCTATATGGTCAACAAAAAAGAATATAAAATTGCTGCATATGCAGATGATCTTCTTTTCTTTCTCACCCAGCCCCACATTTCCATTCCGAATTTAAACAAAACATTTAAAACCTTCAATTATTTGGCGAATTTTAAGATTAACCACAACAAATCAGAGGCCCTTAATATTACTTTAAAACCGAATCAGTTAAAACTAGCCCAAGACAATTGCCCATACAAATGGGAAGCCAAATCATTACAATATCTTGGTATTAAACTCACCCCAAACTTAGACACCATTTATGAAGCAAACTTCATCCACCTCCTCAAAAATATAAAATCAGATTTAAAAAAATGGTCCACAAAACACTTTTCCTGGTTCGGTAGAGCATCTATCTTGAAAATGACCGTTCTACCAAGACTTTTATATTACTTTAGCGCCCTCCCTGTCAAAATACCCAATACCTTTTTCAAAACCCTGGACGATATACAAAGAAAATTTATTTGGGCACATAGAAAACCCAGACTAAGTTTAAAATTATTAAAATGCCCCAAAGATATGGGAGGAATAGGCATTCCTGACTATCAGAAATACCAACAAGCTACTCATCTTACAAGGATTATTGACTGGCACTGTCATGATAAAGATAAAGAATGGGTTGATCTCGAAGCCCAATGTAACAATACTAAACTACAATATCTTCCCTGGGTATCAACCTCAACTAAACCCCACAGCAAAAAGCTTCTACCACTGACAAACACGTCTATTGAAATATTACTCACTATCGCCAAAAAACAAACCATAACTTCTCTCCCCGGACCTCTCTCACCTATGCCTCCACAATCCAAACCACCAACCTCCACCTCAGAAGGCGATGGGAGTGACCTGCTTGCCCACCATTGCCTCATAGGTGACAAAATTAAATCTTTTCAAGATCTGAAAGATAAGCTGAGGGGACCACTTTCTGGCTACTGGGAATATATTCAAATACATGATACACTCATAAATAATAAGAACCACAAACTCTACTCCAGAGCTCTCACACCCTTTGAAGATATTTGCCTACATAAGAAACACACGAAAAACTCAATTTCCTTAGCCTATAACTGGCTAATATGCGCAGACTATTTAGCACCAGCCAATTTCAAAGAAAAATGGGAAAAAGATTTCTCATGTCAAATATCTGATACTCAATGGGAGAGAGCTTGCATATTCACACATAAATGCTCCCTGAGCACGAAAACTCAAGAGATTTCTTATAAACTTCTTTCACGATGGTACATTACTCCCCTGACGATGAAATCATGGTCCCCATCGGCCTCAGACAAATGCTGGAGGTGTGGTGGAGAGACAGGCTCCCTTTTTCATATTTGGTGGACGTGTCCTTTAATTCAAAATTACTGGCACTCTATTATCAGATGGATAAAACACATCACTGACACCCCGATTAATCTGGACGCCAAAGCTTGCCTACTCCACTTAAACCAGCTTTCCTTACGTAGTTATAAACATTCCCTGACAAGACACTTACTAAATGCGGCAAAAGCTCTAATCCCCCTTCATTGGAAATCAACAAAAATACCCACAATTAAAGATTGGTTGGAGAAAATTTACATGACGTACAGGATGGAAGAAATTAGTGCCATGAGATATGAAAATACAACTAGATTTCACAATTCATGGAAAAACTGGTTCCTATTTAAGATGTCAGACACATTCTCAAACTTAACATCATAATTTTACAGAGGACACAATCATAATTAAATGGATACCCACGTCCCAGACATTAATACAATAAGAGAAATATCCTTCTGGTCCCAACACCCAATTAGTTGTAACCGTACAACCCTCCTTATAACACCTCTCTCCCCCCCCCCCCCCTATCTCTTTTTCCTTTCTTCCCCCTACCTCCACCCCTCTCCTATCAATTTATACATCTTTTACTAATGACATTCAACACATCTTTTTGAACGAACACATTGAGGATTAACCTTCGGCTACCGTTTCTGAAAGTAGAGTTGAATGTCACAATGAACATTCTTTTTCCCTTTTTGCTCTTTCTTTTTGCAAAGAAAAATTTCTTATTTTTTTTTCCTTTTCTTTTATAATATCAGAACAATTTTATATGATGTTAGCATGACTTTTAAATATACGTTGATGTAAAGTTCTGTTAACACACACTGAAGCTATATATGTAACTTTGTGACACAATACTGTTACTGATATACCTGTTCACTTCTTTTATTTTCAATAAAAATTTGATTGAGAAAAAAAAACAAATGCAGCCTACCAGTGCCAATCAATTGTAGCCTACCAGTGCCCACCAAATGCAGCCTACCAGTGCCCATCAAATGCAGCCTACCAGTGCCCATCAAATGAAGCCTACCAGTACCTACCAATTGCAGCCTTATCAGTGCCCACCAAATGCAGCCTCATCAGTGCCCATCAAATGCAGCCTCATCAGTGCCCATCAAATGCAGCCTCATCAGTGCCCATAAAATGCAGCCCCATCAGTGCCCATCAAATGCAGCCCCATCAGTGCCCACCAAATGCAGCCCCATCAGTGCCCACCAAATGCAGCCTACCAGTGCCCATCAAATGCAGCCTACCAGTGCCCATCAAATGCAGCCTACCAGTGCCCATCAAATGAAGCCTACCAGTGCCTACCAATGGCAGCCTTATCAGTGCCCACCAAATGCAGCCTCATCAGTGTCCATCAAATGCAGCCTCATCAGTGCCCATCAAATGCAGCCTACCAATGCCAACCAATTGCAGCCTACCAGTGCCCACCAAATGCAGCCTACCAGTGCACATCAAATGGAACCTACCAGTGGCCATCAAATGCAGCCTACCAGTGCCCACCAATTACAGCCTTATCAGTGCCCACCAAATGCAGCCTCATCAGTGCCCATCAAATGCAGCCTCATCAGTGCCCATCAAATGCAGCCTCATCAGTGCCCATCAAATGCAGCCTCATCAGTGCCCACCAATTGCAACCTATCAATGCCCACCAAATGCAGCCTACCAGTGCCCACCAAATGCAGCCTACCAGTGCCCACCGATTGTAAATTAACCGGCAGCCCCCAGCATTGATGTCAGAGGACACATTGAAGACCCCAGCACTGATGTCAGAGGACGCATTAAAGACCCCCAGCATTGATGTCAGAGGGCACATTAAAGAAACTCAGCATTGACGTCAGAGGATGCATTAAAGATCCCCAGCATAGATGTCAGAGGATGCATTAAAGACCCTCAGCATAGATGTCAGAGGACGCATTAAAGACCCTCAGCATTGATGTCAGAGGACGCATTAAAGACCCCCAGCATTGATGTCAGAGGACGCATTAAAGACCCCAGCATTGATGTCAGAGGACGCATTAAAGACCCCAGCATTGATGTCAGAGGACGCATTAAAAGACCCTCAGCAGTGATGTCAGAGGACGCATTAAAGACCCTCAGCATTGATGTCAGAAGATGCATTAAAGACCCTCATCATTGATGTCAAAGGACGCATTAAAGACCCTCAGCATTGATGTCAGATGACGCATTAAAGACCTTCAGCATTGATGTCAGAGGACGCATTAAAGACCCTCAGCATTGATGTCAGAGGACGCATTAAAGACCCTCAGCATTGATGTCAGAGGACGCATTAAAGACCCCAGCATTGATGTCAGAGGACACATTAAAGACCCTCAGCATTGATGTCAGAGGACGCATTAAAGACCCCAGCATTGATGTCAGAGGACGCATTAAAGACCCCAGCATTGATGTCAGAGGACGCATTAAAGTCCCTCAGCATTGATGTCAGAGGATGCATTAAAGAACCCCAGCATTGATGTCAGAGGACGCATTAAAGACCCTCAGCATTGATGTCAGAGGACACATTAAAGAACCCCAGCATGTCAGAAGACGCATTAAAGACCCTCAGCATCGATGTCAGAGGACGCATTAAAGACCCCAGCATTGATGTCAGAGGACGCATTAAAGACCCCAGCACTGATGTCAGAGGACGCATTAAAGACCCCCAGCATTGATGTCAGAGGACGCATTAAAGACCCCAGCATTGATGTCAAAGGACGCATTAAAGACTCTCAGCATTGATTTCAGAGGACGCATTAAAGACCTCCAGCATTGATGTCAAAGGACGCATTAAAGACCTCTAGCATTGATGTCAGAGGACGCATTAAAGACCCCAGCATTGATGTCAGAGGACGCATTAAAGACCCTCACAGGTGTCAGTAGTATTAACCCCCTCCCCCACATTGGGGGTTAATACTGCTGACATTACCACAAATGCAGAAGGGAGGAGATGGGTTAAAATGTCACTGCCATTAAGACAATGCAAGGTGGGGGATGGGGAAGGGGTAACTTTCACTGATTCCCCCCACCCCATCCCCCACCTGCATCGATGGACACAGCAATGTTAACCCCTTCCTCACTTCCAGCCTCCTGCAGTCCCATTCACCTTGTGCTCTGGCAATGCAATACCATCAGCTGAGCTTACCTCAGCACACACTCAGCTCCTGCTCAGCTAACATCTCCCTCCAGGCAGGCAGGGGCAGGGGGATCGCTCCAAACATGTGGGTGGGCGGGATCTCCAAAGCAGGTCCCATCCTCATACCACACACACACACAACAAGAGCCTGGCTGGTAGCCAGAGAAGTTCCAGTCCCGCAGCTGGAGAGGGGAGAGGGGAGAGAGCGCAAAATCCTCCATCCAGCCTGCACTGTGCAGTATGACAGGAAGTCCCCTTATCTTCTCAGATTGTGCTCCTAACTCACACAGCCACGGAGGCACCAGTGCAGTGCGCTCTGATAGAACACCGGCTATTGGCAGTGCCGGCCCTGAGGGAAAGGAGCACTCTGGCGCCCCACATCTGCGGTGCCTGGGTGCGGTGCACCCCGTGCACCCACCCAGGATTGGCCCTGACCCAGCCCCAATAGCCAGGACCAGCAGCCAGCCCCAGGAGGACCAGCAGCCAGCCATAGTACCCATTATTTAAGATAAGTGAAGTCTTCTAGGGCTGGGCATCAAAGTACTATTAATATAATATTGTTTATTGGGAAAATGTACTGGGGAAAGTTGGTTGTCAGGCCCGGGGGCGGGGGGGGGGGGGGGAGGCTTGAAGCTGTGTAAGGGGTCCCATTTTTGATGGCTGCCCTGCTCCTATCAGTGCAGCCTCAGTGCCGCCTTTCTATCAGTGCAGCCTCATCAGTGCCAACAATCAGCACAGCCTCATCAGTGCCACCTATCGGGGCAGCCTCATCAGTGCCTCCTATCAGTGCCACCTATCAGTGCAGCCACACCAGTGCTGCCTATCAGTGCAGCCTCATCAGTGCCATCCACCAGTGCCTCCTATCAGTGCAGCCTCATCTTTGCCCCCATCAGTGCAGCCTTATCATTGCCTCCTATCAGTGCAGCCTCATCAGTGCTCCCTATCAGTGCAGCCTCATCAGTGTCCCCTATCAGTGCAGCTTTATCAGTGCCTCCCATCAGTGCAGCCTCATCAGTGCCACCTATCAGTGCCTCCTATCATCACAAACACATACTGACATTACAAACACACACAGAAACCATGACACCCAAACAATAGAAATTACTTTCTCGAGAAAGGGGTACTTAGTGAATTCTCTTAGACCTGCAGGGGTACTTCACCGAAAAAAGTTTGAGAAACATTGTAATAAAGGACCTACTTGGGATCTAATGGCTCCTATGGCAGGCGATCATTAATGAGAATTTGCAATTTTTGCCAAGAGACGGCCAGTTTTCTCCCCTTCTTCTAAAAATGCCAGGCTGGAGAAAAACCTTTTCTTCTCTGCCGAGGAGGAAAGCAATCTCTCATAGGCTGACTGTGCAGACTGCTAGGCCTCTTTAGCTGAGTCAGAGGGGTTAGCATCTGACTCTAGGTCAGATGAAGCCCTCTTAAACGTATTAATTTCAGCTATTAAGGCCCCTCAAATAGGTCTTAAATGTCTCCTATTGTATGAGAGGATAACCAGACAGATCTTGATGTGTAAAAAACATAGCCATGCCTCCATTTCCCCATGTGATGTAAAGAGTTGTAACCAAAAGGCGTTGAATTTCCACTGAGCCCTAGGGTCCTTCCACAGGGCGTTCCGTATGTCCTTTTTTCCTACATCCGTTGATGGATAAAAAAATGCACATACATGTATGTCTATAGCATAGCAGACATGCGTCTCCGCTACGCTCTGTTTTTTAAGATGGAAGAAAACCCTATTTTTCTTCTGTAAAGAACAACGGAACAGACGAAAAACGGATGTTAGCGGACGATCTGTGTACATCCGATCTGCTGACATCAGTTTTTTACCCAAATATGTTTTTTTTTATATGAATATATTAAATAAAGTAACCTATGACCCAGGTAGTGGTCTAATAAAGGAAGTCACATGCAGCCCAGTGCCTGGAGCATTAACCTGGTGCATGCCAGGCCTGCTATATGGGACAAAACTTGCAGAGAGTACAGTGATCGCATAACAAAAGATAGGGCCTGGGAGGAGATATTTGTGGAGGTCACACCAAACTGGGCATCGCTCAGTGAGAAGCAGCATCTGATACGTGGTAAGCAGTTTGGGTGATGGGGGTGGGGGTGGCATGGTCAGACTTGTAGTACACCCATATGTCCCTATTAGCATCCTGACCTTTGTGGGAGGTCCCTAGCCTTATCCTGGCCTTAGGCTTCAAGGGAAAACCATGGGTATCACTCAGGGAGAAGCAGTGTCAGATACGTGGTAAGCAGTTTGGGTGATGGGGCTGGGGGTGGCATGCTGAAACTTGTAGTACACCCATATGTCACTATTAGCATCCTGATACTTGTAGTCCACCTATATGTTACAATTAACATGCCGACACATGTAGTCCATTTATGGTTTTCAAATAGTATACCTAATTCTCATGTTGGAGTTCTTTCTGTTCATTGTGTCTACTGTTCCTTGCTTATGCAGGAAGACAAATCGTGACGCAGTGGAGGTCGCAAAGGGACCGCTATAGGCATGAACTGAAGGATGCGGCTCATGGAAACCGAAGTGGTGCAGGAGAGACTAAAAAAAGAAGAAGCCCATTTTTTGACATGTTGGACTACCTACGAAATGTGATGGATCTAAGACCATAAGTAAATAACTCTCTTTAATACATTTTTTTCTCCCCAACATTAAATTAGTTGGCCAAGTATTCCAAAACAGAGACACCTTTTGAACAGTAATGACACACATTAATCTATGTATTGTATATGTATTGTAATAAATCCACAGTACTGACCTGTAAATCCACAGTACTGACCTATAACTGTACTGATCTGTATCTATCAACATATCTTTTACAGCAGTGTTTCTCCAGTCCACAAGGCACACCAACAGGTCATGTTTTCAGGATTTCCATCAGATGAAATGGCTGTGGTAATTACTAAGGCAGTGAAACTGATCAAATCCCCTGTGCAAAATAATGGAGGGCCTGAAAACATGACCTGTTGGTGCGCCTTGAGGACCAGCAGCAACAATTCAGAGGCAGAAGATAAGGGAGAAGCAGGCTCAGAGGATACAGAGCAAGGCCCAGAGGAAGAGATGGGAGTTGGACCAACTGAACTGTCTACCGAACAACCCGTGTCTTCCCAAGTAGTCCCAAATCGGGAATCGGCAACAATAACTACGCACAAAAGACAACATGTGCCTGTAAGAATCCTTTACAAAATGCCCCATTATAAAATGTTTACAAAGATAAATGTTCTGAATAATTTCCCACTCTACAGATTCGTTCTGTTCGAGCCACCACATCAAGAAGCACGCAACGTCGAGAACAAACCAGGCCCAACAGGGAAGAAGCAATGTTGGCATTCATGGAGGACATGAGGGTGATGAGGAGAGTGGACGCCATGGATCCTTTTGCTGACCCTACCAATCCGGATGCAATATTTCTACAAAACCTTTACCACCATCTCGCTCAAGTACCCTCTCCCCGAAAAATGGGGATGAAAATGGCTTTATATTAAAGTACTCTGGTGTGTGCATAAGTGCAGCAATGTCTAGTGATCCCATTCCGCCTTTAGTTAGTCAGCAACAACAGCCATACCTGGGTTATGCATGTGAGCCAGCTCCACTAAACCCATCCTCACAGCATATATATGATCCTCATCATTACCCCCCAAGCTATCCCATGCAGCATCAACAACGATCCCTAGTCACCACTGTACCTAGTACTGTACCCCCATCTTCAGTGGCACCTAGCCAGCCTAACACTGCCTATTCATATGATTCGTCTGGTTCACAGGCACACTCCTTTAGTAGTTCATCTCAAGCATCAAATCAGCATTCTACTTCCCCAAGTCCATATTACCATGATCTCTAAAGTAGACCTGTTTATTTTATGGGGGATGTTGGATATTTGGGTTATACCACTATTTGTTAATAAAAAAATTGTATCTCATTGGTAAGATTTCCGTTCACTTCCAGTTCCCTAGCCAAAAAGGCGAACTGAGAGGAAATCTATACAAAGTAGCGCTATATTGCTTCTTGCTTCTAAAGTTATAAATTGAATTGCATTTTAACAAGTGAAATAAGTATTTGACAAATTCACAAAACATGACTTAGTACTTGTTGGCAAAGGCCTTGTTGGCAATCACAGAGGTCAGATCTTTCTAGAATATGGCCACCAGGTTTGCACACATCTCTGGAGGGATTGTGTACCACTCCTCTTTGCAGATCCTCTTCAAGTCCTGAAGGTTTAGAGGCTGACATTTGGTAACTCAAATTGTCAGCTCCCTACACATATTTTCTATTACACGTATTTTCTGCCTATGCCACTTTAGAACTTTAATGTGCTTATTCTTGAGCCAATCCTTTGTTGCCTTGGTCGTGTGTCATTGTCATGCTGGAATATCTATCCACACCAATTTAAATGCACTGGTTGAGGGAAGGAGGTTCTCACTCAAGATTTGACAGTACATGTACTTACTATAACCCACCCCACCCCTGTTCTGATCTACCCTCTAAGCCACTCAGTACTTCCAGCTAAGGGAGAACACTTGGCACTCCCCTATGCAGTGCTCAGTGTCTAAATGGCCAACCCCCAGACCTAACTGTGCATAGCCCTGAATAAGTTTCAACTTTGTCTAAGCTTGTTGAAGGACTTTTCTAAGGGTTGCAGAAGAAGAACGGATAGTGAGAAAGGTTTATATAGACTCCTTGTGAAGTCTATCAAGTAAACATGCAAGTACTCTGACTAGTCCAGGCAGTTTCCCTTTAAATGTAACATGTGAAAACCTGAGAGAGAGTATTATGCAAATACTTCTAGGAAGTCATTGCCCCCTCTTAAATCTTGCCAGTGGTATGAGGCTGTCCAGCACATTGAGTGGTCAAAATTGAAGTGGGGAAGTCAGATAGCCTAAACAGCAATTTAATACATAAAACAATAGTTTATATATTAGAGTAGCACCCATCTCACCCTGCACTATGCACCCACCTCACCTTGCACTCTGCACCCACCTCATCATGCACCCAACTCACCCTGCACTCTGCACCCACCTCACCCCTGCACTCTGCACCCACCTCACCCTCACCTCACCCTGCACCCAGCACCCACCACACCCTGCACCCACCTCACCCTGCACTTTGCACCTACTTCACCCTGCACCCACCTCACCCCTGCACTCTGCACCTACTTCACCCTGCACCCACCTCACCCTGCACTCTGCACCCACCTCACCCTGCACTCTGCACCTACCCCATCCCTGCACCTACCACACCCTACACTTTGCACCTACCTCACCATGCATTCTACAGCTACCTCACCCCTGCACTCTGCACCTATCTCACCCCTGCACTTTGCACCTACCCCACCCTGCACTTTGCACCTACCTCATCCTGCACTCTGCACCTACCTCACCCCTGCACTTTGCATCTACCCCACCCTGCACTTTGCACCTACCTCACCCCTGCACTCTGCACCTACCTCACCCCTGCACTCTGCACATGGCGCACCCCTGCACTCTGCACGTGGCGCACCCCTGAACCCTGCACTTAGCGCACCCCTAAGCCTTGCACGTAGCGCACCCCTCAACTCTGCACTCTGTACATAGCGCACACCTGCACTCTGTACCTAGCGTACCCCTGAACCCTGCACTCTGTACATAGCTCACCCCTCAACCCTGCACTCTGTACATAGGGTAATGTTAGTGCAGTTTGGCCACACCCACAATTTGATGCAGAAGTAATGATGTACAGTAACCTCTAGCAACCAATCAGTGAACAATAATGATTTGCAGTAATCACTAGAAACCAATCAGTGAGCAGTAATGATGTGCAGTAACCTCTAAACCTTTATTGCGGGGTTTAAACTTGGATGGGGTTGGGGATTTATGAGAAGCCCAGGATTTGATGAAACAGTCGCTTTTTCGGGACAACACAAACTATGTACACTCTCTGTACAATGCCACACTCCTCCTGCACAAACTTACTTGCAAACCATTACCTCCTTGCTCTCTCCAGCACATCACTTCTCCTCAGGCACAGCTAGCACATGGTTAGGCCTCAATCTGGTTCCTGCCAGGCCTTGCAGAAATGCTTCTTGCAGGCAGGGACCATGGGCCCCTGTAGTGTAGCCAGAAAATGTGGGGTTGTTTAGTACTGGCTGTCCTTGGTGGACTACTGATCCCAGTCATTCCTCTTCAGACCCCACCAACCCTCCTGGCCGCCGCAACCTGACTCCACTGCCCATGACACCACAGTTCTCACTGGCTCTACACCTATCTCAGATTGTCACTGTCTCTCTTCCCAATACACTCCGGTGTGCCTCCCCAACGTTTCCAGGATGTGTGCCACTCACCAACCTCTGGTGGTTCCCTCCTGGAGACTTTGCCTGGCAGTACCTTCCACTGTCCTCTCCTGCTCCTGGTCAGGACACCCCTGTGGTTTGTACGAGGGTCCTTTCCACTCCCGAGATCCAGCCCAAGGTCACCCCCCCACACTGGGGGGATCCCTCAAAGGCCACAACAGCTAGCACTCCATCTCCAATTCTTCCACCCGAACTCTCCTCCCCAGCTGGGCTGACCCTAGGTATTCAAGGAGGCCTGCTCCCTGCCCATCCAGATTGGGGATTGGTCAGGGCTCCTGTGAATACCTCAGGCAGCTCCACCTCTCTTCCCCACCTCTTCTTCCAGCACCTTCTCGAAGCCAGGGGGAGGTAAAAAGTGACACTGCCTGTGAGTCACAGCTACTACACTGAGCCACACCCAGCCCATAAAAACAAAACAAACAGGCTTAGCTGCCAGCTAGGTCTGCTTTAATTCACCTAACCTAACCAGAAATCCCACTTCTAGCACACTACCTAAGTAGAGGGTGCTATAAAAAAAAAACAGTGGGTCCCTCAGCTGGGAAATTTTACAAAAATAGTTCCTGGGCCCAGGAGCAAGGGCATCCCATATGATAGGGAAGGAGGAAAAGGGAAATAACTTGGATGGGGAACTGTACAAATAAATTACATACAAAAATATATGACATTTTTGCTATTTACATCTGTACAGAGAAATTAACACACTCCTAGCTACAGGTCCCTGTAACTAACATCAATACACATCTGAGCCAGAGCATCTCTCCCTTGAGAGAGATACTCTGCTCGCAGAAGAAAACAAAGAAATCTTGACTCCAGCCTGAGGGGGATGGACAGCCGTCCCATCCCAAGGATCCTGAAAAATACAACAACATCCTACCCTTCAAATATCTACAAACTGTGCACATTTTCTGTTGAGTGGGGTTTATCATCCTAATAGCAGAAAATCTAAAATAGCAAAATCATTAAACATTTTTTTTCCTGTTTGTTCAGTCAGGGGTTATGGCCTGCTGACAGAAACAACTGAGAGTAAAAAAACATGAATCATCAGCAAGTGAACATTCTTCGTTGGAGCCACTGATGGGGGACCCTCCCCAGGCAGACAGGTTCCAAAAAGTAATTTTGGGAACAGATTTCACCCACAGTGTCCTTGCAATGGGAAAGTTCTTCCATCAGGCACACAGGGTGGCAGGCTGGTCTGTTCCTGCATTTCAGGGAAAAAGGACACACGCTGCAACTTCCCAGCAGTCCATGTGGCTCACTCCATGCACACTGTTGCTCCTCACAGTGCTCTCAGGCGTAAAAGCGAGGATCAGGTAACCTTTTCCGGTTCCCTCCTTTTTCCTGGCTGGAAACCGGCCAGCCCTGACAACAAGTACCCGGTCTCTGTATATAGATCTCCCTAGCCGCTATTCACCCTGAACGTCTTTGAAACGGGCCCAGGTCTACTCACACTCCGGCACCCGCAATGGCTAACGGACATGCAAGAAATCCCACATCAGGTTGTCCTCCCACTCTCTCCAGGAGTTCTCCACAACATCTATAATCTGAGGAGGGACATATGGAAAGTCCAGGCCCTACTCCAGGACCACCTTCCTCTGCCCCTCCCTCTGAAAATGGGAAAATCTTGGTAACTCTCTGGGGTTCCTACTTCCTGGAAGGACGCAGGCATCTGGGGCCCTCATGGCCCATTGACGAAAGGTGGGTGCTCTGGGTTGTGGAAGGCCTGTTCAGGAAGAGTTGCTTGCTGCTCTTCAGGGTTCCTGCAGCTGTTTTAGCTCTCACTGCTGGTTCTGGCCCATCTCCACTTCCAAGGATTTGGGATGCATGGGTCTCCCACTCCTCTTCGGAATGCAACTCCGCTCCACCATTGGATGGTGATTCCAGGCCCGCTCGACCTTCCGGGACTTCCACGGCTGCAGTTGACAGAGTCCTGATTGCAGGTCCACAAGGTAGTAGTGTGGTTCCTGCTGCACGAACGCCAATTGGGTTAACGGTTCACCACAATGACCACACCGGGCCCAGGCAGTGATTTCTGCAGTCAGGATGGCATAGTGGACATAGCAGACACAACTGCTCGGTCCCCTCGATCACTCCCAGGGCAAATCCCCCGCAAGGTTCCAGCCGAACACTGGTGTTAACCACTGCCCGCTCCTGCTTTTCAGGCAACTATGTTTAAGGTGGGTAGCAGCTGACTACCTTCTGCCATCTTCCTTTGCATCGTGGGCTCTGCTATATGCAGGAAACTTTCTGTCTCATCCAGGGTGTGGCACCGCCTCTTCGCTTACAGATAGGGATGGCGCCAGTAGAACTTATAGGCAGACTCTTCCCTGGGCATGCTGCTGTAACCCCTTGTTAGACACACTGAAGTTGGCAGGCATGCTGCGGGAACACTTTCAACACCGCCCCTC
>BLSH010178646.1:1616118-1636071 GCA_018402905.1 Glandirana rugosa
CCCCCCCCCCCCCCCCCCACAGGCACCTACAGGCCCACCCCGATCACCTCGGGCAACAGTAGACAGTTCCAGGAATACTTTACTGTAGCAAACAGGAATTTGGAGAAAAAGTTCAAGATACCCAGCATTTGCAGAGTGCTAGGCATATTTGTAATCCAGTGGGAAATGTCCAGGATTAGCAGAGTGCTGGACCTATTTGTAATCCATGGGCACGATCGCCCTCCATGGTTTCCACAGGTGACAGCACATGTTACAAAGTCAATGACTTGTAGAAATAAATTCAAGTGTCCATTCCAGCACCGATAGGCAACTGGGCAAGCAGGCAGCAACAATGAAGAACTGTTCTGCTGGTTGCTAAGGGCAACAACACTTGTTACTTCAACGCTGTATGCAGGCAGAGCACATATATCCTTCCCCAAGGTTCAGTTGATCAACTTTGGTTGCTAGGGGTAATGGCTGGCAGGTTCCCGTGAACAGGTGATCCCGGATACGAGCCCCCAAATATATTGGTACCCCCGTAGGGTCTGGTGGATGTTGTGGTCCACCTGTCACCCTGCCCAGCCGTGCATTCACTTCCCTATGCACTCACAGTCAATGAACAGTCCGTTGCTGTTTTTTTTAATTTTATTGAGGGGTTTAAACTTGGATGGGGTTGGGGATTTATGAAATGCCCAGGATTTGATGAAACGGTCACTTTTTCGGGACAAACTATGTACACTCCCTGTACAACTCCACACTCCTCCTGCACAAACTTGCTTGCAGACCGTTACCTCCTTACTCTATCCAGCACATCACTTCTCCTCAGGCACAGCTGGCACATGGTTAGGCCTGACTCTGGTTCCTGCCAGGCCTTGCAAAAATGCCTCCTGCAGGCAGGGACTGCGGGCCCCTGTAGTGTAGCCAGAAAAGGCGGGGTTGTTTAGTACTAGCTGCCCTTGGTGGACTACTGATCCCAGGCAGTCCTCTTCAGGCCCCACCAGCCCTCCTGGCCGCCGCAACCTGACTCCACTGCCCATGACACCACAGTCCTCACTGGCTCTACACCCATCTCAGTTTGTCTTTCTCTCTTCCCAATCTGCTCCGGTGTGCCTCCTCAGCGCTTCCAGGATGTGTGCTACTCACCAACCTATGGTGGATCCCTCCTGGAGACTTTGCCTGGCAGTACCTTCCACTGTTCTCTCCTGCTCCTGGTCAGGACACCCCTGTGGTTTGTACGAGGGCCCTTTCCACTCCCGAGCTCCAGCCCAAGGTCACCCCCCCCAGAATGGGGGCTCCCTCAAAGGCCACGACAGCTGGCACTCCGTCTCCAATTCTTCCACTCCGCCTCTCCTCCCCAGCTGGGCTGACCCTTGGTATTCAAGGAGGCCTGCCCCCTGTCCATCCAGATTGGGGGTTGGTCAGGGCTCCTGTGAATACCTCAGGCAGCTCCACCTCTCTTCCCCTCCTCTTCTTCCAGCACCTTCTCGAAGCCAGAGGGAGGTAACCAAGAAGAGACACTGCCTGTGAGTTACCAGCTACTACACTGAGCCACTCCCAGCCCAAAAAAACAAAACAAACAGGCCTAGCTGCCAGCTAGGCCTGCTTAAATTTGCCTAACCTAACCAAAAATCCTACCTCTAGTAGAGTACCTAAGTAGAGGGTGTTACATGTGTTTTGAATATGGCCTAAAAAGATGCCTTGAGAGTGCGAAAGCTTCATGAGCCACGAGGAGATGAGGCATATCAGGTTAAGATGTTTCAGGTAGTGGTTTGTCAGCTGGTAGATTCAGCCTGCCCTTTAAAAGCCTTCTCCCCATTCTGGAAGCCCTGAACACTCGGGAGTCAGCAGTGCTGCCATGCACAAAAATATCCACTGCAACAAATTTGTAATTACTATCGCAGATTGCCATCAGGACCAACAAAAAATATTTTTTGTAATTGTAATAACTGGAGCCAGGACAAGGGGGCATTGTAATACAAATGTGTTTGCCATCCAAGGCTCCAACACAGATTGGGAATTGTGTCTTCTTGAAAAATCCATCTGCGATTTCCTCCCACATATGTGCATCAGGAACAGGCATTACAAGCGGACTTAGCTCCTCCCATATAGCCTTGCAGGTGTCATGAACAATTGCAGAAATTGTTGAGATACCCAGTAGAAAATTTTGGTTCAAACTGATGAATGTCTGACCCGATGCAAGAAACCTAAGATGAGTAAAAGCAAATGTTAGACAAGACTTTACAGAATTGTATATGTTCATGAGCTCTAAAACATTCAGAACCAGGTCCTTCTTTTCAACTATGCTATGACTACACAACACCCTCCCACCTCTCCCAATATGCATTGCGTTGATGCCATGTGCTTGGCTGGTACATAATAAAGTGGCTGGTGAGTTTTTCAAGGGGCATTTAAAATTTTTGCATGCATATGCACTACTAATCATGGTACATTTCATGTGTCTTAAGGGGGGTTGCGTGGGATTTGAGAGGGGGCTAGGTGAGCGGGGGGGTATGTACTTTTATGTACTTGCCTAGGTCAATAATAACCAATGCTTACATTATTGGCTGAGGAGAGTATGGGGGCTCATGAAATAAAAAGAACAACAGCAAGGTTGGTTTACCTTAGAGTAACTAGGAGACGCTCCTCAGGGGGCACGCAATGTCTCATGTTTGTGTCCATATGATGCAGAGGTGGCTGTAGTTTTTCTGAAAGGAAATCAAATGTGGGTACAATCATCCAGGTAGAATTGAAGAATTTTGGTGGGTAACGTTGCAAATCTGCATACTGTAGAGCAACAAATCCCTCATAGGGCCTCTTCAGCATCATGGAATGTGACCAATAGGTGCAATGTTTTCGCTGCAATGTTCTCCTCCTCTGGCTCTCCACTCTCCTCACATAATCCATAATGACAAAAAATGTCACGTCATCCCAATATCGGGGCAAAAACGTTGCTCCAAAACGCACAGACACAGTTAAATACAAAAAACAAAAAAATATCTGCACACTGTGTCAGTGACTAGGACCACAAAGCAGCATGGGAACACAATGCATGCTGGGGAAGAGCAAAGAGTCTTAGGAGATTACATGAATCATGTGAAAAAAGGATGAAAAACGTATGAAAAACTGAAGGAAAAATAATAGGATAATTATAAAAAACAGATGTCCATGTATAAAAACGGATGTTGGAGGATGAAAAAAAACGGATGTCGGCGGATGTAAAACGGTTGTCCACGGATGTGAAACGGGTGTGCTACGGATGTAAAGCAGGTATCAGCAGACATGAAAACGGATGTCAAAATTGACATCCGCATTCGTTTTTGATCCTTTTTTCCCCTCCAAAAAAGTGACTGAACTGAAGTGAATAGAACAAAAAAAAAGGAACGCCCGTGTAAAAGGACCCTTAGACAGTATAGTAGGTGGAGACAACCGGAGCCTCATGACCATGGTAGAATGATCCAAGAAACTATGAGGCATGTAAGTAACCTTGGATACATAAGGAAGTATGCCTGAGTTACCCACAACAAAATCAATTCTAGACAGAGTAACATGAGACTTTGAGAAACATTAAAATTGCTTAGTCGGTGGATTCTGAAACCTCCAGACATCCATCCAGCCCACCTTTTGTATTAACCGTGCGAAGGGGCATATCCCTTGAATGGACAGAGCATGGCGGAACTGGATGCCTGGCAAGAGAGGGGTTAAAGCAACAGTTAAAATCTTCAATAATTAGCAACAGGAGGTCCGGCTTCCCATCTAAATAAGAAATCAGAAGCTGGAGCACCATTTAGTAAAAGGTGGGGGAATATACTGTATATACATGTTAAGACACATTGAAACACAAAACGACCCTCTGAGCCCACCTTAACATCATATTCCTGGAAATCCAAAGCACCATGTACAAGGAAATTCAATCCATTGGAATAAGATGCAGTGGCGGCCCGTCCATCAGGGCGCATGGGCGCCGCCCCCTCTCTCCTGTCACACCTCTATGTAATGGATAGATTCATGCATAGCATGAATCTATCCATGGCTGCCCATGACCACCCCCCATTCATGCGGCCGGCCCCTTTGTGGCGTCGGCCGCATGAATTACCACGGCGGGGGGGTGTCCATGAAGCATCTCATTAGATCCTATTGGACGCCTATCTCAGAGGAGAAGGAAGATGCCGCCGGAGCATGGAGAGCATGCTCTCCGCTTGCGGGCTCTGCACACTGCATGTATGCTTTCCACTCACAAGCTCTGCACACTGCCACCCTGCTACAAGATGGGATAATTGTGGGACTTTGTCCCAACGTTGGGGGGGGGTGTCTGCAATGTGCCCCACCTGTGATACTGGCTGCAATGTACCCCACCTGTGATACTGGCTGCAATGTACTCCACCTGTGATACTGGCTGCAATGTACCCCACCTGTAATATTGGCTGCAATGTACCCCACCTATGATACTGGCTGCAATGTACCCCACCTGTGATATTGGCTGCAATGTACCCCACCTGTGATACTGGCTGCAATGTACCCCACCCGTGATATTGGCTGCAATGTACCCCACCTGTGATATTGGCTGCAATGTACCCCACCTGTGATACTGGTTGCAATACACCCCACCTGTGATACTGGCTGCAATGTACCCCACCTGTGATATTGGCTGCAATGTACCCCACCTGTGATATTGGCTGCAATGTACCCCACCTGTTATATTGGCTGCAATGTACCCCACTCGTGATATTGGCTGCAATGTACCCCAACCGTGATACTGGCTACAATGTACCCCACCTGTGATATTGGCTGCAATGTACCCTACCTGTGATATTGGCTGCAATGTACCCTACCTGTGATATTGGCTGCAATGTACCTCACCTGTGATATTGGCTACAATTTACCCTTACCTGTGTTATTGGCTGCAATTTACTTTTATCAAAAAGGAAAAAAAAAAAAAAAAAAAAAAGTACAAAGGAAAAAGCCATAGTATCTGCCAACATGTCAGAGCAATTTTCTGAAAAGATAGCCGAGCATGTAGATTCAACTATCCTGTAGGTATCTTGTAGGAAATGAACACAGTGCAGCTCAGTGGTGGCTGGTTTTAGGATGGGGGGGTGCCAGGCCCTGCCCTTCCTTTTTGACCCCTCCTACTTCTCATAAATCCCACCCCTTATAGAATCCACCCTCTCCGTCCCCTGTATTCCACATATTGTGTCAGGAGTATACAGCTCAGCATCACAGGACAGAGTATACAGCTCAGCATCACAGGACACAGTATACAGCCCCAGCATTACAGGACACGGTATACAGCTCAGCATCACATGACACAGTATACAGCTCAGCATCACAGGACACAGTATACAGCCCCAGCATCACAGGTGGGGTATATTGCAGCCAGTAACACAGTATGCTGCCAGTACATAGGTATTGCAGCCAGTACACAGGTATTGCAGCCAGTACACAGGTATTGCAGCCAATAACACAGGTATTGCAGCCAATAACACATTATACAGCCAGTACACAGCTATTGCAGCCAGTAACACAGGTATTGCAGCCAGTAACACAGTATACAGCCAGTACACAGGCATTTCAGCCAGTATCACAGTATAGAGCCAGTACACAGGTATTGCAGCCAGTATCATAGTATACAGCCAGTAGACAGGTATTGCAGCCAGCCAGTACACAGGTATTGCAGCCAGCCAGTACACAGCACAGCACAGCAGCACATACCTCAGGCCCAGGGGACGGGAGTTGAGTCAGGCCACTCTCGATCACATGGCTGGCGGGAATCAGGCGTGCGTACAGTGCAACTTAGCACCAGCATGTCCGCCAGTCCCGCCCCCAGCTCCCGACCAATCAGTCACTGTCTGGAGGACAGTGACAGAGGTCAGAGCCAAACAGTGAATATATGTGCGCTTCACTGGCGCACATATATTCACTTTAATTGTCATCAATAGGCTTTGGGAATTGCTGTCAGCAGACAGAAAGTTACTCAAAAAAGCCGGTACAGGCATGTACCACCGGCCTATTTTTTATTTTTTTTGATAACTCTAGCGGGGAGGCCGCGCACTGGCGCCCTCTATGGAGCAGCCGCAACAGATGGTTTCCCTTTACCAGGCTGGTAAACTTTGTAGTTTACTTCCCCTACTCTTTCCCTAATCTCAAAGGGACCCTGCCACTTTGCCATGAATTTACTTTCGACCGTGGGGACTAGCACCAGCGATCTGTCTCCGGGGTTAAAAGTTAGGGTTTTGGCACCCTGATTGTAAACCCTTCTCTGGGCCTCCTGGGCTTGCTCCATATGCTATCATACAAAGAGCAGGACAGCTGCGATTCAATCCTGCATCAAGGAGACGTGCTCTATGATGCTTCTATATGGGGTGGCCTCTCCCTCCCATGTCTCCTTTGCAACATCTAGCAGCCCCCTGGGATGTCTACCATACAAGAGTTCAGAGGGGGAATACCCCATAGACGCCTGCGGAACCTCTCGTATGGCAAACATGAGGTAAGGCAGCAAAAATCCCAACTTCGTCCATCTTTATCCACCACCTTTTTTAGCATACTCTTGAGGGTATTGTTAAACCTTTCCACCAGACCGTCAGTTTGGGGGTGGTAAACAGAGGTACAGAGATGGGAGATTTTGTACAACTTGCACAATTCTCTGATCACTCTGGACATGAACGGGGTACCCTGATCCGTCAAGATTTCTTTAGTGATCCCCACCCGACTAAACACCTGGACCAGTACCTTGGTGATAGTCTTAGCGGAAGTATTTCGCAAGGGTATGGCCTCAGGTCGTATAGTCCAGTATCACCAGGATGTGCTGGTGTCCCCGGGCAGATTTTACTATTGGCCCCACGAGATCCATGCCAATTTGCTCGAATGACACTTCAATTATGGGAAGTGGGACAGGGGGACTATGAAAATGGGGTGACGGGGCTGTCATTTGACACTCAGGGCATGAGTCACAGTATTCTTTGACGTCTGCATACAATCCAGGCCAGAAGAATCTCTGGGTTATCCTTTCCCTGGTTTTCTCCATACCCAGATGTCCCCCCATTACATGACCATGGGCCAGATCTAGCACTATCCGGTGGAAGGGATCGGGAACCACTAGCTGTTCCAGTTCGTCTTCTCCATGTTTCACCACCTAATGCAACAAATCATTTTGTGCCATGTAGGGAAAAGACACCGGCCAATTAGGATCCCGGTTCCCCATCCATCACCTTCACGTTTTCTCTGGCACTGAGCAGAGTGACATCCTGTAGTTGTTCTGTACAGAAGTCCTCTCTCCGGACCTGTAAGTCAGAGACTACATTCGGTTCACTCTCACAGTCAGGTATACAGACATGGTCTGGGGCATTAGCCATCTGTTGGGAGCCAGCTTCTGACTCCTCTGGCTCCCCAGCCATTACAGGAAAAGGAAGAGGGTCTCCTTATTCCTCGGACCTGCCACTAATCTCTCCTTCCAGTTGGCAAAAAGGATCTGGTGAGAACTCCCATGCCTCCTCAGCAGAGGGAGCTCTATCCTTCAGGTCTCTGTGCCTTCCAGCAACCTCCAAAAATGGGGGAAATCCCTCCCCACTAGGGCTTCATGAAGCAGGGAAGGTACCACTCCCACTGAATGGGTCACTCTGCCACAAGGGGTGTCAATCTCGACCAGTGCCATCTGGTAGTCACGAGTGTCCCCATGGATGCAAATGACCCCAACACTGTTAGGGTGTAACCTGGCCGGATTTACACAGCTGCTTTTGACCAACGTTATCACACTACCAGAGTCAAGCAGCGCAGTGATGGGTTTACCGTCAATAGCAGTCACACACATTTGCTTCTCCATGCGACTTGAGAATGATGCTATACATGTGACCTGTGAAAACAGGGAAATGCATCTTTTCATATAAGCATTATTACATTGCATAGGTTCATCATTCAGGGGACAATTGGCAGCAATATGTCCCAATGCATGGCATCGGTAGTACTGTATGTGTTCTATAACCTGTCCTCTCAAGGGTCCCCAAGACCTTCCTGGCTTCTTTGACCAGCCTCTAGGTCTAGAACCCCCAGTCTCTATCCATTTTATCAAATTTCCCCATGCCCCTGAACCCTGGACCACTCTTATCGGGTCCGCCGGGCAATCTTCCACCTCTAGAGACATTGGAGTGGGCTGCAGATGGGCGTAACAAGTCCTCAGCAGCCGTGTATCTCTTGACGAGGTCCAGCAGTTGGCTTGCAGTTTTGGGGTCCCCATGGCTGACCAATTTCCTCAAAGCAATAGGAAGCGCCCGCAGATAGCGGTCCATGACCGCGTGCTCCACGATCTGGGGATCTGGTAAAGTCTCTGGCTGTAGCCATTTCCTGGTAAGGTGAACTAGATCGAACATCTGCGAACGGATGGGTCCGCTGATGCACGCGTTGGGCCCAGACTGCCATGGTGACCCCCAGGCGTGCAAGTATCTTTGCCTTTAGAGTCTCATAGTCCTGGGTGTGATGATATCATGTGCGAGACGCACACAACTAGTACCATTTTGTAACGACAGCCATGACAGTTTTAATCTAACAAACACCCAGTGCAAAAATACCTCACACACCCCCTCCTGCCTGGTCCATGTGGAATTCCAAAAAGCCACTTTAAAGAAATTGTTATCTTAGCTACATAAGCCAGGATGTCTGTTTCTGCTAGGCCGCCTATAAAATCTACCGAGCATGGCATTAAAGAGGCTCAGAATTAACGAGGGTCATAAACAGGGACACAGAGCACAGTGACCCTCCAGTGACCCCTACATCATGCCTAAAACTTAAAGAAATATACCCACAGTTCATAACTCCAGATAGGAGTGTGACATATTAATAACACAAGTATATATGTATGCGGGAAGGCATACCGATTTAAACAAACTCAAACATTGATGTATTCACTTATAAGGGAACCCACGGATAGTTTATCCTCCTCCCAGGGTCAAGGAAAGCGACAAGGCTGTCATGTTTAGACTTGTTGGAATGCAAAATTCATACTGGACTATAATTGATCAGTTTCAGAAATGCACCTTGTACATATTGCCAAATATGAATATCGGTACAGAAATTGTATATCAAGGAGGGTCGTTATTCCATGGTCCGCCCCGGACAGCCCACAGCCCCTCCTTACCCATGTGAATGGTCAGGGTTATATGGCCCCACCCCTTTGCTTCCAGAGAAAAAGGGAATAGACAGGACAGACCTCAGTTCTTACCTTACCATCAAAGAACAAACATCTGGGAACCCATGGACTCATCATCGACTCTCTAATTGATCACGCACATTTAAAAGCAAGTAACTTTACCCTTCCATTCTGTTTATCTCTTTGCTGCTGTGTATTATGTCTCTTATTGCTTTGTAACATCATTTTTCTGTAAATATTTTACTGCACCCAAACTTGACCTTTTCATTATTAAACCTTATTCTGAAAAGTGTTACTCTTGTCCCTAAAGCTCTTAATGCATGCTATAACTAATCTGTTTGAAGAGTGCTACTGTTTAAAATAACTCATCTGAATATTCCTGTCTGTGGTGACAGCATGTGTTACAGGTGGTTATTCTAAAATCATATTGGTATTGCTAATTGTTAGAGACCTAACACTCCGGGTCAAATGTTAGTGGTGACACTGAAAGGGTTAATTGTTTGAATTAGCCCAGTAACAATTGCTCTCAGGCAGCTGGCACTCAGACGGTGGCCCCGCAAGCTGGGAAATCTTTGTGCTGGAAGCAGCTGAGAGTGGTATTGTTGTGTAGTGACAAGCGTGGTGCGAGATCAGGGGGGTCCTCCATCACCCGTCGGTGAGGAGGGTAGCGATCTGATACCCGTGTTCGTCACACTGGGCCTTATCTGTTTCCAGATCGAAGTAGGCTTTTTGGGGTTCGCCAGTTAAGAATGGTGCTAGTAGCCCTGCAACTCTTTTAAAGGTCGTGAGGTACGCATCCACGTCATCCGCAGGTGTCATCTTCTGCATGTGCTACGAGGCGTGTACAAACCTTGGCTCCACTGTCACAGGAGGTTTGGGCCCCTTTTTTAACTCTAGCAGGGCTTCCGCAAACTGCTGGTTCGTCTCCTGTTGTGCTGCGATAGCCTGGCGAGTTGCCTCTTGCTGAGCCGCCTGTTGTGCTGCAATGGTCTGGCGACTCTCCTCTCGCTGAGCTGCAGCAGCCTCTGCGACCTGGTGGTTGGTTTCCCGCTGGGCTGCATTGGCTTGTAGCAGGGCCTTCAACTTTTCCTCCATGTTTGAAGGTTGCCACACTGAACCCCACCAAGTGTAGGAGATTAGCTTGTGGGGATCACTTTTCAGGGGAAAAGATTCAACATGGATGTCAGTCTCTTTAAAATTTGGCGGCATGCCAGGTTTATTTTTACAGGTTTGCAAGATCAAAACACAAACAGAGACAGAAAACAAAACCTTGCCGTCTGGCACTACACTGAATAAAGAGATTCCTCAGGGTGGGGCTGTCCCTGACACCCACAAAATATAAGCACATTGCAAACCTTGTTTTAGAGTCCAAATTAGCACACAAAGCTCTCTCAGCTTTCTCCCTCTGAGATCCAGGATCAAGCTCAAGTGAGATATCTTCCTTCATTGTTAAACCTTTTTCTGAAAAGTGTTAATCTTGTCCATAAAGCTCTTAATGCATGCTATAACGAATCTGTTCCTTTTAAGAGCGCTACTGTTTAAAATAACTCATCTGAATATTCCTGTCTGTGGTGACTGCAAGTGTTACAGGTGGTTATTCTAAGATCATATTGGTATTGCTAATTGTTGGAGACCTAACACTCCGGGTCAAAGGTTAGTGGTGGCACTGAAAGGGTTAATTGTTTGAATTAACCCAGTAACAATCGCTCTCAGGCGGCTGGCACTTAGACGGTGGCCCCGCAAGCTGAGAAATCTTTGTGCTGGAAGCAGCTGAGAGTGGTATTGTTGTGTAGTGACAAGCGTGGTGTGAGATCGGGGGGTCCTCGGTCACCTGTCGGTGAGGAGGGCATCGATCTGATACCTGCATTCGTCACATATTGGTTGGCAGCGGTTGGATAGTTTCGTCGTAAGAGCATTCAGTGCATTGTTAGGAATTAGCTCTGCACTGAAGGATTGTAACCTTTGTGGAAGCAGTCCTTAGAGACAAGCTGGTGCATTTTTGTTTTTTAAAGAGACATACAGCAACAACTCCTTCCTACAGTTCCTTTCTATCTCTGCTTTCTGTTCTATTTTTTCTGCTTGCAAAATGTCTCAGTTATCAGTGTATAAGAGGATGAACAAAGATGACCTGACTGCTGAGTGTTCAACAAGAGGCCTTGACGTTAGTGATAAAACTCGTGGAGACATGATAAAGGCCCTACAGCAGTATGATATCTGAGCAGACCAGAACTCAGGGGAACTTGAAGCTGAAGAGGTTCCCGATACTCCAGAGCCAAGAGGTTTAGACTTGACGGCCTCACAGGATAGGCACACAGAGACTGACACTGAATGTCCCCTCTAGGCCACATCAGGAGCAGGCCAGCCCCAGACTGCCTGCAACCAGCATAGACTCTCCTCAACTGCAGGAAACACTACAGCGCCTCAGCAAAACAGATCCTGTGATGCACCTGCAGTTTCTGGAACACCAGGCTGAGAGAGAGGAATGCCAGGCTGCGGCTGAGAGAGAGGAGTGCCAGGCTGATGGTTGGCATGAACTGGAGATGTTGAGACTCCAACAGCAGTGACCGGTTCAGAACCTCGGATCCCTAGAGCACAGGGACACCTCTCTGCATGCAAGCCCAGCCGCTAAATTTCCAGTCATGGAAAAGGACATTGACCTGTATCTACTGTTGTCAGTACCATTTGCCCCCAGCACAATGAGCCCGGTACCCGACGCCAGGGCTATGAGGCAAGGCCCTGGACGCGTATGTTGACCTGCCAGCGGAGCAGGACAAAGATTACGACGCCATAAAGGCTGCAATCATTCAGAAGTATCGACTAACCCCGGAAGTGTACCAAAAATGGTTTAGGTCCCTGAAAAAAGGGCCTGGGGACTCCTATATGGATGTGGTAAGCCGTTTACGTACCACGTTCCAACAGTGGACTAGGGGCCTGAAAGCCAATTCTTTTGAGGCCCTGGAAGATCTCATGATTGAAGATCAGCTTTTGCACATCTGTCCTCCAGACATCAGACAGTTTGTGTTAGAGCGGAACCCCAATTCTGCAAAAGCAGAACTGGCCAATACCTTCATCAGCACTCGGGTATGGGACCATCGCAAGGCCCCACCGAATGGCTGGAAAGTGGGAAAATCATACTTGGCAACCCCTCCTCTGCCGGCCAACCAAGCTTCTCAGTGGTCTGAACCTGCAGTCCCTGGTGCCAAGCCTGCCCTGACTGACACCCGCAGGTGTTACTCCTGTGGCAAGCCTGGCCACCTTCGAACACAGTGCCCTGAGCAGAAGAAGAAGACGACATCATCTGGCCAACCAGCCAGCAACCCTTTTGCTGTGCTTTTCGTCAGTGGGGGACCTCAAGGACCCAATGCCAACTTGCAGCCAGTCATCGTGGGCCACCAGACTGTAACAGGTTTCTGGGACACCGGAGCTGAAGTCACCTTGGTCAGACCGGAGGTGATAGAAGAAACAGACATCATCCCGAGAAGTTCCTTACCCTCACCGGTGTTGGGGGAAAACGTTTACATTGATTGGGGAGCCGGGAGTGGAATGAGAGAGGTGTGAGTTTCTGAGGAGATCCCCCACTGCTGTTGTTGCTGGGGGCTGACTTGGGGACCCCTGTCTCCTATTATGCCCCTGCTGGGGATGCCCCCTCGGAAACCTCTGGACCCCCCCAAGGTACAATGGGCAGATGTGGGTTTGATATCTGGGCAACCTGGGGAGGGGGAGGGTGGAGTGCAAGTGCAAGGTCCTCCTTCTTCAAAGAAAGGAGAAGAGACCCCGTTGCCTGTAAAGGTAAATGATGTATGTTCCAGTGATGCTACACTTGTACCTGTTGAATGTAATGCTTATAATGATGACAATGTATTACCAATACTGGTGGTCACTGGCAGTGCTGCAAGGGCTGCAGAGGTACAGGTTCGGGTCGCAGAAAAGCAGGAGGAAGTCTCTGGGCCTTCTCCTTGTTCTGACCCAGTGAACTCCATCTCTGTTGGCCTCAGCAGCTGTCCACGTTTGCCACAGGATTGCTTGCTGGGACTTGTGGTTCAGCCTTTGAAGCAGCATTGCAGATAGACCAAACACTGGCACAGCTCAGGAGTCTAGCTGATAGCCCCCCTGCCGAGAATGGCAAACAAAAGGTTTACTGGGACAAAGGGAAACTGTACAGGGAGAGTTTGTCTACAGAGGGGAATGAAGCTGATTTAGGTAACAGGCAGCTTGTGGTACCCAGTCAATTCAGGGGACGGATACTAAAGGTGGCTCACGAGATTCTAGCGGGTCACTTGGGGATTACTAAGACCCGGGGCCCAGTTAATACATAACTTTTATTGGCCTACCACCATGCTTACGGACATAGCTGATGTACACAGGGCTTCACTAAAACCTTTGCCTGTGATTAACGAACCTTTTAAAAGAGTGGCAGTGGATATTGTTGGACCTCTAGTCATCCCTAGCAGTTCAGGTAAAGGTTTTATCCTGACAGTCGCTGACTATGCCACGCGTTATCCAGAGGCGGTGGCTCTCTGCTCCCTCTGTGCAGACAAGGTCGCTGATGCTTTGCTGGGAATCTTCACAAGAGTGGGATTCCCAGCCGAACTCATTAGCAATCAAGGCCCTCAGTTTGTGTCTGACTTGATGCATGCTCTCTGCCAGAAAATACAGATGGCGCATATCATGGCCAGTCCTTATCATCTACAAAACGAATTGCTTGTGCGAGCGTTTCAATGGTACCCTGAAACAAATGTTGCGCACCTTTGTGTAGTCCCAGGGTAAGGACTGGGAACAATATCTGCCTCATCTGCTGTTTGCTTACAGAGAGGTGCCCCAGAAGTCCACAGGCTTTTCGCCATTTGAACTGCTGTACGGATGGAGGGTAAGAGGACCCCTGGACCTAATCTGTGAGACCTGGGAGGGCAAGTATGCCGATCAGGAGGTCTCGGTTGTAGATTATGTCCTAAGATTCTGGGATAAAATGGAGACGTTGGTGGGAAATATGTGGGAAAACATGACCCAGGCCCAGACCAGGCAGAAACGTTGGTATGACCGCAATGCTAGGGAGCGGACATATAACGTTGGTCAGCTGGTGTATGTTCTGCTTCCCTTGCGGCAGAACAAACTCCAAGCAGCATGGGAAGGCCCGTACCCATCACCCAGCATCTGAATGATTTCACCTACCTAGTCAGGTTGGGAGAAGGGAGAGGACGGCAGAAGACCTTTCATGTGAACATGATCCAATCCCATCATGAGCACACGGCCTATATCATGCTGGTCTGCAGCAGGCCGGAGGCTGAAGAGGCTGACCCACTCCTAGACCTGTTAGCTGACACCAGGGAGGTAAATTCCAACCTCCTGATGAACCCCAATCTTAACCCCGCATAGGTACCTGGGCTGAAGGAAGTGCTGGCAGTACATGGTAGCCGGTTTACGGGGAAACCTGGGTGGATGGACCTCTCTGTCCACCAGGTGGACACTGGGGCACATCCCCCCATTAAACAGTCGGCTTATAGCATCTCTCTGGAGGTGCCGGCTGACATGAAAAGGGAGGTGGAAGAAATGCTGCAGCTGGGGGTGATTCAGAAGTCCCACAGTGCCTGGGCGCCCCCAGTGGTCCTGGTCCCCAAAAAGGATCAGACAACCAGGTTCTGTGTGAACTACCAAAGCTGAATGCTATCACCACTGCAGATGCCTACCCCATGCCCCAGATCGATGAGTTGTTGGATAGGCTGGCTATATCACGATCATGGATCTGAGCAGAGGGTACTGGCAAATTCCTCTGGCCCCTGAAGCTCTGGAAAAGTCAGCCTTCATCACCCCATCCGGTTTGTTCGAATTTACCGTCATGCAGTTTGGGATGAAGAACGCCCAAGAGGGCCATGAATGACTTACTGGAGGGGCTGGAAACCTTTGCCGTGGCCTACCTGGATGACATTGCTGTGTTCAGCCCTACCTGGGAGGAACACCTGGTGCACCTGTCACTGGTCCTGGACCAACTGACAGCTGCCAATCTGACTGTAAAACCCAGTAAGTGTCAGATTGGCATGACTGGTGTCCAGCACTCTGAGACCCGAGACAGGAAAGGTGGAGGCCATCCTGGCCTGGCCCACCCCTCAAACCAAGAAGCAGGTTATGTCATTCTTGGGGACAGCCGGCTACTATAGGAAGTTTGGTAACTATAGGTTACTATAGTAGCCTGGCAAAAACTATCCAAAGTGGTGTCTTGGACACCAGAATGTGAGAGGGCATTTCAGGCCCTGGAGGAGGTGCTGGCCAGTGCCCCTGTGCTACAGGCTCCAGACTTCACCCGCCATTTCCTAGTGCAAACTGATGCCTCTGCCTATGGGCTGGGTGCAGTCCTGAGCCAAGTGGATGGCGCTGGAGAGGAACATCCCATCCTCTACCTGAGCCATAAGCTGCTTCCCAGGGAAGTAGCATACGCCACAATCGAAAAGGAATATCTTGCGATTGTGTGGGCTCTCCAGAAGTTGCAAACGTACCTGTATGGGAGGCACTTCACTGTGATTACCGATCACAATCCCTTGAGCTGGCTAAATCGTGTTGCTGGGGAGAATGGCAAGCTACTTCGTTGGAGCTTAATCCTTCAGCAATATGATTTCACCATCCAGCACAAAGAAAGGCAGCGCCCATGGCAATGCTGATGGGCTGTCGTGCCAAGCTGAGCCTCAGGGGGGAGATGTGATGATATCACGTGCGAGATGCACACAACTAGCACCATTTTGTGGCGACAGCCATGACAGTTTTAACCTAACAAACACCCAGTGCAGAATACCTCACACACACCCTCCTACCTGGTGCGTGAGCAGGGCCGGCCCTACCATGGGTCCCAGTGGGTCCATTGGACCCAGGCAGCACTTTGAGAGGGGCAGCAAATTGAAACATGGCCTCCCCTCCTTCTCTTCTATTTACCCAGCAAATTGACAACCAAGATTTTTTTCCAGCAGTTATGTGTGTCATGACGACAACTGCCCTTATACTACCCTATCCCCTATACTGCCCTAGCCCAGGGACAGCTGGTCTATAAGGGGCACTTGGGCACCGCCTCTCCGCTAGCTAAGAAAAAAAAGTCAGCCCGGCCCCTACAGGAGGCGCCGGTACATTGACTTTCTTTTTTTTTTTTTTTCCGGCTCCTTGTAGTGAGCCTATTGGTCAGCCATTAAAGACTATGGATGTGCGCTGAACAGGCGCACAGTCATAGTCTGATTGGCTGCCCTGAGCCTGTGGCTCAGTGTGATTGGATGACATGGATGCGGTGGGCGGGTCCCAATGGTGGCGGATGTGACTCCCGCTCCCGCGTAGACCCTGACCGTGTGACGAGCGACGGACTGATGGGGACAGGCTCCAGCCTGCTCTCCGCAAGCCGATCTCTACACGCCAACAGCCCGCTGTCCTGCCTGCCTATTAGATGGGGTAAGTGTGGGACTTGTTCCGACTTCGGGGGGGTCCTCTGCAATTTACCCCACCTGTGTTACTGGCTGCAAAGTACCCCACTTGGGATACTGGCTGCAAAGTACCCCACCTGTGATACTGGCTGCAAAGTACCCCACCTGTGATACTGGCTGCAAAGTACCCCACCTGTGATATTGGCTGCAAAGTACCCCACCTGTGATACTGGCTGCAATTTTCCCCCACCTGTGATATTGGCTGCAAAGTACCCCACCTGTGATATTGGCTGCAAATTACCCCACCTCTGATATTGGCTGCAAATTACCCCACCTCTGATATTGGCTGCAAAGTACCCCACCTGTTATACTGGCTGCAAAGTACCCCACCTGTGTTACTTGCTGCAAAGTACCCCACCTGTGATATTGGCTGCAAAGTACCCCACCTGTGATACTGGCTGCAATTTACCCCCACCTGTGATATTGGCTGCAAAGTACCCCCACCTGTGATACTGGCTGCAATTGTGTCCTGTGATGTTGAGCTGTGTACTCCTGACACAATATGTGGAATACAGGTGACAGAGTAGGTGGATTCTATAAAGGGGTAGGGCTTATGAGAAGTAGGAGGAGTCAAAAAGGAAGGGCAGGGCCTGGCGCCTCTCCATCCTAAAACTTCACCAGCCTCCACTGCCCTAGTCTGTCTATATACTACCCTAGCCTGTATATATACTACCCTATCCTGTCTATATACTACATATGTACAACAAACTACACAGTGCTCTCTAAAATCAGTAACCCATCTGTACACTCACAAGCAATCTGGGCTGGGAGGATCGAAAGTCCAGGGATATAGTCCAAAGATGTGGCACAGTTTGGGAAAAAATAAATAAATGCCAGTCCTAAGTGGCAGCACGCTGGAAAGAGCAAGTAAGGACTCTGCAAGGAAATAGGAGAAAAGAGCAGCGCCTCTAAGTGCAGTATTTAAAATAATTTAATAGGTCACAAACACATATACACTCACAATGGTATGGAGTTCACAGGCAAAGGGGATAGTCGGTTCATCCGCAGTGTCCGGGTGAAGAACTCCAGGTGACCGCTGTTTCGCCACAGACGAGGTCGCACTAGTGGCTCCCAGTGCTACCAGCGCTGTAGACGGAGGGGAATCGGGTCTCGGCTAGGCTTGGCTAGTGAATCACTGAATCGAATCAGTGACTCAACTCACTGCAGAGTTTGAATGAGTTGAATCATGAAAGTGAATCAGATTCAACTCACTGTCAAAGATCCTCCCCTTTCAGGATGAGTAGGGAGGGAGCTGAAAACAGCAGCCTCAGCTCATGATTTGCATACTGAGCTATAACAGGATGAGCTGTGTGAGCCATTAAGTCTCCAAATAAATTACAGAGCAGACAAGATTCTCTTTTGTTTGATGTCTATGTGTGAGGCAGGCAGCAGCCAGTCCAGTCTGTGAAAGAAAGAGAAAGCACAGAAGTATCAACATTAAGGCCTCATACACACGGACGTTTTTTGACGCCGGCGTTTTCTGGCGTTTTTTGCAGCTCTCCATGTTAGTCAATGGCCCCATAAAAACGCCGACGTTTTTGAGCTGTAGATGGCGTCGGCATTAGTGAGCTGAAACTAGAACCCACGGCCAGTGCGTTCTGAGGCTGTAACGTTTTGGCATTTTTTGACGCCGACGCCACAATATGCCAACAAACGCCACCTAATATTATACCGGCGTTTTCTGCAGTTTTTTGACGCCAACGTTTTTAGGTTGAAAAATAGCAGAGGGATGATTTTTTTTAAAAAAACGCCTATTGACGCCGACGCTCACTAACGCTCAAAAACGCTGATGCATAACGCCGAAAAACGCCGACTTTTTTTCCTTGACGTCGGGCCCGACGTTTTGTTCATTTTTTTAGAAACGTCCGTGTGTATGAGGCCTAAGTATCAACATTCTGTTTTGTAACATGAGCTGTGTGAGCCAACCTATAACTCCTGAATCAGTGAGTGATTCGTGAGCTGTGTGAGCCAACATATAACTCCTGAGTTTAACTGACTCAAGAGAGCACACAAGTATCAACATTAAGGCTCCATGCACACTGGACGCTATCTGGGCTCTTTCAGCGTCGGGCAGGAGACGCTGCTCACAAAACGTTCTATTTGCAGTGTTTTGTAAGCAGCGTTTAGCGGCGTTTTTCGGCGTCCCCGTTTTTTGGCTTTTTCTTTTTTACTCCATTGGCTTCCATTGACTGCAAAAAATGCCAGACGCCGATATACCGGCGTTTAGCGGCGTTTACCGGCGTCTGGCATTTTTTGTGGTTAGGAGAACTACTTTTGAACGCCAATTCAGGGCGTTCAGATAACAGCCCAAAAACGCCACTGCTGATAAAAGACAATAAACGACCATGTGTGCATGGACACATAGGATAAAATAAAGTGGCGTTTTTGGGCTGTTAAAAAAAATGCCAAAACGACCAAAAACGGTCGTTTTTGAGATACAGTGTGCATGGAGCCTAAGTATCAACATTCTGTTTTGTAACATGAGCTGTGTGAGCCAACCTATAACTCCTGAATCAGTGAGTGATTCGTGAGCTGTGTGAGCCAACATATAACTCCTGAGTTTAACTGACTCAAGAGAGCACAGAAGTATCAACATTAAGTATTAACATTCTGTTTTGTAACATGAGCCAACAGTATAACTCCTGAATCAATGAGTGACTCGTGAGCCAACCTATAACTCCTGAATCAGTGAGTGATTTGTGAGCCAACCTATAACTCCTGAATCAGTGAGTGATTTGTGAGCCAACCTATAACTCCTGAATCAGGGAGTGACTCGTGAGCTGTGTTATTCAACATATAACTCCTGAGTTTAACCACTTGCCGACCGCCGATCGGTATCTGACGGCGGCAAAGTGGCTCTGTAAGGCGAAACGCCATCATATGACGGCGGCCGCCAGATCGCGCACAGTGAGCGTGCGCGCGCCGCCGGAGGCGCGCCCGCGCGCTCACTGTGTTCCAGGGAGGGCCAGGGAGTGGGTGCGGCGGCTTCGATTGCCGCCGGCCACCCGCGATGCCCCCCCGGAGTGAAGGAACGGAGGTCCGTGTATGTAAACACGGACCTCCGTTCTGTGAAGGGGGAAGGGCTGTGATCACAGCCTTCCTGTACATGGAGGCTGTGACCACTTCCCTTCCCCAGCTAGGGCAGTCCCCATACAGTTAGAACACGTCCAGGGAACATAGTTAACCCTTAGAGCGCCCCCTGCAGGTTAACCCCTTCACTGCCAATGGCATTTACACAGTAATCAGTGCATTTTTATAGCACTGATCGCTGTATAAATGCCAATGGTCCCAAAAAAGTGTCAAAATGTTCCGACATGTCCGCTGAAATATCGCAGTACCGCTAAAAATCGCAGATCGCCGCCATTATTAGTAAAAAATAAAAAAAAA
>BLSH010178646.1:1641430-1659627 GCA_018402905.1 Glandirana rugosa
TATGATTTAACCGTGGTGCTGCAGAGCTGGTTCAGTACCCAATCCAATCTTTTCTGCTACCGTCCATCCTTGGATCGTCCTCGGGGTACCCAGGGCCATCCTATGTCCCCTGACAGCCTGACCTGGAGAGGGGACCCAAAAGTGGACTGAATGGTGGACAGATTTAACAAGGTACCCTGTGGGGCAAATCTTGCGCATGGGTTCCCACCCTCTCGGTTCCATGGACCAAAAAAACCCCCCTCCTCCCCCGGGGGGAACCAAGGGAATCCCCCTAAGGGGGCCAGGGGAGAAGTCCCAGGAGCATACTGTTGCAGTTTATTAAGTCTGTCCCAAATGTCCAGAGTTGTTTTGGTCAGGGGAGAGGTCCAGTCCGACAGTCCCCTGTATCCTACCGGGACCCATGGGGCTCCTGCTAGGTTCCTACCTGCCATCGTCTTTTCTAACCTAACCCATGACTTGGTCGAGACGTCGTGGTGCCAATTTAGTATTCGCACTAAGGACATGGCTTTATAATAAGAGTTGATGTCTGGCAGGCCAAGTCCTCCCTCTGCTTTAGATCTACATAGGAGGTCATAAGATAGTCAAGGTTTTTGCCCTGCCAGACAAAGTTTCAACACATAATTTTAATATATAATTTTTATTTTACTTTATTTATTATATTATCTTTTAAAAATGATCTATGATGTTCCTGGGGCTTCTTTCCCCTCTGTGTATATAATTTACAGATATGGCAGTATTGTTTTTAGACTTCTAGTATTTTATTCTTTGGGTTCTGCTGGGCACAGTGATCTGCCCCATACTCACTTCCAGTTCCACTTGTTGCCTTATCATCTTCCGCCCACATCATTATACTGTTTAGGTATATATTTGCCTCTACACATCATGGCCCCAGCTGAGCCTGACGAAGGACCACGAATGGTCCGAACACACACCAATCCCACTGGGTGTTTTGCCGGAAGTGACGCCAACATCCTGCTCCTGGCTGCCAAGACCTGCTTCCCCTCCGTCTACAGCACTGGTAGCACTGGGAGCCACTAGTGCACCACGTCTGTGGTGAAACAGCGGTCCCCTGGAGTTCTTCACCCGGACACCGCGGATGAACCGATTATCCCCTTGGCCTGTGAACTACATACCATTGTGAGTGTATATGTGTTTGTGACCTAGTAAACGATTTTAAATACTGCACTTAGAGGCGCTGCTCTTTTCTCCCATGCCTATATACTACCCCAGTCTGCCCCTATATTGCCCCAGCCTGTTCATATACTAGCCTAGCCTGTCCATACACTACACTATTCAGCGCAGAAGGATCTAAAATAATAGACTGCTATGAAAATTGATGGAATGCAAGCTGAACACTTAAAGGCAATTCATAATCCTCTCAACATAAAAATCAAAATAAATAGTGCAGCACAAACTACAGTCTATATAGAAAGAATACAGTCCATATAAAAGAAGAGATGTGAGTTATGGTGTCAAATACTCAAACTCATGCAGGTGAAGATAATGTGGGTCCTAGTGCCACCACCACTAGCAGCCTCTCATCTCCTTGATGCGGCCACAGGATGTTGTTCCAGAACTGTGAAGTCTTTTTTAGATGTTGTTTGACAAACTCTAATCTGGCCTTCCTGTTTTTGAGGCTCACCAATGGTTTACATCTTGTGGTGAACCCTCTGTATTCACTCTGGTGAAATCTTCTCTTGATTGTTGACTCTGACACATATACACCTACCTCCTGGAGAGTGTTCTTGATCTGGCCAACTGTTGTGAAGGGTGTTTTCTTCACCAGGAAAATAATTCTTTAGTCATCCACCACAGTTGTTTTCCGTGGTCTTCCGGGTCTTTTGGTGTTGCTGAGCTCACTTGTACGTTCTTTTTTAAGGATGTTCCAAACAGTTGATTTGGCCACACCTAATGTTTTTGCTATCTCTCTGATGGGTTTGTTTTGTTTTTCAGCCTAATGATGGCTTGCTTCACTGATAGTGACAGCTCTTTGGATCTCATATTGAGAGTTGACAGCAACAGATTCCAAATGCAAATAGCACACTTGAAATGAACTCTGGACCTTTTATCTGCTCCTTGTAAAAGGGATAATGAGGGAATAACACACACACCTGGCCATGGAACAGCTGAGCAGCCAATTGTCCCATTACTTTTGGTCCCTTAAAAAGTGTGAGGCACATATACAAACTGTTGTAATTCCTACACCGTTCACCTGATTTGGATGTAAATACCCTCAAATTAAAGCTAAAAGTCTGCAGTTAAAGCACATCTTGTCTGTTTCATTTCAAATCTATTGTGGTGATGTATAGAGCCAAAAAGATTAGAATTGTGTCAATGTCCCAATATTTATGGACCTGATTGTATCTGTATGTGGGAAGGCATACCGATTGAAACAAACTCAAACATCGATGTATTCACTTATAAGGGAACCCACTGATAGTTTATCCTCTTCCCAGGGTCAAGGCGACAAGGCTGTAAGGTTTAGACTTGTTGGAATGCAAAATTCATACTGGACTATAATTGATCAGTTTCAGGAATGCACCTACCTTGGCACATATTGCCAAATATGAATATCGGTACAGAAATTGTATATCAGGGAGGGTCCTTATTCCATGGTCCACCCAGGACAGCCCATGGGCCCTCCTTACCCATGTGAGTGGTCAGGGGTCTGTGGCCCACCCCTTTTGCTTTCAGAGAAAAAGGGAATAGACAGGACAGTCCTCAGTTCTCTCCTTACCATCAAAGAACGAACATCTGAGAACCCATGGACTCATCATCGAATCCCTGATTGATCACACACATTTAAAAGCAAGTAACTTTCCCCTTCCATTCTATTTATCTCTTTGCTGCTGTGTATTATGTCTCTTATTGCTTTGTAACATTATTTTTCTGTAAATATTTTACTGTACCCAAACTTGACCTTTTCATTATTAAACCTTATTCTGAAAAGTATTAATCTTGTCCCTAAAGCTCTTAATGCAAGCTATAACGAATCTGTTTGAAGAGTGCTACTGTTTAAAATAACTCATCTGAACATTCCTGTCTGTGGTGACAGCATGTGGTACAGGTGGTTATTCTAAAATCGTATTGGTATTGCTAATTGTTAGAGACCTAACACTCCGGGTCAAAGGTTAGTGGTGACACTGAAAGGGTTAATTGTTTGAATTAGCCCAGTAACAATTGCTCTCAGGCAGCTGGCACTTAGACGGTGGCCCCGCAAGCTGGGAAATCTTTGTGCTGGAAGCAGCTGAGAGTGGTATTGTTGTGTAGTGACAAGCGTGGTGTGAGATCAGGGGGGTCCTCTGTCATCCGTCGGTGAGGAGGGTAGCGATCTGATACCCGTGTTCGTCACACTGGCCTTATCTGTTTCCAGATCGAAGTAGCCCTGCAACTCATTTAAAGGTCGTGAGGTACGCCTCCACGTCATCCGCAGGTGTCATCTTCTGCATGTGATATGAGGCGTGTACAAACCTTGGCTCCACTGTCACAGGAGGTGTGGGCCCCTTTTTTAACTCTAGCAGGGCTTCCACAAACTGCTGGTTCATCTCCTGTTGTGCTGCGATAGTCTGGCGAGTTGCCTCTTGCTGAGCGACCTGTTGTGCTGCAATGGTCTGGCGACTCTCCTCTCGCTGAGCTACAGTGGCCTCTGCGACCTGGTGGTTAATTTCCAGCTGGGCTGCATTGGCTTCTAGCAGGGCCTTCAACTTTTCCTCCATCTTTGAAGGTTGCCACACTGAACCCCACCAAGTGTGGGAGATTAGCTTGTGGGGATCACTTTTCAGGGGAAAAGATTCAACATGGATGTCAGTCTCTTTAAAGTTTGGCGGCATGCCAGGTTTATTTTTACAGGTTTGCAAGATCAAAACACAAACAGACAGAAAACAAAACCTTGCCATCTGGCACTACACTGAATAAAGAGATTCCTCTCTATACAGGGAGGGGCTGTCACTGACACCCACAAAACATAAGCACATTGCAAACCTTGCTTTAGAGTCCAAATTAGCACACAGAGCTCTCTCAGCTTTCTCCCTCTGAGATCCAGGATCGAGCTCAAGTGAGATATCTTCCTGATCATTAAAATGCAGGTGGAGAGGGGTTTGAGTAGACCAGAAAGTCTGGGTCATAACCAGCTCTGCCATGGTGGCCGCCAAAATCTGGGTCGGACTCCCGCTAATCGCCTCAAAATGATCGCATGCGAGGCGACAAGTATCACCCATCCATTGTCGTACCTCGCATAATGTCACAGCAGGTATAGGCATTTTTTTTACCACATCCAAAATTTGCGGTTTTTCACAATTTGCAGGTGCTCTAGGAGCATAACCCCCGCAAATTTCGGGGGTCGACTGTATTCACTATTTACACTTTTTTTTTCTGGGTGCATTGTGATGTAATGTCACAAGAGTATAAACACTCTTCAAAATTAAAACTTCTACTCAGAAGGAGCTGAAGAAGAGGACTCCACAAAAATCAACATTCTAGAACAGATCCAGTTTATAAAAAAAAAAATAGGTAGAACACTTCTGTTAAGATCAGGGGCCACATTTGATTCCCTCTATATTTGCTATATTGCCCATCACAGTTATAAACTTAGCAGAATTTACTATAATACGTAATTCAAACACAGTGTGTATACAAAATAATTTTCACTTTGGATATTTAAAATGTATTAAAAAAAAAAAGTTTAACACCATTAAATGATCCCAAATGGTGTAGATTTGGAAATAGCAGAGCAGGTGCTGGGGGAACAACTTTGAACTGTGGAAGCACTGTGGGAAATACTAATATGTAGCAATGTAACACATCATATCTAGAATGCTAGATAAAGAAACAAATGACAGATCTGGCACTCAACAAAGAGGAATCTACAAAGAAATTTAAACGGATACATACTGTATATATAGAGAGAAAACAATTTCCTGTGTCTAAGAAGCAAAGGAGTAGAAAATGTCCTTTAATATTGATCCTGTTTAATCAGCACAGCTGTACCTTCATTAACCTAATCTATCAAAAAATAATTTCTCTAAGAGCCCATTCACACTGATCAGGATCAATGCAATGCATTTAGGCCAATTTATGTTGTGCGTTAATGTGCATTGAAATAGGACAACCAATTCATTTAAATGGGCTGCCTAACCCAGTCCTTTTCAACCAGGGTGCCTTCAGGTTTCTTCAGGGGTGCCTTGGAAAGATGCCTAAAAATTGCCAACAAAATTGTAAACAAGCCAGTGCGTGGATCAAGCCTGCCTTTTACTTACACAAAGCCACAGGTTTTCATTGTGCATCATTACAACCTTCTAGATGTGCCAATGTCCTGACAACTAATGACCTCATCAGTTGATAAGGAGAATGTCAGATCCCTGCACAGCATTCTTCATTGCCCCTCCCCTGTCCCTTTCCATTATCGCCGGGCTCATATTAGTTAAGTGAGGGAGAGAAAATGAGGTAGATGAGAAACACTAGAATACTAGTCAGTACCAGTGTGCAAATCTGTGCTTGCTTTGGGACAATAAATCAGCTCTAACCTTGGGTGTCCTATGTATGTAGATGTTGGTGCATAGTGTAAAATTATTAGTTTCATTTGTTAACATTTTAAGGTTGAATATGCTTTTTTATTGTAAACATAGTCATGAGTTAACAAATGGAACAAGAGACATCATCTTGTGAAGGTCAGGTATAGAAAGCTTAGGTTGCCAATGAAGCTCAGTACTGTAATCATCAGTTACAAATATGAAAAATAAAAGAACAGAAAAAAGATACAGTGAGCAAATCATAAAACCAAAGCAGACAACTAAAATGGCAATCCAAGTAATGCCTATCATGCGGGGCTCGTGGTCTCCAGTATATTATCATGCTATACCTAATTATATGACAGTATTAAGTGAAGAGATAGTAGGAAAAATAGTGAATGGAAAAAGGAGGAAAGGGAAGAAAGAAGAGCAGAGATAGGGTAGGTCACGAGTTGAAATCGAGTTGTTAATCATAAAGACAATTTGTAGTTCCATTTGGGTCTATAATGCATCCAAACATACCACAAAGATTAGAATTTTTCCCATTGGTCTAGTTCTCTAGCTCTCATTTCCTCCATAAGCATGGTATTGTTAATTTCAGAGATCCAAGAAGACAATGTTGGGGTAACAGTGGTCTTCCAGAATCTAGATATCAATTGTCTGGCCGAGGCCAGGAAGAATTGAAGTAGAGAATTTTTTTTGATGTTTAACAGATCCAGGGAGGATAGAGAGCAGAGCAATAGTGGGGGTTGGGGTGAGGGGCTTGTCTTATAGCTCAGAGTAGATTTGAAAAATCTGTTCTCAAAATGGATGTATCGCCTCACATTCCCACCATGTGTGAAGATAAGTCCCTCTCGCTCCGTGACATCTCCAGCAAACGTCCGCTGCGGATGGAAATATACGGTTGAGGGTGATTGGATCTCTATACCATCTTGAGATCAATTTGTAGTTTTTCTCCTGCGAGTAGCTGGAGATAAACGATTTATGTGTAAAGAGAAATGCCTTTTGCCATTGCTCATCAGTCAACTCCACACCCAGATCCCTGGACCAGTACATCGCTGACAAAGTGTGGCAGGGGGTCTCAGTCAAAAGACAGAGTTGTTCAAAATCTGAGTCATCTATGTACTTGTTGCGAGGCCCAAAGCGTTTTACAATAGGAAGAAATATGTAAGGCTGTCAACCAATTAATTCTAGAGCTGGGACCGTGGGTACGGTCTACAAAGGTGCCTTGGGAGGTATGTACAAATGAGTGGGCTGTTGGCCAGGGAGATCTGGAGTATGTCCCAAAGGAAGGAGCCCTTCTGCTTTCAGGGAGATCAGCGTTGTCAAAGAGCGGAGTGAGCTAGGATCAGTGGACAACCGATAACTGTCCCTCCTGCGGTACCAGACCCATAGGGCCTCAACTGTCAGGGGGAAAGCCCAGGCAGAGTGCTAAACGTTCCTCCGTAACCCCAAGGTAGTGCCCTTAGGTCTATAGGGGCCATATCCTGTTCCTCCGCGCTAACAATTTTAATCGACGGGCGCGGGAACCACTCCAGAAGGCGAGAGAGGATCGCGGCTGAGTGAAATATTTCGAAGTCTGGGAGACCTGCACCTCCCTCTGACTTAGGATAACACAGTAATTTATGTTTGATTCTAGGGTGACTCCCACGCTAGATGAACCGAATTATCAGGGACCTCAAGGAGCGAAAGAAAGCTGAAGGTAGTGAGATAGGCAAGGCTTGAGAGAGGTACAACAGCTTGGGGAGGATGTCCATTTTCAACGTATTTATGCGTCCGAACCAAGAAGTCGGAGTATCACGCCAGGATTCCATCAGTCTTCTGATCTTAGTGAGAAGGGGACTATAATTTAGTCCGTATAAATCTTGAAAACGTGCCGGCATATTGGTCCCTAGGTACGTAATGGCTTTAGGCTACCATCGGAAATTAAAGTTAGTCTGAAGGACAGACAGTGTCTGAGGAGGTAGAGAAACCTTCTGTTTTGGTTAAGTTCAGTTTAAAATTACTCAGGGCCCCAAATCTACGGATCTCCACCAAAATGGAAGGGATGCTAATGTGGGGATGTGTAACATATAATAAAAGGTCGTCTGCATAAAGTGAGAGCTTACAGTCATCGAGGGAGTCTTTAGGCCATTGATGGAAGGATTGGATCTTATGGCTTGTGCTAAATGCTCAATCACTATGGCAAATAAAAAAGGCGAAAGGGGGCAGCCTTGACTCGTGCCGTTGGAAATTACAAATTGGTTGGAGTGGATGCCGTTAACAAGGATGGTGGCAGAGGGCGAAGAATACAGGGACATGATACGAGAAAGCGTCTTAGGACCTACACCTATTTGGTATAAAGATTTACTGAGAAAGGGCCGACTAACCCTATCAAAAGCCTTCTCCGCGTCACACGAGAGAAGGCATGTTGGGATGTGTTGTTTTTGGGCAAAGGAGATGAGATGCAAAGTTTTTGTGGTATTGTCCCTGGCTTCGCGTTCAGGGACAAACCCTACCTGGTCGCCTTGTATGATGGAGGGGAGAAGGGGAGAAAGTCGGTTCGCTAAGATTTTGGCAAGAAGTCTATGTTCAGGAGCGAGATGGGCCTATAATTGCTACATATTGCGGGATCTTTATTGGGCTTTGGTATGACCGCTTTTTGGGCCTACAGGAATAGAGGGGAAAGAGATGGAGAGTCATCTATTGCATTAAAGGCTGAGGTCAGTAGTGGGCCTAACTGAGGCACGAGGGTCTTGTAAAATCAGGGCGTGAACCCGTCTGGGCATGGGCTCTTTCCATTTTTCAAGCCCTTGATGACCTGAAGAATTTCAGAGTCCAAAATAGGGGAGTCCAGGTTACTAGCCTCCGCAGGGGAGATGGTAGGTAGCACTGTCTCTGCTATGTAAGTCTCCAGATCTATGGGGCCTTCAGGGGAGTGCTCGTACTGGGGGGCAGGGGGGAGATTGTAAAGTGAGGAATAACAAAAGCGAAATTCCTCTGCAATATCCAGGTTAGCATGTTTTTTAACATTATCAGGGGAGAGGATGAAAGGGATCCATGAGCGGTTTTGTCTAGGGTGAAGAACCCGTGCTAAGTGCCTACCACAGTGATTGGCCTGAGTGTAATGTACAAACCGCCCCCTGTCCCTGGCCACCAACGACTTTTCTGAAAGGAGACGCATTGTTAACATTTTAGAATGTGGTGCATTGAGGTTGTGCATAATTTTAAAGGGTGCCTTGACTGAACAAAGGTTGAGAAACACTGGCCTAACCCACCATAATGAGCATGTATTGTGGTGTGTTGCATTGCAGGTCAATTGTGGAGGTGCATTGAGGGGCCAATGAAGATCACTCCAACACACAGTAACTGCCAAAGTAAAGTCCCAACCCCTGAAGAACAACCCCACACCATAACCCCCCCTCCACCAAATGATTTGGAGCAGTGCACAAAGCAAGGTCCATAAAGATATGGATGAGTGAGTTTGGGGGGGAGATACTTGACTGGCCTGCACAGAGTCCTGACCTCAACCCGATAGAAGACCTTTGGGATGAATTAGAGCAGAGACTGCTAACCAGGCATTCACATCCACATCAGTGCTTGACCTCACAAATGCACTTCTGGAAGAATGGTCAAACATTCCCATAGACACATTCCCAAACCTTGTGGACAATTGAAGCTCTTATAGCTGCAAAGGGTGGGCCAACTCAATATTGAACTCTTCGGACTAAGACAGGGATGCCATTAAAGTTCATGTGAATGTAAAGGCAAGCCTCCCAATACTTTTGGTAATATAGTGTATATGAAATTTATCAATCTGACTGCTTATCTCATTTGAGGCCCTAACATACCACAACAATACAAAAGTACAAACACCCTCATAATGACCAATTTTTGGAAAGTACTGTAGATACTCCAAGGTATTTATTAAGGCATGGCGAGATAATTTTTTAGAAAACAAAGAATGTAAACAAAATTTGAATATATTACACAAAACTATTTCTTACACAGCATGGGCATACTTACAATTATACCCCAAAACACATTCTTCTACTTGTTCTGAGTATGGGGATATCACATGTGTGAAACTTCTTTGCTGCCTGGACATATAGAGGGGCCCAAAATCCAATGAACATCTTTAGGCTTTAAAGTAGCATAAGTAATACATATGATTCCCTGGCTATCTACCACATTTCGTATATCCTAGAAGCAAAGTGCACCCACAAAATGAGCACATTTTGACAATTTGCTTCCTCTGAATGCTGATTGCTGTGAGAGGAAACAGCAAAGGCTGTTTACAAGTGTGATAGCTGTGATTGGTCAGAGTGATCCCATGGTACAGGGTCAATTACATTGGCCCTGTACCCCAATCTGTAATCTGCTGTGTCTTAAGAACACAGAAATCACAGTGCATGAGTGCCGATAGTGGGAAAATGTTTTAATATGCCCTCGGGAAGCAGCTGTTTAGGTGTTTTAATGCAGTGGATGGACAGTAGGTGGTACTCTGCAGATAGGCATTGCAATGTTTTGGGGGCTTTTCTCAGCAAAATAATTACACTCTAATGTTGATTTCTTGGTTTTAAAATGGCTGGTGTGGGTCATGCTGAAAATGAGCCCTTAGTACAAACAATAAAGTACGCTGCACATAGGCACTACAACATTTTGGAGGCTTTTTGTTACCAAAATAAATAGATTCTAATGTTGATTTCTTGATTAAAATCTGTTTTTTGTGGTTCCTGTTTAAACTGGAACCTAGTACAAGTGATTAGGTACTCTTCATGTAGGCACTACAATGTTGTTTTTTAAAATGTTTATTTTAAAATAGCTGGTGTGGGTCTTTAAACGTTTTAGGACTGTGCACTTACTCACGCACGTGAAGTAAATACAGTTATGCTGATTTCTTGCATTTTACAATAGGCTTTTATTTTTGTAAATAATAAACTTTAATGCTGTCTTTTCATTAAAACCTGGCTGGAGTGAGTCCTGTTGACAGACAGCCTAAGAAAAGCGATACCTGCTACAGTTTCCTGGGGGCTTTTTAAAAAAAAAAAACTAAATTATAATATTGATTTTGCTAAAAACTGACTGGCCTGTTCAATATGTAGTCTAATACTAAATTACAGTGCATGAAGACAGTACAATATTTTTCTTTTTTTCTGTAGACTAAAACACTATCATTTTGATTTCCTATTTATAAACCTGCCAGTTGTCCCCTTCTTTATCTGCAGACTACTAAAGCTACCTATGTAGTGTGAATCACATCTCTCCAATATATCTGCATTTTTTTTCTCTGAAGTAATGCCCTCATATTTTTATTACTAATTATCTGCAGACTACTAGAGCTGCCTATCTAGTGTGCATCACGACTCTCCAATATTTCTGAATTTTTTTCTCTGAAGTAATGCATTTTTTATTTCCTAATCATTAATCTTGATCTGTCCCTCTTAAGGTGCAACCTTGTAAAAGTGCTTGCACACTGTGGAGTGAGTCTGTACAATTTTTCTGACCGTTTTTTATAGAATTTTTATAAATTTATAATTCATTATAAACACTCCACGACCAAATAAGAGCACATGCTTACCCCAGATTACTTAAATGCAGCTGCAATCCACCCAGCTGCATTGAAGGCCCTCTCTGACATGACAAGTGCATCAGAGCAGGCTAGTATCTAAAGGTCATCTAAAGGTATCACCCCTTAAATATGTTCATTTTGGGAAGATCCCGCCCATCAAGTAAATATTGTGTGAGGGATCATGGTGCATTCTTCGATGCTTAGGCCAGGCGAAAAAAAAAAAACCCTCAAGTCATTTTTCTTTTCCTATGAGCTTTTGTAGTACGGCCCATCCCTTCTTAACTTACCGCTTGGTTCTCTCGCCTTTTGAGAGGACAACCTGTGTTGTTTATATGAGTGTACAAACATACCATATCACAGTAAATCACTGAAAGTAATACTTAGTACCCAATAGTAGTGCTATATCAAAGAAACCAGGCACCAAATCAGATAGTAAAGGCAAATCTAATATACTGTATTGTCACCCAATATGGTTGGTAACTATGCAAGCATAAAATGGATTAACAATGGTAAAAACACAAATAAGCATACAAAGTGATTAACAGTAACAACTAGGCATAACATGAGCATCCAGATCAGCATAAACAGTAGCAAGGTCACCTCAAATGCAATAGTGAGCAGTAGCAAAGTTTAATCTTCCGAGTGCTGAAACTATACTGCCAGAATGCAGCAATGCAGCAGCAATGCTAGTCCTAGACTGACTGGGTATACACTGTCTGAAAGAATAGCAGGATGGTTGCAGAGGGGACAAGGGAACAAAGGGGGATTGCAGAATAATTATTATAGGAAGGACAGTCCTTTGAAATAGTACAAATGGCAAATGCCCCAACCTATAACTGGCCTTAACAGCAATAAGCACATGGAAGCGCGATGCATGTCAAACAAAACCAAAGAAAAATTCCCAGCTCAACTTACCAACCAGCCTGCAACAAACTGAATTGTCCTGTCTAACAGTTCACTTTAACCACTTCAGCCCCGGAAGGATTTCCCATGTTAGGACCAGAGCATTTTTTGCAATTCGGCACTGCGTCACTTTAACTGACAAATGCGCGGTCGTGCGACGTTGTACCCAAAATAAATTTGCGTAATTTTTTCCCCACAAATAGAGCTTTCTTTTGGTGGTATTTGATCACCTCTGCGTCATTTCTGATCGCCGCTATAAACAAAAAAAATAGCGACAATTTTGCAAAAAAAAACTTTTTGCTAATGTACAAATCCAAAAAAAATATAAAAAAAAAATGTTTTCATCTATTTTGGCCGATTTATATTCTTCTCATATTTTTTGTAAAAGAAATTGCAATCTGCGTTTATTGATTGGTTTTCACAAAAGTTGCCGCGTTTACGGCTGAGAATTAATTTCTGGGGTTTTTATTTATTTTTTATTTTTTACTAGTAATGGCGGTAATCTGCAATTTTTATCGGAACTTTGATATTGGGGCGGACATGTCGGACATTTTTGACACTTTTTTGGACCAATGGCATTTACACAGCGATCAGAAATTTAAATATCCACTGATTACTGTATAAATGTCATTGGCAGTGAAGGGGTTAACTTGCAGGGGGCAGGGAAGGGGTTAGGGGTTTAGTTTGCACACATTTGCAAATACATGCGTAAGCTGCAGAGGCTGTGACAAGGCATCCCAGTATTATCTGCAGCCCTAACTATAAATTTTGAGACCCTACATAGTAGGAGCACATATATAGTAATGGATAGATTGAGGGCATGTTTGTCTGAAGGGAGCCCACCCCTCATTAAAGACGCAAGGGCATAATGGACATACAGCAAATAGCACAATAGCAGCAAAGGTGTCCAGTGCACCTCATCACCAAATACCCCACAGTACACACTAACCAGAGTAAATTAACAGAGAATTCAATATGCTAGAAGAGATGTGTTTCATCACATTAGTACTCCCACATTGTGATGCAACACAGAGGAAATAGCAAGCCATGCATCAATGTGTCCCTAGGGACAAGCATCCTGAGAATAATACATGGACATTGGGGAATCAATTGGCCATGACACTACAAACTTCAGCAAAACATGTGAGCCCATCATTACAAGGTAAGGCAAACAAACAACACAAGGAATCTGTGTAATACAACAAAATCTATAAAACAAATACATTTGAAAGTGTGAAACCCTTTTAAATTCCCATAGCACTGTATACAGTTGTGCTCATAAGTTTACATACCCTGACAGAATTTATGATTTCTTGCCCATTTTTCAGAGAATATAAATGATAACACAAAAACATTTCTTTCACTCATGGTTAGTGTTTGGCTGAAGCCATTCATTATCAATCAACTGTGTTTACTCTTTTTAAATCATAATGACAACAGAAACTACCCAAATGACTCTGATCAAAAGTTTACATATCCCAGTTCTTAATACCATGTATTGCCTCCTTTAATATCATTGACAGCTTGAAGTCTTTTGTGGTATTTGTGGATGAGGCTCTCTATCTTCTCAGATGGTAAAGCTGCCCATTCCTCTTGGAAAAAGCCTCCAGTTCCTGGAAATTCTTGGGCTGTCTTGCATGATCTGCATGTTTGAGATCTCTCCAGAGTGACTCAATGATATTAAGGTCAGGAGACTGAGATGGTCACTCCAGAACCTTCACTTTATTCTGCTGTAGCCAATGACAGGTCGACTTGGCCTTGTGTTTTGGATCATTGTCATGTTGGAATGTCCAAGTACGTCCCATGCACAGCTTCCTGGCTGATGAATGCAAATGTTCCTCCAGTATTTTTTGATAACATACTGCATTCATCTTGCCATCATTCTGACCAAATTTCCAGTGCTTTTGTAGCTCACACATCCCCAAAACATCAGCGATCCACCTCCGTGTTTCACAGGCCTTGTTGACTTCTCTCCAAATGTAACGTTTATGGTTGTGGCCAAAAAGCTCAATTTTGGTCTCCAAAACTCCAAATGACTCCAAATGACTTTGTGCCAGAAGGTTTGAGGCTTGTCTCTGTGCTGTTTGGTGTATTGTAAGTGGAATACTTTGTGGCATTTGCGTAGTAATGGCATTCTTCTGGTGACTCGACCATGCAGCCCATCTTCCTTCAAGTGCCTCCTTATTGTGCATCTTGAAACAGCCACACCACATGTTTTCAGAGAGTCCTGTATTTCAGCTGAAGTTATTTGTGGGTTTTCTTTGCTTCCCGAACAATTTTCCTGGCAGTTGTGGCTGAAATTTTAGTTGGTCTACCTGAACGTGGTTTGGTTTCAACAGAACCCTCGTTTTCCACTTCTTGATTAGAGTTTTAACACTGCTGATTGGCATTCTCAATTCCTTGGATATCTTTTTATATCCCTTTCCTGTTTTATACAGTTCAACTACCTTTTACCGCAGATCCTTTGACAATTCTTTTGCTTTCCCCATGACTCAGAATCCAGACTCGTCAGTGCAGCACTGGATGAAAGATGCAAGGGTCTGTCAGGAGTCCAGAAACTCATTGACCTTTTATACACACACACTAATTACAAGCAAACAGTTCACAGGTGAGGATGATTACCTTTCATAGCCATTCAAACCCCTGTGTCAACTTGTGTGCGTGTTATCAGGCCAAAATCACCAGGGTATGTAAACTTTTGATCAGGGTAATTTGGGTAGTTTCTTTTGTCATTATTATGTAAAAGAGTAAACACAGTTGTGTGATCATAATATTCTCTGAAAATGGCCAAGAAATCATAAATTCTGCCAGGATATGTAAACTTATGAGCACAACTGTATTATGCTGATTGAGAATGATACCTAAATATTCTTGAGTATATCCACACGCTCAGCTAATAGCACTTCATGGGGAAGAGAATTCCAAGTTTTCACTGGTTGAACAGTAAAAAGAAACATTCTCAGTTTAGGATCAAATCTCCTTTCAGCCAATCCTAAGGTGGAACTTCTGCTTCTTTGCACCATCCACCCATCTTTAATTATTGCCATTTTTTTTGGGGGGGTGGGTAGGGGAGCAGGTATCTGGTTTTGACAGGTGCTCAATCCCATATCCGGTCAGATTGTTGCGGCAATCTGAGTGGATGTTTTCCCCCCCTCCTTCCCCCGCAGCCTTTTGGGACACATAACAGGTCCCAGAAGAATGTGGGACCATTCAGAAAGTGTGGCGCTGCTCGCGCATGCACAGTGGGAGATTGGCTGTGAGTGCCGACGGGCGAATGCGTCCATGGATTACAAATATGTCTTGTGCCATGCCACGGCGGACATTCCCACTGGATTACAAATATGTCTAGCGTTCTGCTAAAGCTGGGCATTAAAACTACTTTGCAAACATTTGTTCCAATTCCTGCCTGCAGTAAAAGTGTGTCTGGGAGTGTTTTTGCTGAATAAGGAGAGACTGTGTTAAAGAGTTGTCCAGCAAAGTGGTGGCCACTACAATTTACTGTTGTCATTGATAATGATTACCAACAAGTCTGGGCAAGTCCTGCCAGCATTTGGGCACAAGGGGTTACAGAATCGTGACATGCAGCAAGCCTGCTTATCAGGACATGTGGCGCCAGCTCGTCTGGAAACATGGGGGCGGTGCTATGTCCTGGGAGAGTTAGCATGCTTGCACCCAGCGGAAGACATCAGCGAGATGGCGGAGAGTAGGATGTTGCCAGCTATGTCAAAGCAGCTTATGTTGGTGGATACCGGTCTCTGCCTTGAACACTTCAGGGGACTCACCCTCGGAGTAGTGGAAGGGAGAGAGAGACTTTTTTGTCTCTGTTATGCCCGGAGTGTCCGTACCCTACAACGGTGATGAATGCATGGGTCCTGTGTGGGCAGCGGTCGTCTATTCAGCAAGACCCATGCTACTTCACCGTGGATCTGTGCTTAGGGATGTGTGTACCGGAGAGGCAAAGATCTCAGCAGCCTGGAGGGGGCCTGGAACCACTTCAGCGGAGCAGAGGGGAGTTGTTATCGAATGGCTCCACCGTGATTGGAGAAACTTTGCAAAGAAAGGAATAAGCAGTGATTGTCAAATGAACTGGGGACAAGAACCCTGTGAGTATTGCCCTGCAGGAGTCAGCGTCGATTGGTGAGTCCAGCAGAGTCAATTTTGGTGGGGGACGCTCTCTCTGGAAAGCAGCAGGAGGAGAGCAATAATGTGCCTATTGACTGGGGTTCTCCCAGACTGCTGTCTAAATTTGGGTCTCTAGAGAAGTTGGTGGAGTGCTCAAGCCCAGAGGATGGGAGGATGGGAGACCGGGGACTGGTTCCCTGGTTCCAGGAGATTTGGAAACAGAGAAAAACCCAGTATTATCACTGAGTGTCTGAAAAACAGCAGGAACTCCAGTCCCCTACAGTTGCCGTTTCTTCCATTAAGCCATCTCAGTTCAGGGAGGGAGATCAGTGGGTGATATTGCTTGATCCTCATCGCCTTGCCCAGGACTGTGAGGTAGTATGGCATAGGCTGCACACTTCATGGACTGTTAGGAGAACAGTGGAGTGTGCATGTTCCCCTGAACTGCAGGTCAAACCAGCCTGCCACTCTGTGCCCCTAAGGAAGGGACTTGCCCACTGGAAAGACACTTGGGTGAAGTTTGCTCTGTTTGTTTGTTTTTTTGAAGCCTGCAATTTGGGAGGGGCTCCTCCCACCAGGAACTTTAAAGAATTCTTTAAGTAATGATTTTCTTTTTCTGCTCTGCTGTGAGTCTTTAACCCCTCACTGGCAGAGCAGGCAGGGACGGTGTGGAAAGTTGTTATGTTTCTATTAGGAGGCTTGTAACTCCCTCCGGATAGGCTGTTTGTTCAGTTAGTTAGTTTAGCAATTTCACTAAAGTTAGATTAGATAGTTGTGTTTTCCTTCTCTTAGGATTCCTGATGGAACGGCTGTTCATCTGTATCCGTTGAGAGTCAAGTCAAACGTCAACTGTTGCTAACTAGGTGGATGGAGGGCTTCCCTTTAGGGGGAGGTGCTCCAACACAGGAAATGTACAGTATGCTGCATGTAGATAGATGCAGGGATTGTAGATAGGAATTGTGATAAACTGTATATTGTAAATACTGCAAAAATGGAGGTGATATATTTTTGATACTTATTTATACATGTACAGTTTTGTATTTCCCCTTCCAAGTTTGTTCCCTTTTCCCCTCCCATTTTCTGATTCTGGGAAGCCGTGCTCTTGGGCCCAAGAGCTTTTTTTGCTAATTTTTCAGCTGGGGACCAGCTGATGTTTAGGGGGGTAGCGGGGGAAAGTGTAGCGCCCCCATAGTGTAGGTGTGTTTTCTTGCAGGGTGGAAAGCGTAAGTAAAAACATAGTAGCAATAGCTGCAAAGGCAGATGCAAATGTTTGTGATCAGATTGAACAGTTAATTAATGAGAAATGTGTATTGGAACAGAAAATGAGTGAATTGCAGGTAACCTGTAAACAAAGAGAAAGTTGTTTAGCTTATCTAAACCAAAGAGAAGCTGAGAATGAGTGTAAGATAACAATGCTTAGGGAGGAGCTGGAGGAAGCTCAGATGACCATAAAACAATTATCTAACAAATATTCCAATGCTGAGCAGTCTCAATGTTTAACACAGGAGGAACAACAATTAGGGACACCGGATGCTCGGGTTGATGCAAATGATATTGCTCTGGCTGGAATCAATGCTGGCAATGTGGAGGAGGAGTATTTAGACAAAAGTGCTGGAACTGCTCTTGAAATTGATTCAGGTGTTGAAATGGAGAACACGCCTGATCTTTTTGAGAACAGTAGCAGTGTAACAGTGGAGACTTCGGATGAGTCCATGGTTAGCGATTACTCCTCAGACAATGACAGTGTAATGTCAGGTGATTCCAAACATAGCAATGGTATGCAGAAACGTGGGTCTCCATCGCCATATACTTATAGACAGGCCTATGCAGGGAGACCAGCTCTCAAGTGCTTCGCCTGTAAAAAGTGGGGTCACATTGCAAGATATTGTTTGATGTCTAATAACAATAATATGCAGAGAAAATCTCAGTACCCTAAAACTACACCGAGGCGTTATGAAGTTTACTCCGCCAGATGGGGTAGCAATCCGAGGCATAAAGGCCAGAATTATCAAACCCGTGTCCCCTTTAAAACCCAGATGCTGAGACTACAAGCTGAAAATAGTCAGTTAAGACAGGAAAGGCATGGGTATTTGGAGCAGCTGAATAAATTTAAA
>BLSH010178646.1:1668131-1683508 GCA_018402905.1 Glandirana rugosa
TAAATCAGTACAATCTTTTAAACTTGAATTTCGACATGAGGTCTTTAATTCTGTAAAACATTTTACATGTCCATATGATACTCAATTTAGGTTGCTCCATGTACGTTGGAGGACCTGAATAGAGAAAGTCAGCAGCTACAAACACTGCAACTGCTGACTTTTAATATATGGACACTTACCTGTCCAGGGAGCCTGTGATGTCGGCACCCCAGCCAATCTTCGGATCTGCTGTCGGGTGCAGCCACCGCCATTTCTGGTAAGGGAACCAGGCATTGAAGCTTTTCCCCTTCACAGCCAGTTCCCTACTGCGCATGCGCGAAGCGCGCTGTGCTTTCCAAGTGGTCCGGCGGCGGTAGAAGGAGGAGGGGGCCGAACTTTCGGTACCCATTCCCCTCTCCCCTGAAAGGTGCAAAATGTGGCACTGGAGGGGGGAGGAGAAGGATAAGTGGAAGTTCCACTTTTGAGTGGAACTCCGCTTTAAAGAGATAAGTCCAGGAGGTTGCATGTACCTCGTTGGATTTAACTCATAGTATACCTGTACATTTTACAAAATGTCTTAATTTCTGGAGTACAGCTTTAAGTTCAAATTTTCTAACATGACTAAATCTAGGATCATCTAGAATCGCTGGGTTACATTGATGGTAAGCCAAACATATGCAGTTCTGTGCAGTATAATCAATTACACATGAACACACATAACAAGAACAAAATAAAAACCATAACTCACTGGTCATGTTGAAGATGCAAACTGGATTAACATCAAAGCACAAAGATTATTTTTGGAAGTTAATGTTGATGATGTGACCAGGCACATTATAAATAAATTCTCTCTCTGGCTTTGTGTATTCTGCGGCATGCACAGTGCTTACTAAACTGAGAACATCAGTGCCAACATTTATTAAAAGGATATTCAAGCCAGGTAAATACATATATTTGAAACAAAAATAGTAATTAACCACTTGCCGATCGACTCGCGTAAATATACGGCAGCAAGTTGGCTCCGCTGCGCAGATCCCCATTTATAAACGTGCCTGCCTCGCAGTCCGTGAGCATGGCCGCGGGTCGGGCGGACTCGATGTCCTCCGGCGACCCGCGATTGCCTGTTATAGAGGAAGAATGGGGAACCGCCGATGTAAACACGGGCGGTTCCCCGTTCTGACAGGCGGCATGACAGAGATCTACTGATCCCTGTAATCTGGATCAGTTAGATCTGTCATGCCCCTGCCAGCCCAGCCCCCACACAGTTAGAACATCCTAGGGAACACACTTAACCCCTTGATTGCCCCTTCAGGTTAATCCCTTCTTTGTCAATCACATTTATACAATAATCAGTGGATATTTAAAGATCTGTTCGCTGTATAAATGTCATTGTTCCCAAAAAAAGTGTCAAAAATGTCTGATATGTCCGCCGCAATATCGCAGTCCCGATAAAAATTACAGATCGCCGCCATTACTAGTAAAAAAAGTAAACACGCCAGAAATTAATTCTCATGGTTTGTAAACACGGCAACTTTTGCACAAACCAATCAATATACGCCTATTACGATTTTTTTTTTACCACAAATATGTAGAAGAATATATATCAGCTTAAAATGATGAATACATTTGTTATATATATATATATATATATATATATATATATATATATATATATATATTTTTTTTTTCTTTTTTTTTTTTTTCGGACCTGTATTATAGCAAAAAGCAAATAATATATTTTTTTTTTTCAAAATTGTTGCTCTTTGTTTGTTTGTAGCGGTGATCAGAAGTGATGCAGAGGTGATCAAATACCACCAAAAGAAAGCTCTATTTGTGGTTAAAAAAGAACATCAATTGTGTTTGGGTAAACGTCGCACAACCACGCAATTGTCAGTTAAAGCGACGCAGTGCCGAAAGTGCTCTGGTCAGGAAGGGGGTAAATCCTTCCGGGGCTAAAGTGGTTAAGCTGTGCATAAGCACCCTTGCTGTCTATAGCTGCATAGTATAAGCAAGGTAACGCCACTTTTCACATCCTGAAACATACCCCTCTACTCTGCTCTTTGGATTAGCGATTAACATCAAACATGATGGTGACCACCAAGAGTTCTTCTTTAAATCCACCCAAGTACTTCTCCATTTTACCTATGAGCTCCAACTGACACAGTTGGAGGGGTAAAATTGACTGTGACACAAACATGTGCAGGGCTGTGAAGTATAATCAGCTCCACATGAAATGTAACAAGAATAAATGCATAAATCGCTCGTCATGTTGAAGATGCAAACTGGATTAACATCAAAGTGCAAAGATCACTTTTGGGAGTTAATGGTGATGATGTGACTAGACATACATGTTATGAACAAGATCACTCTCTGGTTTCATGTACTCTGCGACATACACAGTTCTTACTAAACTGAACATCAGTGCCAACATTTATTAAGAAGATATACTTATCAAACTGGCAAATACACAGATTTGAAACAAAAATAGTAATTAAGCTGTGCATAAGCCCCCTTGATGTCTTGTATGGCTGCAAAGCATAAGGAAATGCCTCTTTCCACATCTTGGTATTTAGGCATGTTATCTCCAACTTGGATTAGCGTTTACCATAATACATGATGGTGACCAAGAGTCCTTCTTTAAATCCACCAAAGTACTTCTCCGTTTTACCAATCAAACAGTTGGAGGGGAGCAACAGGAGAGTAGGGACTGGCCAGACAGGGCTCATATTGACGCAGTTGGCCAGCTTGAACATGTATTGCAATATATGCAATTCAAGAATCCAAGTATTGACTTTGTAAAAAAAGAATGTATACTCACCTAGGTAGATGCAGCATCAATGCAATGCTGTCCCCTGATGGCTCTGCAGTGAGAAGTGAGCGATCAAACATTGCTGATCAGTCAGTTATCGCCAGTATTAATTTCGTAGACTAAAACCTACTAAAATATTTTCGTCGACTAACATAATACCATTTTAGTCGACTAAAATATGACTAAAACAATTGAGATGACTAAAATACAACTAAAACTAAGTCAAAAGACTAAAACTAAATTGAAATTTGACGTTTTTCACTCCAGCAGTATATAACGATTTTGGAAATTGTAGAGAAATGCTTAAATGCATTACAATTTAACTACACCCATTAGACTTTAGACAACTAAAAATTGTTTTAGTCGACTAAAATGATTTTAGTCAACTAAAATGTAGGACATTGCACGGTTTGCCAGCTGCTTGCTTGAAGTCTGGAGAGCTGATCACCCAGAGATGGCTGTAGCAGGCTGGAAGCACTGGAAAACTGGAAGTGCTGAGGTACCTGACAAGGGAGAAACCAGTAGCAGAGCCAGGGGTCATACACATTAGATCAGTCCAGAAGCACAACGGGAACAAGCCGGTGTCAGGTATGGAAGACAGGGTAAGCAGGGTCACAAACCAGGCTGGGGTCAAACACTGGAGAGAAGCAGCAGCAAAGTCCAAATAAAAGCCAGGGGTCAGAGCCAGTGAATCAGAGAGCAAGGTCAAGGCAAGCCGGGTCTGTAACGGTAAGTCCACAGATCAGGATACAGAGGCACAGGTACATGGAATAGCTGAGGTAATCCAGCAACGTCAGGTTGTCAGTAGCAGGTTTAAAATAGGCAGCTTGCCACCAACATATGTCACAGTGCGTGCGCCTGTTAGAGCTACCGCGCATGCCTGTTCTGGCCAACTTGCATCTGCGCGTGATGCGTGCACCTGCGTATAGGAGCTTTGTGCCCATCCATGTTGGTTATGGGCAACATTGTAATTTCTGCCACGAGCAGCTCCCTGACAGTGCCCCCCCCCCCAAAGAGCAGCCCCCTGGATGCCCAAACGGGACTCTTTTTCCAGGCATCTGTCGCAAGTTCTGTAGCAGTTTTTATGTTTCCTGTAGGCTCCCAAGAATTTTCCTCTGAGAAATAGCCACTTAACAAGGAATGGAATTTGCCTACGTCCAGGATGACTTCCACTTCGTACTCAGTGTCATTCCCCATAATGACTGGGGGAGGTGGAAACTCTTCTCTCCCTGGGAATGGGCTCAGTACAGCTGGTTTCAACAAGGAGACGTGGAACACCGAGTAGATCTTGTAGGATACTGGTAGTCCAAGTTCAAAAGCCACAGGGTTCACTTCTCTTTTAATCTCAAACAGGCCCAACAAATTTTTCCCCAGTTTCCTGGAAGGACAAGAAAGTTTGAGATCAACAAAAGATAGCCATACGTTGTCACCCACCTTGTAGATGGGATTCCCTCTACTCCTTTTGACATATAGTTTCTTGAAATCCTCTTGGGCCTTTCTTATGTTCTCCTGGAGGACCTGGTAGTTGGTTTGGATAAAGTTTATCCTATCTTGTACAGCTGGTACCAGGGATTCAGGAATGAGGTTTGGCAGGAATGAGGGGTGAAACCCATAGTTGGCCCAGAAGGATGACTGATTGGCCCAGTGTACAGAATTATTGTATGCAAATTCAGCGCATGGCAGTAAAGATGCCCAGTCATCTTTAGAAAAGGAACAGAAGCAGCATAGATATTGTTCCAAAGTTTGGTTCGTCCCTTCTGTTTGGCCGTTACTCTGAGGATCATAGGCAGAGGATAGACAGACTTCAATGGACAAGATCTTGCAAAGATTCTTCCAAAGGCCGGAGGTGAACTGCACCCCTTTATCAGAGACGAGGTTATCAGGTAGCCTATGTAACCTGACTATTTCTTTGATAAAGATTTTTGCCATGTCCAAGACGGAGGGTGTGCCCGACATAGGCAGGAAGTGTGCCATCTTGGATAGCCGGTCCACCACCACCATGATGATTGTGAAACTCTCTAATGGAGGCAGATCGACTTTGAAGTCCATAGAAATATTCTTCCAGGGTTGTTCTGGAACTGGAAGCGGCCTTAACAGACCCCAAGATTTCACATTGGTGCCCTTGTTACGTTGGCATGTAATAAATGAGTTTACGTATTTCTTGCAAAAGGGCCACCACAGGTATTGCTGGATAAGGTCAATCGTGTTCCGCACCCCGAAGTGCCCAGCAAGCTGGTGATCATGAAACCCCTTTAGAGCTTGTAATCTGACTTCTTGAGGGACAAAAAAAAAAAATTTGTCCTGGTGCCACAGGAGACCATCGTGATTTCTGAGAGACAAAGTTTCTGGCTCTGTACACTGGAGAGAAGCTCGCTCAATAGAAGCCCTTAAATTGGGTTGAATCAGAAGAAAATTTGGAGTGGACAGGATTGTCCCCAGGGTGGGTTTCTTCTGGGGCGTCTGGAAATATCCAAGAGAGAGCATCGGCCTGTCTGTTCTTAGATCCTGGACGATATATAATGTGAAAATTTAATCTAGAAAGAGTATATTGCCCATCGAGCTTGTTGAGGTTTCAAATGTCTGGTGGTTCTGAGATATTCTAGATTCTTATGATCAGTAAAGATCATGACGGGGTGTGCAGCACCTTCGAGCAAGTATCTACATTCTTCCAAAGCTGTTTTAATCACCAAAAGTTCTAGATCTCCCACATCATAGTTTCTTTCAGATGGGGTCATTTTCCATGAGGAAAAAACTACAGGATGCAGAAGTGACTTAGGACCTTGTTGTTGAGACAGGATGGCTCCTGTGGCCACCTCTGAGGTATCAACTTCCAGTACATAAGGTAAAGTGGAGTCAGGCTGCTGGAGAACAGGTGTGGAAACAAATACAGACTTGAGTTTGTTGAAGGCTATCTGGGCATTAGAAGACCAGAGGAAATGGGAACCTTGGCGCATTAACTGGGTAATGGGTGCAATGATGGCAGAAAAGTTCTTGACAAATCATCGGTAAAAGTTTGCAAATCCGATAAGCCACTGGACACCCTTTTTATCTGATGGAGGTGGCCATTCCAGTATTGCTTTCACTTTCTGGGGTCCATTGCAATTCCCTCTGTGGAAATAATTAGTCCCAGGAACTGAATTGACACTTTTTCAAAGTAACATTTCTCAGCCTTCACATATAATCCATGAGTCCTTTGGGTAGATAGTACTTTTTCATGTGTTCTCTGTGGATCTCTAGAGTGGCGGAGAAGACAAGGATATCGTCTATATATACACAACGAAATTGTGCAGATACTCTAGGAAAATATCGTTCACAAAGTGCTGGAACATGGCTGGGGCATTACAGAGTCCAAACCGCATCACCAGGTACTCAAAGTGACCAAAACGTGTTCGGAATGCAGTCTTCCATTCATTGTAAGCGCCCCGTAAATCCAGTTTGGAAAAGACTTGAGCAGTACGGAACCTTTGAAATAATTCTGGGATGAGGGGTAGTGGATAACAATTCTTGATTGTAATTTTATTCAGTTCTCTGTAATCCATACATGGTCTCAAAGTTTTGTCTTTTTTTTCTACAAAGAAAATGCCAGCACCCGCAGGAGACAAAGATGGGCGAATGAACCCCTTTTCCAGATTCTCATCAATGTATTGCCGTAAAGTTTCAAACTCAGTTTCTGAGAGGGGAAAGATACGACCAAAGGGAATCTCGGAACCTGGAAGTATCAGGCAATCGTAGGGACGATGAGGAGGAAGGGCATCAGCCTTTTTTTTATCCAAGACATCCAGGAAGTCTTGGTAAGCAGGTGGTATGAGTTGACTGGTACTGGAAACTGGTTGGTGGAGTCAAACAGCTAGAAAAGTCTTTGGAAGCAGGAGTCAGGCAGTGCTGTTGACAGTACGTCGAAGTAAATGGCTGTTGTCGGTCACTGTAAGGAGAGGTACAATCTCTTGGGTAACTAGCCCAGAACTGGGCAGAGTGCCATCGACCAGGTGTATTGTCAGCTGTTGTTTCTTCACAGCAAGGGGAATTCCAAGTCTCTTAGCCAAGGTCAGGTCCAGAAACCAGCTGCAGGCCCCTGAATCAATGATGGCTGGGATCTGGACCTCCTCTTTCGCTACCTGTAATGAGACAGGGAGAACAAGGTGCGATGAGGAGAAACTAGATACTTGACAGTACACCGGCGTCTGAGGATATGACTTACTGTACCTGATGGGGCAATTGTGTAGAAAGGGTCCATTTCCTCCACAGTAGAGAAATAAATTCGCCTGGCGGCGGCGGAGCTTTTCTTCTGGGGAGAGAGCTGAACGGACCAAGCTGATTTGCATTGGTTCCACTTCAGAAGCGGGGGTGCCAGAAGGAGCGGTTGCTGGAGGAGAGGACACCTTAGGTAGCATCCAAGTTGGTCGGAAGGTCTGGAATCTTTCCGGCCACCGTTGCCGCAGACACCTGTCCAGTTGCATAATTAACTGAATGATGCACTCTAAAGTAGCGGGACTTGCTACTCTGGCTAATTAATTCTTGAGGGATTCAGATAGACCCAGCCGATGTTGGTATTTCAGAGCAGCTTCTTTCCAGCCTGTATCTGAGTACCATTTGCATAAGTCTACTGTGTAATCCTCGGCCGGACGCCGTCCCTGCTGTAGTGTACGCAGGACAGCTTCAGCTGTTGCCATACGCTGGGGGTCATCGTATAGTTGCGCCGTGGCCTCAAAAAATGCATCAGCTGAGTCTATAACCGGGCTTCTTTGTTCCTACGAGCCATGGGCCCAGATCTGGGGTTCATCCGAGAGTAGAGATATGATGAATCCCACTTTTACAGACTCCACAGAGAAAGTCCTTGGTTGGAGAGCCAGGTAGAGCAGACAGGCATTTTTGAAAGTTCTAAATTTTTTCCGGTCTCCAGAAAATCGTTCAGGTGTAGGTACTCGTGGTTCCGGTGAAAGAATCAGCACAGTATGGGTAGAGGTAGTGCGTTCCAGGGCAGCGGTGGAAGAGCTGGTAGAAGGCGGTCCTGGGTCGGAAGGACTAGGTTCCACAGACAGATGTTACAGATGACCCTCCAACTGGAAATAGCCTTCTTGTAACCTTTGCACCGCTTGGGTCAGCATGGTGACCTGCTGACACAGAGCCTCTATAGGGGGAAGCACCTCTGTCGGCCTCTGACATGGCTGGATCACACTATCAGGTATAGAGGCCAAGATGCGGAGAGGGCTCCCCTTGCGGCTAAGTGCAGCACGTCCCTGGAGATGGAATAGGGCCCAAAGAAGCATTGTTTGAAAGGTGCCTGCTTGAAGTCTGGAGAGCTGATCACCCAGAGATGGCCGTAGCAGGCTGGAAGCACTGGATGACTGGAAGTGCTGAGGTGCTTGACAAGGGAGAAACTAGTAGCAGAGCCAGGGGTCATACACATTAGATCAGTCCAGAAGCACAACAGGAGCAAGCCGGTGTCAGGTATGGAAGACAGGGTAAGCAGAGTCACAAGCCAGGCCGGGGTCAAGCGCTGGAGAGAAGCAGCAGCAAAGTCCAAATACAAGCCAGGGGTCAGAACCGGTGAATCATAGAGCAAAGTCAAGGCAAGCCGGGTCGGTAACAGGAAGTCCATAGATCAGGATGCAGAGGCACAGGTACACGGAATAGCTGAGGTAATCCAGCAACGTCAGGTTGTCAGTAGAAGGTTTAAATAGGCAGCTTGGCGCCAACATCTATCACAGTGCACGCCTGTAAGTGATACCGCACATGGGCGCGCCTGTTCTCACCAACTCGCATCTGTGCGCGTGGGAGCTCTTCGTGCCCGTCCATGTTGGTTATGGGCAACATTGCCATTTCTGCCACGAGCATCTCCATCGGCTCAGTGTTGCCAGGATAGAGAAAGATTGTGCATTGCATGCTGTGGTGAAGCTGAGAATGATTCCTGGAAGCTATTGGGGACACGCAAAAGGTAAACAATATATATATATATATATATATATATATATATATATTGTGGGGGGTTAGCTCAAGGGGGATCACCTTCTCTGGGAACCACCTTGTTACATGACTGTTTTTCTCCTTATTACACATCCATTTAAGAGGGGCATGATCAGTGACTAGTTTGAATGGTCGTTCCAACAGGTATTATTTCAGGGCCTCTAAGGCCCATTTGATAACTAAACATTCCTTCTCAACAATGGCATAGTTTTTCTCATGTGTGTTAAGCTTCCTGCTCAGGTAGATGACCGGATGCTCCTCCCCATCTCTGATTTGGGACAGTACCACACCCAATCCCACATTAGAGGTGTCTGTCTGTAGGACAACCTCCTTTGTGTACAACTGGTGCTCGTGACCCCAGATTTCACAAAGGGCTTGCATCAACATTTGAAATGCCTTCTCTGTCTCAGGATTCCACTTAATCATGAATGACTCTCTACCCTTCATCAGGTCTGTCAGTGGGGTTGCAATGGTGGCAAATTGGGTATAAAATGCCTGTAGTACCCTGTGATCCCCAGAAATGCATGAACTCTCTTTTTATTTATAGGCTGGGGCCATTTTTGAACTGCCTCAATCTTATTGATCTGAGGCTTAATCAGCCCTCAACCAATAATGTAGCCAAGGTATTTGGCCTTCTCCAAGCCTATGGCACACTTTTTGGGGTTGGCAGTGAGTTACGTTTTCCTAAGGGAATCAACAACTGCTTGCAGCTGGGGCAAATGAGATTCCCCATCTGGGCTGTGGGTGACTACATCGTTAAAATAGACAGCTGTGTATTGGTCATGTGGTCTGAGGCTGGGTTCACACCTATGCGAATTGGATGCGGCTTAAACTGCATCCAATTCGCAGGACACTTGAAAACACATTGTTTTCAAGGTGTCCAGTTCACATATGTGCGGTGCATTCGCACTCCGCATTGCACAAAAACCGCACACGTTTTTTGTGCAATGCGGTGCGAATTCCCAGCCTGTTGAGTTCAATGGGAGCGCATCTAACACGGAGATGTGCTCCGCATTGAACAGCGATTTTGCAGGGATCTTTCCCCTCCTCGCTGCACCCCCCCCTCCCTCCCCCCTCCCTCCCCGAGCAGCCGATGCGCTGCGAGAACGGACATGAGCCGCCGAATGGCGGCTCCGCCCCTTCTCAGAAGCAGACGGGCTGGAATTCGCACCGCAATGGTGTGAAACCAGCCTCAATGTCTTGTCCATCATTCTCTGGAGTGAGGCAGGAGCACCATGCAAACCAAAAGGCATCCGCCTATATTGAAATGACCACTCAGGTATAGAAAAGGCAGTCTTCTCTTTTACAGACTCAATAAGGGGTATCTGCCAATAACCTTTAGTCAGTTCTAAAGTAGTTATGTACCTGGCACTTCCCAATCTGTCAACAAGCTCGTTGACCCGAGGCATTGGGTACGCATCGAATTTGAACATGCTATTCAACTTCCTGAAATCATTACAAAACCTTATAATGCCATCTGGCTTTGGGACCAACACTATGGGACTTGACCAGTCACTGTGGGACTCCTCTATCACGTCCAACTCTAACATGTTTCTTTATTTAATTTGCAACTGCTTCGCCCCTATCCTCTGGTATTCTATAGGGCTTCACATTTATGCGGACACATGGTTCCATAATTATATCATGCTGAATAATTTATTTTTACAAACTCTTCATGTCCTTTTGTTGGGCCACTGACAAGGCTTCAGTTATGGGTACCTCGGGTGTCACGGGGGTCATGTCCTTTTGGGGAGTTGGCACTGCCAGTAAAGTCTGCCTTTCCAAGGTTTCAAGAGATTAACATGATATATTTGCTCTGGTTTCCTTTTCCCTGGCTGGTAAACTTTGTAGTTTACTTCCCCTACTCTTTTCATAATTTCAAAGGGACCCTGCCACTTTGCTAGGAATTTACTCTCAACTGTGGGGACTAGTACCAGCACTCTATCCCCAGGGTTGAAGGTCCGGGTCTTTGCACTCTGATTATAAACCCTTCTCTGGGCCTCCTGGGCTTGCTCCATATGTTCCCGTACAAGCAACATGACAGCCTTGATTCTATCTTGCATCTGTGAGATATGCTCAATGACGCTTCTGTAAGGCGTGGTCTCTCCCTCCCACGTTTCTTTTGCGACATCTAGCAATCAAAAGGGGAATAACCTGTAGATGCCTGAGGTACTTCTCGTATGGTAACATGAGGTATGGCAGCAAAAAAAATCCCAATTTCTCCCATCTTTGTCCACCACCTTTATTAACATGATTTTGAGCGTTTTGCTAAATCTCTCCACAAGACCATCAGTTTGGGGGTGGTAAACAGAGGTACGGAGATGGGAGATTCTGTACAACTTACACAATTCTTTAGTGACTCTGGATATAAATGGTGTGCCTTGATCAGTTAACACCTCTTTTGGAATACCCACACGACTAAATACCTGGACAATCGCTTTGGCAATATGCTTAGCTGAGGTATTACGCAAGGGAATGGCTTCAGGATACCGTGTGGCATAGTCCAGTATTACCAGTATGTGCTGATGGCCCCGGGCAGACTTTACTACTGGTCCCACCAGATCCATGCTAATTCTTTCAAAAGGCACTTCAGTTATCAATGGTACCAGCGGACTGTGAAAATGGGGCAATGGCGCAGAATACTGACACTCTGGGCATGACTCACAATATTCTTTGACATGTAACCCAGGCCAAAAGAATCTCTGGGTTATCCTCTCCTTAGTTTTCTCTATACCCAGATGTCCGCCCATTATATGACCACGGGCCAAATCTAACACTATCCGGCGATAGGGTTTGGAAACCACTAATTGCCCTACCTCCTCCTCCCCTTGCTTTACTACTTGATACGGCACGTTATTCTTGAGAGCCATGTAGGGAAAAGACACCCCTACATTAGGTTCAACAGGTTTGCCATTAATCATTTTAATGTTTTCTCTGGCTCGAATGAGGGTGGGGGGGGGGGGGGTCTCTTAATTGTTCCGTACAAAAGTCATCTTTCTTAATTTCTAAGTCAGGCGCCACATTCTGTCCACTCTCATTATAAGAGTCAGAGATAATTTCTTGTTCATTATCCTCAAGCTGAGGGCTGGATTCTAGCTCCTCCTGCTCTCCAGCCATTACAGAAAAAGGAAAAGGACCTATGCCTCCGTTGGACACAGCAACAGTTTCCCTTTCAATTTTGCAATCAAAAGGGTCTGGAGTGAGTACCAGTGTTTCCTCGGCAGGGGGAGCTCTGTCCTCCCTTTTGTTCTCCCATAAATGCCAAAAGTGTGGAAAATATCTCCCTACTAGGACTTCATGAAATAGTGAGGGTACCACCCCCACTGAATGTGTCACGGTGCCCCAAGGGGTACCAAACTCAACCACAGCAGTCTGGTAATCACGTGTGTCACCATGTATACAAATCACCCCAATAGTGCTAGGGTGTAACTTTGCAGGATTTACAAAATCACCTTTGACTAATGTCACAACGCTACCAAAATCTAGCAGAGCAGTGACTGGCTTTCCATCAACTGAAATCACACACATTTGGTTTTTCCAAGCGTCCCTGACATGATGCAGTACATGCCACCTGTGCAAAAAGAGACATGCGTTTTTTTCAAGTAAGCATTATCACATTGCATTGGTTCATCATTTAGGGAACAGTTAGCAGCAATATGACCCAAAGCATGACAGCGATAACATTTTATGTGTTCTGTACCCAGTCCTCTAAATGGCCCTCAGAGATCTTCCTGACCTATTTGGCCAGTCTCCAGATCCTGAGCCCATAGTCTCATTATCTGTGCAACAGTCTTGTAATTTTTCCCCCATGCCCTTGAACCCTGGAACAGTCTTACCAGATCCTCTGGCCCGTTTTTCACCCCTAGAGACATTGGAGTGGGGCACGGATGGGTTCAACAAGCCCTCGGCAGCAGTATATCTCTCCACCAGGTCCACCACATTGTTTTTACTCTTAGGGTCCCCATGGCTGATCCACTTCCTCAAAGTGGCAGGGAGCGCACGTAAATAACGGTCCATGACCACACGCTCCACAATCTTAGGGCCTGGCAAAGTCTCTGGCTGCAGCCATTTTTTTGGTGAGGTGTATTAAGTCAAACATTTGTACTCGTTGATCTCGGACTGCAATGGTGACACCCAGGCATGCAAGCAGGGCCGCCATCAGGGGGGGGGTCATGCAGTACTGTTGTAAGGGGCCCGCCTCCCCTCACATGAAATGTAATGTGACTGCAGACTGCAGGCAGTGGTGCCCGCAACACCTGGACAATGGACAATAGAGACAAGCTCGGGCTAGTCTTCCTCCTCGGTTGGAACGGTTGGAACTCGATGCACTTCCATCCTTGCTGAGGAGGAGACGGCTAGTTTCTTCTAAGTCCCATTGGCCACCAGTGGTCATTCAGGGGGCGTGGTCAATTTCTTGGCTTTGAAACTGCCCAACCCGCTCAGGTGCATGCAGAAACTAGAGAGTGGCAGGTAAGTGACTGTGATAGTGCTATTGTGCATTGTTGAGGATTGCACATGATTGCAAATGAACAAACAGTGTGACCAGGCAGTGAGAAAAGCAAATAGAATTCTGGGATGTATCAGTAGAGGGATCACCAGCAGGAGGAAGGAGGTTCTGATTCCTCTATATAGATCTTTAGTGAGACATCACTTAGAATACTGTGTCCAGTTCTGGAGACCTCACTTACAAAAAAGATATTGATAAGATAGAATGAGTTCAGAGACGGGTAACAAAAATGGTGAAAGGTGAATAAAACATCAAGAGCGCCTTGTGAAAACAAAAAACAAAAAAAATAAAAAAAAATAAAAAAAGGGCAGACTCGATGGACTATTCAGTCTTTTTCTGCCGTCACTTTTCTATGTTTCTAAATGCCTTGTGTATTGCAAATGCATTGTTGTGTATTTCAAATGCATTGTTGTGTATTGCAAATGTATTGTGTTGTGTATTATAAATGCATTGTGTTGTATATTGCAAATGCATTGTGTTTTGTATTGCTTACTGTACCCCCTGTGCTGGAAATTTGGCTGCACTGTTTGATTTGTATTGTGGAGAGGGATGAGGATGACTCTGGGTGGTTACATAATGTAACTCTCATTCCCACCCAGAGTCATCCTCATCCCCCGCCACAATGTATTCCCATCCACGCCTGGCATCATCCATCCCTCTCCACAATATTTCCCCACCTCCGCCCAGAATCCTGGAGAGGGATGGATGATGCTGGGTGGAGGTGGGGATATATTGTGGAGAGGGATGGATGATTCCGGGCGGAGGGGGGGGGGGATGTATTGTGGAGAGGGATGGATGATGCTGGGTGGAAGTGGGGATATATTGTGGAGAGGGATGGATGATGCCGGGCGTGCATGGGAATACATTGTGGAGAGGGATGGATGATGCTGGGCGTGGGTGGGGATACATTAATGTTTTAAGAGTGTTAAAATAAAAGTGGGTGCACCAAAGGACTCAGTGGGATGGCCAGTGGGCGGGCCCTGGGGAATGTTGTTGGTCAGGCCTCGGGGGGGCCCAGGTCTAAAGCTGTGTAAGGGGCCCCAAAATTTCTGATGGCTGCCCTGGTTCAAGCATCTAAGCTCTCAGTGTCTCATAATCCTCGGCAGCATCTAGTTCCAGGTCATAATAGGCCTTTTGGGGTGCTCTTGTCAAAAAGGGCGCTAGCAGTCCTGCCCATTGCTCTTTTTGCGATCCTTCTCGAACAGCGACTCTTTCAAAAGATGCTAGGAAAGCTTCTACATCATCTGCAGGTAATAACTGGCACCATTTTCTGTCCCACCAGCAAAGGACCTGCGGACCCCTTCTTTAACTCCACCAGGGCCTCTGCAAACTGGCAATTCATCTCCTGCTGGACTGCAATGGCCTGGTGATTCGTCTCCTGCTGGACTGCAATGGCCCGGCAATTCGCCTCCTGCTGGATTTCAATGACCTGGCGATTCGCCTGCTGCTGGCGATTTGCCCCCTGCTGCGCTGCAGTTGCCTGTGCGACCTGGCGATTGGTTTCCTGCTGGGTTGCAGTGGCCTGCAGCAGGGCTTTTAACACATCCTTCATCTTTCTACTTGTTCAGGAAGATGCCCGCATCCTCCAACATATGTGGGGGTTAGCTCACCTTTCCTGAGAAAAAAGTAGTCCAAAACGGCAGGTTTTTCTTAAAAGCTGACTTTTTTTATTTAAAAAGCCAGTTTTATTTAAAAGGTTGCATGAAAATTCAAACACACAAAACAGAAAATAGATCCTTGCCATCCAGGCTCTTACCTGACATTTCCAGGTTCCTAACTCAGAGGTGAAGAGCTTCTCCCAGTCACCCACAAAACAAAGATAATGCAAACCTATTGTTTCAGTCACAAAGCAAAACTTAAGTTCAGTAGCTCTCTAAGGTTTTTGGCTTCCTGAGTCCCAGGCAAGAGCAAACCTTTGCTCTACTCCTGCTTATTTATACCACCTGTTGGTGGACACAAGTGGACCACAAAATCTGGTCCGGAACCAACCCTGCTAAGGTGGCTGGTAACACCTGGACCTTTAGTCCACTGCAAAATGAACGCATGCGAGGTGAAACATAACGTCCATCGATCACCTCGCCTTTCATAATGTCACTATATATATATATATATATATAT
>BLSH010178646.1:1737155-1756401 GCA_018402905.1 Glandirana rugosa
CCAAAGGAGGGTACGAGGTTTCAGTACGACCATCCAATTAATCTAGGAGAGATTTAACCGGGATCATACACATACTTACACTCAATCCCTGGAATCTAACATTCGATTAACTCTCACTCTGACTACACTTACATGTTATATATACATTTCGTGACGCATTTAACTCCCGCGATATATTCATGGACTTTATTTTATTATTTATTTGAATACCGTAAAATAAACTTCATTTCCTTTAACTCCCCCCAGGTGAGACCTAGTTGATGGTTAGTCGAGGATGAAGAATACCACTATAACCAGGGTTATGTTTTTCATATTATCTTACACGATTTAGTGACTCCAGTGATTTAGCACATTCTATTATACTTTTTGTATTGGGACCAATATCACCATAAGAAGTAGGAGCTGATTGGTAGTTGATCCAGAGTGGACCCCCCTCAATTTCCTTTACTTCAAATAAAATGCCATAAGTTTATTTATTATTTTATTTCAGGTACTTATATAGCGCCCTCAATTTACGCAGTGCTTTACATATATATTGTACATTCACATCAGTCTCACTCTCAATTAGCTTACAATCTAAGGTCCCTAACTCACATTCATACACATACTAGGGCCAATTTAGAGAGGATCTAATTAACCTACCAGCATGACTTTGGAGCATGGGAGGAAACCGGAGTACCCAGAGGAAACCCACACAGGCACAGGGAGAACATGCAAACTTCAGGCAGGTAGTGTCGTGGTCAGGAATCGAACCAGCAACCCTTTTGCTGCTAGGTGAGAGTGCTATCTACTACACCAAGTTCATTAGGTAAATTCTCATCCCACACCAGACAAAACATGTAGCAGCTGTTCCCCAGTACATTGGAATTTACTTCAAGCTGCCTATTACTGCCCTAGGGCAGTGCATTGTATTATTTTACAAGCTAAACCTTGCAATTAATGTGCCAAACTGTCTACACAAACTGATCAACAAATCGGCTGATGTCTCATTGACTATAGTGTGTGTGTCAGATGCCTGGTCCCCCCACTGCCTGTTGTGGTTCCATCCACTGGTATATATGCCACTATTGGACACAGAGCAGTAGAACATTCCTTTGTAATGACATATAGATTTCTTTGACACTCATCAGTGTCCTCTTGTGGATAAAACACATAATTACACTTTGTAATAGATCCATGTAGGGTGAAGTTGTTGATAGAAGAAAATTTAGAGCACTAGCATGATTGTTAGGACTATTGCCCAATGGGTGTTTGGTGTTATGACTACCATGGGAATAAAAATTGATCTAATTAACAATGGTGTTATGCCTGGCCTAACAGAAGATATTGTCAGACATGATCAGGTTACATTAGATGCACAATAATGTTGACAGAGGTGGAGGTTTCTTGGTACAAAGGATGGTCACACATTAAATGTAAGGAGGATTATGAAGTGCAATGTGCTAAAATAGAAATACAACTGGCTCTATTATTATTATTATACAGGATTTATATAGCTCCAACAGTTTGTGCAACACTTTATAATAAAGAAGGGACACATTAAATGAAAATCATTTGTTCCGGTCCCGTATGAGAAAATTTTTGGAGTTCAGAAATTTTCGTTTGGAAGGTCGGAATCAGCTCTTGAAAGTTGTGTACACACTATCAGAAAATTGTATGATCGTTCCTCAAAAAATGTTTGCCCGATTTTCTTATAGTGTGTACGAGCCATTAGTCAATCTGTGCATTCATGTTCCATTGACATTGCCTCAACATTACCCTGTGTCCAAATAGGGATGGTCCCCCCGGTTCGAGTCGAACATTGGGGGTTTGCCTGTTTGGCGAATCCCGAACATTATGGGGCGTTCGCAGGAAATTCGAGTGCCCCATAATAATGCATACAAATCGCGGGGAAATGCCACCTGCTGATTGGCCAAAGCATGCACATGACCTGCATGCTTTGGTCAATCGCAGCACACTCTGCTGTGAGAGCCATGATTGGCCAAAGGCAGGGTGCCTTTGGCCAATCATGGAGGAGGGGTTTCACTCCACGCCCATACTATATAAAGTCGCTTGTACAGCGGCTCTATGTAGTGTGTGTGTAGCGGGGAGAGAGACATTTTAGCTAGTGTAGGCAGTTCAGTGTAGAGTGCGATCTGTATACAGTTAGTGCATATATATATATATATATATATATATATATATATATATATATATATATATATAACACTGCATTCAGTGTAGACCATATACAGCTCATTCAGTGTATAGTATATAGAGTCAGTTCAGGCAGTGTAAGAATATATACAGTATTTTACAAAAGTGAGTACACCCCTCACATTTTTGTAAATATTTTAATATATCTTTTCATGTGACAACACTGAAGAAATTACACTTTGCTACAATGTAAAGTAGTGAGTGTATAGCTTGTATAACAGTGTAAATTTGTTGTCTCCTCAAAATAATGCAACACAGCCATTAGTGTCTAAACTGCAAAAAAAGTGAGTACACCTCTAAGTGAAAATGTCCAAATTGGGCCCAAAGTATCAATATTTTGTGTGGCCACCATTATTTCACAGCACTGCCTCAACCTTCTTGGGCCCTCTTCTACTCCTCCATGAGCACATCACGTTGCTGGTGGATGTTAGAGATCTTGCACTTCTCCACCTTCCATTTGAGAATGCCCCACAAACGCTCAATAGTGTTTAGGTCTTGAGACATGCTTGGGCAGTCCATCACCTTTACCCTCAGCTTCTCTAGCAAGGCAGTGGTCATCTTGGAGGTGTGTCTGTGGTCGTTATCAAGTTGGAATACTGCCCTGCGGCCCAGTCTCCGAAGGGAGGGGATCATGCTCTGCTTCAGTAGGTCACAGTACATGTTGGCATTCGTGGTTTCCTCAATGAACTGTAGCTCCCCAGTGCCGGCAGCACTCATGCAGCCCCAGACCATGACACTCCCACCACCATGCTTGACTGCAGGCAAGACACACTTGTCTTTGTACTCCTCACCTGGTTGCCACCACACACGCTTGACACCATCTCAACAAAATACCTTTGTTTTGGTCTCATCAGACCACAGGACATGGTGCAAGGCATATGGAGCTGGTGAGTGGACATCTATGGGGGAGAGGATCTTGCCATAAAACTTTCATGTGGTGCAGTGGAATATAGCATCCAAGAATCGTTGTTGCCAACAGGACTTTATTGTATTAATGAACTGAATATAGTATGGCATATCAGGACTATATTGCCTCATATATTGGGGTGGATTATAATTCATATATACAAGCTAATTTTAGCGCTGCTAATGATCACCATATGCACTGATTGATGTTTGTTAATTCATGTCCTTAGTCTGCTTGTCTTCAGCAAACTGTTTGCGGGCTTTCTTGTGCATCATCTTTAGAAGTGGCCTCGTTCTGGGATGACATCCATGCAAACCAAATTGATGCAGTGTGCGGTATATGGTCTGAGCACTGACAGGCTGACCCCCCCCACCTCTTCAACCTCTGCAGCAATGCTGGCAACACTCACACATCTATTTCCCAAAGGCAACCTCTGGATATGATGCTGAGCACATACACTCAACTTTGACCATGGTAAGCCTGTCCTGTTAAACCGCTGTATGGTCTTGGCCACCGTGCTGCAGCTCAGTTTCAGAGTCTTGGCAATCTTCTTATAGTCTAAGCCAGGTATCCTCAAACTATGGCCCTCCAGCTGTTGCAGAACTACACATCCCATGAGGCATTGTAAAACTCTGATATTCACAGACATGACTAGGCATGATGGGAATTGTAGTTCCTGAACAACTGGAGGGCCATAGTTTGAGGACCTCTGGTCTAGGCCATCTTTATGTAGAGCAACATTCTTTTTTTCAGATCCTCAGAGAGTTCTTTGCCATGAGGTGCCATGTTGAACTTCCAGTGACCAGTATGAGAGAGAGAGCGAGAACACCAAATTTAACACATCTGCTCCCCATTCACACCTGAGACCTTGTAACACTAACAAGTGACATGACACCAGGGAGGGAAAATGGATAATTGGGCCCAATTTGGACATTTTCACTTAGGGTTGTACTCACTTTTGTTGCCAGCAGTTTAAACATTAATGCCTGTATGTTGAGGTATTTTGAGGGGACAGCAAATTTACACCATTTTTTGAGTGTACACTATATATCCAGTGCATTCGGAGGTGTACAGTATATAGTACACTTTAGGTGGTTTATTAAAATATATACAGTTTAGTGTGTATATATATATATATATATATATATATATATATATACACACACACAGTGTATTGAGTGTACACTATATATCCAGTGCATTCGAGGGTGTGCGGTATACAATAGTGTATTGCACTGTTAAAAAAATCCCCATCATGTCAGGAAGGCCACAAAGGAGAGGCAGACGCCCACAGGCCACTAAAAGAGGGCAAGCAGCCGCTGTGACTATAGTGAAAATTGGTTGGGGCAGACAAGGTGCATCCTATGCAGGCGGGTCACGCTTGTCCTGCGTGTCCTGTCTTTGAGCCACGATAAACAGAAGAGTTGGTGGAATGGATAACTAAGCTGCCCTCATCCTCCGTCACCCAGGCTCATACAAGTTTGCCTTCCAACACAGCTGCCAAAGCAGCCTATTCCACCGGATCCTTGTCCACAGTTACTACTTCTGTAGCCCCACCATCATGTATGGAGGAGTCACCAGAATTATTCGACCATAGTGTCGGTTACATGCTGATGGAGGATGCACAGCAATTTGAAGGCTCCAATGTTGGTTCCCAGGTTGAGGAAGGGAGTAACGTGAGCCTAGAGAGAGGGGGTGCCACAGAAAGACAAGAAACTAGCATTCATGTTCCCCCAGCTGCAGCATACTGCCAAGTTTGCTCCAGTGACGAGGAGGGAGGGGATAATGAGGATACAGACTGCACTTGGATGCCTGAGAGAAGAAAGTGAGAAAGTGAGGAGGAGGAGGGGGCGTATCTTCAACGAGGCAGGATGTCCTCCAGGGGCCAGCTTAAGGGTAGCCACCCTATTGCATCACACCACAGAGCTCCACAGGTGCAGGGCGCTGGTGACTCCCCGCTGACTTCAAAATGTTCATCGGTGTGGGCTTTTTTCAACACATGTGCAGAGGATCGCACCATTGCTATTTGCAATCTCTCTGAAGCGGATCAAGCGTGGCCAGAACTCCAGCCTCTTGGGCACCACTGTCTTGACAAGACATGACAACTTGCCATGCAGTCCGTTGGCAACAGCACCCGCAAAACCCACATCAGAAAACAAGGCGTACTTCTCCTTGCTGATCTGGGATCTAAACCCCTACTATACCTCTAGTCCTCTCAAAAACCTGCACTGAGAGGAATGAAGGTATAGCAATTGGTGCCACAAGTACTTGCAGCTAATCTGTTAGCAGTACACCACCAGCTGAATTCAGCAGGCAAATATCCCTACCCCAGTTGCTGAAGCGTAAAAAAATACTGCCCCAGACATCCATCAGCGTCTTAATGCTAGCTTGGCCAAATTGCTAGCACAAAGACTGCTGCCTTTTCAGCTGGTAGACTCTGCCCCTTTTTGAGAATTTGTGGAATGTGCTGTCCCACAGTAGCAGGTTCCCAAAATAAATGTATTTTCACGCAAAGCCATTCCAGCTCTCTACCGTCATGTGGAAGGCAATGTTCTGGCCTCTTTGGACAGGGCGGTCAGCAGCAGGGTTCATATTACTGCTGGCTCATGGTCCAGCAGGTATGGTCAGGGATGTTACTTTTCCTTCATGGCGCACTGGGTAAATCTGCTGGCAGCTGGGAAGGATGCAGAAAAGGGATGTGATCCTGCCACATCTGCCTCCTCCACCCCCTCCTCTTCTTCTACTTCTGTGGCCTCTTCTGCAGAATTGTTCTCTGAACCTGCAGTGCTCCCTAAGCGTTCAAGATGCTATGCAAGCAGTCAGGCTAAAAGATGCCACGCGATGCTTGAGTTAGTCTGTCTTGGGGAGGAGGCACACTGGGGCAGAGATTCTGTCAGCTCTGCGGGGGAAGGCTCACAGGTGGTTGACCCATGGCAGCTTGAGCCAGGAATGGTTGTATTCGACAATGGCACCAACCTTCTCTCTGCCTTCCGACAGGGACACTTGACACATGTTCCGTGCTTGGCATACGTCTTGAATTTGGTGGTTAGGCTTTTCTTGACCAGGTACCCAGGCTTACCAGATATCCTGAGGCAGGCCAGAAAAGTCTGTGGTAATTTCTGGCATTCATACAATGCCAGTGCCCGGATGGCTGACATTCAGCGGGAATTCAACCTGCCCACCAACCGCCTCATTTGTGACATGCCCACCAGGTGGAACTCATCATTGGCAATGCTGCATCGGCTGCACGCACAGCAGAGGGCCATCAATGAGTACCTCTGTAAACATGGCACCAAGACAGGCTCAGGGGAGCTTGGCTTCTTTTCGCCATGCCAGTGGCTACTAATCAAGGATGCATGCACTGTCCTGTCACCATTTGAGGAGGCCACAAGGATGGTGAGCAGCAACAATGCATGCATCAGTGACACTGTCCCTCTAATCTTCATGCTGGAGCACACGCTTCGTGAAATAATGGACAGGGCACTTGAGGCAGAACAGCAGGAGGAAGTGGAGGACTTTCTTTACTCTCAGGGGCCTCTTTATGCAGATAGCATTCCTGCAGAGCCGCCAAACACACAGGAGGAGGAGGAGGTTTGTGTCAGCATGGATGTGGAGGATAACACGCAGCAGTCTTCAAGGGATGGTTTTCAGTCCCCAGAAACCCAAGGAGTTGCACGTGGCTGGGAGGAGGTAGTTCCTGATAATGTCATCCTCAGTGACCCAGAGGACACTCATGCCACCTCAAACCGTTCCACTGTTCAGCTGCTCTAGGTGAATTCAGCACCTGAAGTAGTCTATTCACCATGTCCTGGGTGCACGCCCTGCTGCTGCTGCAGATACGTAGGAAAAGCTTAGAATGAGGATGGCGGCACTCCAGGTGTAGATGCAATTAAAAATGTATTGTATCCAAGAAGATAATAATCCATATACAAAACAGAGCTGGAATACAGGCAAAGGTAACGCATTTCACACGTCTGGCGTGCTTCGTGAAAACCATAATAGGACTCACAATCACCCCTCTTTTATATTCATAGAACTTGCTATTCCTTCAATGAAGTCACAGGTGATATAATTTTGAGTGATTGTGGTTCCATTTCAGAAGCTTCGTTCAGCTGTGCAAACATCTATCACATATAGCTGGCTTTCACCTGTTCACAAAAAGGCCAAATCTAACATTAAAACACAAAGACTATCATATCACATTGACCCATAATGTTCAGAAACAGAAGAAATCCACAGTGTATGATGTCTCACTTCATGTACTTTGGGATTATTCCCTATAAAACTGTACAATGTATCGTGCACTGCTAAAATCAAAACTAACTGTATCTAAAAGACAGAGCATGATACAATTCATTTACCTCTAAACAAATAAAGGAAAAGATTGAACTTGAACCAAGGAAACATGAGAGATAAAGCACGTATGTAAAAAAATCTCCAATATCATGGATCCCTAATGCATGCATCTAAGCGCATGATCACATGCTATATCCACACATGCATACACAACCCACTTATATACTGGAGTCACCATACTAAATCCATATTATTTTTATATTTCTTATCCTCTCTGCTTCTCATGAACTACTAACATATCTAAGAATAAAAATGTGTTAAGTCCCACTCAAAGTTCATGCCTTCTGGTATTCTTGTTTGTAATGAGAAAATCCAGAAGACTTCACGTCTACATCATTTTGTGAAAACATCTCCTCCCCTCCTGGGTATATATATTTTTTCTATCCCCTGGATTTGTAGGAGGGTTGTATCTCGTGCATGCATCTCATTAAAATGTTTTGCTACACATGTGTTGTGTTTTTGTTTGATATCATAGACATGGTCCTGCAATCTGTCTCGCAATCTCCGTGTGGTGCGACCTACGTATTGTTTGAGACATTCCTTACATGTGACAACATATATAATGTATTTGGTATTACAATTTATGAATGTCTCAATCTTTTAGGACCTCCCATTAACTGTTGATCTAAACCGATCACCACATATCAGTCTTGAGCAACATATGCACCCATCTGTTCCACACTTATATAATCCTACAAAATCAAGCCATGTTTTTTGTTGTTTATTTGTGGTAAAATCACTCGGTGATAGTGAATTAGCTAAAGTAGGTGCTCGCCTAAACACTGTTTTTACACCATTGGTTAGGATTTTATAATATCGTTCATCTTCATATAATATAGGGATATTACGTTCAATGATTTTCCTAATTTTGGCTGATTCTAGACTAAAAGTCGTTGAAAAAATTGGGACCTTAAGAGATGTATTTAAAGCTGTTCCCTTATCCCGTAATAAGTCTTCTCTGGGTGTCTCTTGAGCTATGGCCATAGCTCTATGTAGAACTTGATCTTGATAACCCCTGTCACGGAATCTGTTGTGCATCGATGCTTTCTCTGAATGAAAGTCGTCAGTGTCACTGCAGATTATCCACCACCTTAAAAATTGGCCAATCGGTATGCCCGTAGTAACATGCCCGGGATGTCCTGAATCAGCTCTAAGTAAAGTTTTTCCTGACAATGGTTTGCGATATATGCTCGATACTACCCGCCCCTGTTTGTGTGCCAAAACCACATCCAGGAACGGGATAGATTCACTACTGGCGGCTCCTGTAAACTGGAGATTTAAATTATTACTGTTGAAATACTGTAATATTTCTTCCAATTGTACAGCTGACCCAGAAGTGACCAATAGCAGGTTGTCTATATATCGTTTATACAGCTTGATTGAACCTCGGAAGGGGTTCCCATCACTGTATATGAAAACCCTCTCCCACCAACCCATGTATAAGTTGGCGAGAGAGGGTGAAAACCGTGCACCCATCGATGCTCCACATACTTGGAGATAGAAGGTTCTGTCAAACAGAAAAAAATTGTGTGTGAGAAGATACTCTAAACACTCAAGGGTGTATTCTCTGTGAGTCAAAGAGTATATAGACGACCTGCTATTGGTCACTTCTGGGTCAGCTGTACAATTGGAAGAAATATTACAGTATTTCCACAGTAATAATTTAAATCTCCAATTTACAGGAGCCGCCAGTAGTGAATCTATCCCGTTCCCAGATGTGCTTTTGGCACACAAACAGGGGCGGGTAGTATCGAGCATATATCACAAACAATTGTCAGGAAACACTTCACTTAGAGCTGATTCAGGACATCCCAGGCATGTTACTAGGGGCATACCAATTGGCCAATTTTTAAGGTTGCAGAGAATCTGCAGTGACACTGACGACTTTCATTCAGAGAAAGCGTCGATGTACAACAGATTCCATGACAGGGGTTATCAAGATCAATTTCTACATAGAGCTATGGACATAGCTGAAGAGACACCCAGAGAAGACTTATTACGGTATAAGGGAACAGCTTTAAATACATCTCTTAAGGTCCCAATTTTTTCAACGACTTTTAGTCTAGAATCAGCCAAAATTAGGAAAATCATTGAACGTAATATCCCTATATTATATGAAGATGAACGATATTATAAAATCCTAACCAATGGTGTAAAAACAGTGTTTAGACGATCGCTCACTTTAGCTAATTCACTATCACCGAGTGATTTTACCACAAATAAACAACAAAAAACATGGCTTAATTTTGTAGGATTATATAAGTGTGGAACAGATGGGTGCATATGTTGCCCAAGACTGATATGTGGTGATCGGTTTAGATCAACAGTTAATGGGAGGTCCTACAAGATTGAGACATTCATAAATTGTAATACCAAATACATTATATATGTTGTCACATGTAAGGAATGTCTCAAACAATATGTAGGTCGCACCACACGGAGAATGCGAGACAGATTGCAGGACCATGTCTATGATATCAAACAAAAACACTACACAAATGTAGCAAAACATTTTAATGAGATGCATGCAGGAGATACAACCCTCCTACAAATCCAGGGGATAGAAAAAATATATATACCCAGGAGGGGAGGAGATGTTTTCACAAAATTATGTAGACGTGAAGTCTTCTGGATTTTCTCATTACAAACGAGAATACCAGAAGGCATGAACTTTGAGTGGGACTTAACACATTTTTATTCTTAGATATGTTAGTAGTTCATGAGAAGGAGAGAGGATAAGAAATAGAAAAATAATATGGATTTAGTATGGTGACTCCAGTATATAAGTGGGTTGTGTATGCATGTGTAGATATAGCGTGTGATCATGCGCTTACACGCATGCATTAGGGATCCATGATATTGGAGATTTTTTTACATACGTGCTTTATCTCTCATGTTTCCTTGGTTCAAGTTCAATTTTTTCCTTTATTTGTTTAGAGGTAAATGAATTGTATCATGCTCTGTTTTTTAGATACAGTTAGTTTTGATTTTAGCAGTGCACGATACATTGTACAGTTTTATAGGGAATAATCCTAAAGTACATGAAGTGAGACATCATACACTGTGGCTTTCTTCTGTTTCTGAACATTATGGGTCAATGTGATATGATAGTCTTTGTGTTTTAATGTTAGATTTGGCCTTTTTGTGAACAGGTGAAAGCCAGCTATATGTGATGGATGTTTGCACAGCTGAACGAAGCTTCTGAAATGGAACCACAATCACTCAAAATTATATCACCTGTGACTTCATTGAAGGAATAGCAAGTTTTATGAATATAAAAGAGGGGTGATTGTGAGTCCTATTATGGTTTTGAGGAAGCACGCCAGACGTGTGAAACGCGTTACCTTTGCCTGTATTCCAGCTCTGTTTTGTATATGGATTATTATCTTCTTGGATACAATAAATTTTTAATTGCAGCTACACCTGGAGTGCCGCCATCCTCATTCTAAGCTTTTCTCATGCCACCTCAAACTTACGCTACATGGGCTCTCTGATTCTGAAAAGCCTGCGAAAAGACCCTAGGATTCATGGTATCAAGGAGAGGGACCATTACTGGCTGGCACGTTACAAGAGTAAAGTTGCAGAGCTCATCCTGCCTTGTCAGAGGAAGCAGAGGATGAAACATCTTCAGGAGACCTTGAAGAAAAGTTTGTGCAACGCCTTTCCAGACCCAGGGAGGTTACCATGTCCTGGTGCTGAACAACGAGCGGTCAGAGGCAGAGCGGTGGTGAAGGTGTCCAGCTGACCGATGCCTTTAAACAATTTTTCAGTCCTCAGCGCCCAGGGCTCATAGGTTCAACCATCGTCAGTGTCTGCATTATATCGTGCAGGAATATCTAGAGGCAAGAGCAGACTTGGAAACCTTTGCAACTGAGCATCCACTGAGTTACTGGGTCTTGAGGAAGGACCACTGGCATGAACTGCTATCGAGCTACTGGCCTGTCCTGCATCTAGCGTGCTTTCTGAACGGACATTCAGTGCTGCTGGAGGGTTCGTAACCAATCAAAGAATGCGCCTGTCCACAGACTAGGTTGATAGGCTCCCATTTATAAAAATGAACCAGTCCTGGATCAGCAGCTATGAAGCCCCTGATGCTGATGCAACTGATTGAATTTGCTAGGGACCTGGGATCCCTTGCAGATTGCCTATGCTGCCTACCCTATTCCTCCTGTCCTGAATCCTGATGATGCTAGCTTCCAACAATATTTTGTTTAGGGCACCACCAACACCCAAGGCCTAATTTTTCTGCACCTGTTTTACAGGGGCATACCAGAACAATTTTTTAAGAAAAATTTTAACAGCAGGGCCCCTTCCTGCGCCCAAGAAGAGCAACTGTGAGGGGTTACAGTGTTCTGCTACCACCAACACCTAAGGCCCAATTTTTCTGCACCTGTTTGACTGGGGCATGTCATTACAATTTTTAAAATAATTTACAACAGCAGGGCCTGTTCCTGCGACCAACAAGAGTAACTGCGAGTGGTTACAGTGTTCTGCCACCACCAACACCCAAGGTCCAATTTTTCTGCACCTGTTTGACTGGGGCATGTCATTACGATTTTTTAAATAATTTACAACAGCAGGGCTAGTTCCTGCGCTCAACATGAATAACTGCAAAGGGTTACAGTGATCTGCCACCACCAACACCCAAGGTACAATTTTTCTGCACCTGTTTGACTGGGGCATGGCATTACAATTTTTAAAATAATTTACAACAGCAGGGCCCTTTCCTGCACCTAACAAGAGTAACAGTGAGGGGTTACAGTGTTTTGGCACCACCAACACTCAAGGCCCAATTTTTCTGCACCTGTTTGAGTGGGCATGCCATTACAATATTTAAAATAATAACAGGGCCCGTGCCATTTAAAAAAAAAATTGCGTGGGGGTCCCCCCCAAAATCCAAACCAGGCCCTTTGAGTCTGGTATGGATTGTAAGGGGAACCCCATGCCAAAATTTAAAACAAAATGATGTGGGGGGGGCCCTAAAATTAAGACCAGCCCCTTTAGGTCTGGTAAGGATTTTAAGGGGAACCCCAGGCCAAAATTAAAAAAAAAATTGCGTAGGGGTCCCCCCAAAGTCCGTACCAGGCCCTTCAGGTCTGGTATGGATTTTAAGGGGAACTCCGTGCCAATTTTTAAAAAAAAATTGGTGTAGAGGTCCCCCCAAAATCCAAAGCAGACCCTTATACTAGCATGCAGCCCTGGCATGGCAGGAAGGGGTGAGGATGACCGAGCGCCCCCCTCCAAACCATACCAGGCCACATGCCCTCAACATACCAGGCCACATGCCTCATGTTGGTAGAGATGGCAGAGCTCCATAGACAATTACCAGAGAAAAAGAAAGGTAATGATGGTGGATTGTTGGAATACAAAAAAGGGGGCCGCAGTTAAAAATGATCGATGGAAAAACTGTCTGGATTTTCATAACAGCGCAGGTATATGTTGGTGCAGGATAGTATGGCGATGAAAAACAGATGAATATGATTTTGTGATGAGAGCCAGGCCGCTGGCCACTCAATCAAAAAGCCGATGTCTTTTCAAAAAGGAAGGGAAATGCCCACTGCAGGTACGGCATCGGACCTCCTAATTGTAGACTCCAGGAAGGGACAACAGAGCTGGACATATATATATATATATATATATATATACACACACACACACACAGTGCCTTGCGAAAGTATTCGGCCCCCTTTGAACTTTGCGACCTTTTGCCACATTTCAGCAGGGACAGGGAAGATGGTTAAAATTGATGGGAAGATGGATGGAGCCAAATACAGGACCATTCTGGAAGGAAACCTGATGGAGTCTGCAAAAGACCTGAGACTGGGACGGAGATTTGTCTTCCAACAAGACAATGATCCAAAACATAAAGCAAAATCTACAATGGAATGGTTCACAAATAAACATGTCCAGGTGTTAGAATGGCCAAGTCAAAGTCCAGACCTGAATCCAATCGAGAATCTGAGGAAAGAACTGAAAACTGCTGTTCACAAACGCTCTCCATCCAACCTCACTGAGCTCGAGCTGTTTTGCAAGGAGGAATGGGCAAAAATTTCAGTCTCTCGATGTGCAAAACTGATAGAGACATACGTCAAGCGACTTACAGCTGTAATCGCAGCAAAAGGTGGCGCTACAAAGTATTAACTTAAGGGGGCTGAATAATTTTGCACTCCCAATTTTTCAGTTTTTTATTTGTTAAAAAAGTTTGAAATATCCAATAAATTTCGTTCCACCTCATGATTGTGTCCCACTTGTTGTTGATTATTCACAAAAAATTACAGTTTTATATCTTTATGTTTGAAGCCTGAAATGTGGCAAAAGGTTGCAAAGTTCAAAGGGGGCCGAATACTTTCGCAAGGCACTGTATATATATATATATATATATATCGCAGGCTACAGCCACCAAGGGCATGTAGAGTAAGTCCAAAGGAGGAGAAGTGCATCCATCCAATGTCAGCAAGTCAGATAGGGCTAAATACACTAATGATGTAGTAAAAGGATAGAAAACTGCAGCATCAACAGCTACAGAGCGGCGCACAATCCATGCAGCATCGAGCTGCCAGCCAGCACCAGTCTACATATAGGAGGTCCGATGCTGTACCTGCAGTGGGCGTTTCCCTTGCTTTTTGAAAAGACAGGGGCTTTCTGATTGAGTGGCCAGCGGCCTGGCTCTCATCACAAAATCGTGTTCATCTGTTTTTCATCACCATACTATCCTGCACCAATCCAGAATCCAGCCAGTTTTTCCTTTGATCATTTTTAACTGTGTTCCCCTTTTTTGTATCCCAACAATCCACCATCATTACCTTTTTTTTTTCTGCAGTAATTGTCTATGGAGCTCTGCCATCTTGCTCCGTGTTTTATTTATTTATTTCAGGTACTTATATAGCGCCGTCAATTTACGCAGCGCTTTACATATACATTGTACATTCACGTCAGTCCCTACCCTCAAGGGACTTACAATCTAAGGTCCCTAACTCACATTCATACATATACTAGGGCCAATTTAGACATGATCCAAACCTACCAGCATGTCTTTGGAGTGTGGGAGGAAACCGGAGTACCCGGAGGAAACCCACACAGGCACAGGGAGAACATGCAAACTCCAGGCAGGTAGTGTCGTGGTCGGGATTCGAACCAGCGACCCTTTTGCTGCTAGGTGAAAGTGCTAGCCACTACACTACTGTGTCGCCAGAATACAAATTCCTCCTTTATACTCTGTGAACATCCCTGAAGAAGAGCTTGCTATCTTTCGAATATTTTGAAATGCGTTGGATGCTCTCACAGTTCTTCCATCCATTAGGAGGTTTATGTATACTGCGACTGTATAGCCCATGTTATTTGTATGTTTATGCACTGTTCCATGCACTTTGTGTCCTACACTTTTTCATTGATTTCATTGGTACTGGTCTTTGAAGGCCAGCTCATCTAAATAAACATTGATTGATTTTTTTTCATATTGGTCTTTAAGGTTCTTTGGTCCATTTATGCCTCAAAGTCCCTTTTGGAGGATTTTTTTGATAATTGGGATGTTGGCATAGTTTCAGCTTCCACACCACACCCCTCTTTGCCTCATAACCTGAACTCTTATGACTTAACTGCTACTCAGCATGTCTGATTATAGACAGAGAGTGGATAGTCTTACTGAAATGGCTATCCCAAGCTCACACTCCACTAACAGATCTGGAACTGCTTGTTCCGTACCTTCTGAAGGTGCCAAGACTCCTATTTTGTCGGCTGGGATCCATACTACAGTCACACACTACAGGTCCAATTTACCCACTTCCTTGCAGACTCTGACCATAGTTATTCTGCAAGCTGTATAGCTGATCTACCCATGGCATTACAATCTTTTTGCCATTGGCTGCAGTAGCTGTATGATTCCAATTTGTTCCAGTCTTTACCTGGTGAGCTGCAGTTTTCTGCTATTATTATGCAATTAAGAGAGACAGTTTTGGCTCCTCTTGATTTTGTGTACCACTATGAATGTAGAAGATCGGTCTAGTGTCTCCAGCATTGTTTTTTTTTTTTTTAGAGACGCATTTTTCTACTACAGAATTATAAAAAGAAATGTATGTGGTGTGCACCACTCTGAATGCAGATGATTGGCATGCTTTCTCTGGTATCAGGCCTTTTGGAGCCCCAGAAGGCTGCAAAGATCTCCTCATTACAACCACTTTTTGAGGTCTTCCTCAATAGGGATGGGAAGACCCCATCATGCCTTTGACCCCCTGCAAAGGCTTACTAAAGTTGTTCGCATTAATGAAGGATTTTGTCAGGCAGTGACCCACTTTAACAAGATAAATTAAGGCAGTAGGGGATGTTCCTGTATTCAAAGACTAAGGCCCCTTTCACACGAACGGATAGATTCCAGCTTTTAGCTGCGGATAGATGAAGTTATCTACCGCAGCTATACTGTGATAATGCTTTCCTATGGCCACTTTCACACCCTGCATTTAGCAACGTTTTTTTTACAGACGATTTCGAACAATTAGAAAAAATGGATTGGAATGCGTCCAGGAACAATGTTATGCAGCTAACCGCACGTATCTGCACGAATCCGCAGCTGAACTGTGTCAGCTACGGATAGCAACGGTAACAAGCATAGAAATCAATAGGAAGCACTTGTCAAGGATGTTAACAATGTTTCCACCGCAGCAGCATGTATCCGTGGCTAATCGAAATGTAACAAATACAAGTATCGTTGTGCTTTATCTGACTTACTTTTAGCAACGGCAGATCAGCAGATTCAATCCGTTCGTGTGAAAGGGGCCTACCGCTGAGAGGTTGAAACCATCTTTAGAACTCAGTTCTCACTGTTAGGTCTGATTCACACATGCATTTTTAGTGCATTTTGCAGAGTTACACTACAGTCCATTTAACATGATTTCCTATGGAACACGTTCTGTAGTGCAAATCTGCAAAATGCAAAAAGCACTTCATCTGTGATGGACAGTTGGAAGCAGCTCGGCTTTACCAATACACGTGTAGGACACTAGTTAAAGCACTGGTCTGGAGATCCTGTATCCATGGAACACCTAACTCATGTGGTCTTTGAGGAACAAAATCTCTTTAAACCAGCCCTTAAAAGTAGAACTATATGCAAAACTTTTTTTTTCATTTTGGATACAGCAATGGAGGGTTATAACCCCTGTCAGATTTTTTTCAGCCATCTGTTCCATTGCAGATATTTTCCTTCTCTTCCTGTGCCATAGTCAAACAGGAAGTGAGAGGAAATCCCTGTAAATTAAGGGAATTTCTTGGGGACCCCCAGGTCACCAGAACTAGTGTCCCCATTGGATGATTTCCCCTCTATTACTTTTCTGGGGACAACCCAAAATTTGGGATTTTCTTTTACTTTCACTTTCAGTAATGGAAAACAGGACAAATAGAGAATCTCCCTAACAAGGACACAGACAGCAATACAAACTGACAGGTATTGTAATCCCTCTGCACTCTATCCAAAACGAAAAAAAAAAAAGTTTTGCCTTCAGTAATACTTTAACTACTTCCAGACTGCCTACCGTCATTATATGTCGGTACTTTGACGTTGAATACCGTTGTTATGGCAGCACATAGCTACCATAACTCCGGTATTTTCTGAAGGGGTGGACATCCGCTTTAGGATAAAAAAAGGTCTCAGCGCCGAATTCACTGCAAGATCACTTTTATCGGTGGCGGGAGAGGTGAACACCGCACCCCCCCCCCCTCGCCGCCGAGTCCCGGTCGTCTCCACCGCTTACTGGATCCGTCAGTAGCGGCAGAGATGATCTGATCCTCTCAGCTGAGAGGCAGGAAGTCGAGTGAGGGAATGATGGCCCCCACTCGACTACATACCATTGGATGACAGAAGCAACATCAAACGTCACTTCCGCCCAATGGTCTTAAAGGGACTTTTTTTTTTATATTGCATTTAAGTGTAAATGTGAGATCAGAGGTCTTTTTGACCCCAGATCTCACATTAAAGAGGATCTGTCGTGCTTTTTTTCTGTTACAATGGATGTTTACATTCCTTGTAAATAGGAATAAAAGAGATCCAAATTTCTTTTTTAAAGAGACTGTAAAAATAAAGTAAAATAAAAAAAAAGGTGTTAGGAAAAAAAAATGTTAAGCACCAAGTCCCTACGAGCTTGCAAGCAGAAGTGAATGCATACGCAAGTCCTGCCCACATATGTAAACGGTGGTGCAGAAGGTGACATTTCAAGAGTACAAACTGATCCTTGGCCTTTAACCTTTCCTGTGTCACTGCACTGATTAGCAGATATTAATCTAGCTCTCTGCAGTCTTCTGGACCAGGGTGTCATTGTGACAGGTCTGGTTTCAGAAAGGCTTCAAAAATCTATACTTCAACCTGGTCATTGTTCTCTTTTCCAGATGGAACATCCACATGATTTAGGGCATGTAAATTCCCAAATTTTGCATATCTGCCAGAACTACCATCTGTTTCTCCTGTTTAGGGGGAATTGTTGGGTTCTGTGGTTTGTTATGATGCATACCTGCAAGCCCTCATCCTACCAGTGTTCTGACCTGCAGAGGAGGCATGGGTGCAGGGGTCTTGAGCATTGGGGCATTCTCATTGCAATCTGGAGTTTCAAGAAATGTGTCTATTTCTTCGTTGCTGGTTTAAGCCAGCTGAACACTGAAGTCTCATCTGTCTGTAGGTCTTCTGCATTCTGGGATTTGTCCCTGAATGCACAGGGCCCTAAATACCAGTACCGCCTAGTACAGTGTTCAGCTCCATCCAGACGCAGTCTGCCATAGACTGACAGGCTGCCTGCAGTGGGGCTGGATGCTGCCCCTGTTGCTTCTGGATGCACTAAAAACACACTTCACCTGCATAGTCCCATGTGAAAGCTCTTTCATTATTATACAGGATTTATATAACACTATTTTTTGTTTTATGCAGTATTTATATAGTGTAAACATTTTGCACAGCCCTTTACAATGTTTGGGCAAAGAGTACAGTTACAATAAAATTCAACACAGGAGGAATCAGAGGGCCCTACTCGTTGGAGCTTACAATCTAAAAGGGATGGTCAAGGGATACAAAAGATATAGGCGATCCAATGGACAACATAAAAGTACAGTTAAAAGAAGCCTATCCGGCCTCCAAGAGAAAAGTCTTCAGGGATGGCCTAAACGTGGATAGAGTAAGAGATTTTCAGACAGATTGGGGTGGTGAATTCCAAAGGATGGGAGAGGATCAGAAGTCCTGGAGGCAAGCACGGGAGGCGATGACAAGGAAACTAGAGAGCAGGAGGTCTTGGAAGGAACAAAGAGAAGGATTAACCCCTGCTCAGATAAAAAGGAGGGATTCCCCATACTCCAGCATTTCTAACACCACCTCGCAACAGAACAGCAGGGCGGGAAACCCTAGGGTGACACGAGCTCCCAGGAAAGGAAAATTACGGTAAGTATGGTAACAATTTTCCGTATGCCTGGGGCTAATCAGGTCAGCCTACGAATGGGATATAACTAGCATCAAAACAAGAAAGGGCAGGACCAAGAAAAAGAAGACACTATGGAGACTGAATGCAAAAGAATTGTATTAATATACGGAAAGAGCATAAGCAGGCACACAAGGGCCCAAAGCCCAGGAAGGGCCATCCATTACATGCAAAAGGTAATGGCAGATGAAAGTGTTACAGGCAGCTTCAGGGAGCTTTCCCTGTTTGTCTGATGGACTATCCAAGAGGAAAGGATTCTAGGTGGGTTCATTTGACCCATTTTTAGGACCTATTGGTAGGATGAACAAGTTAATCACCAGTCTGAACTCCTCTGCTCTCTGCA
>BLSH010178646.1:1760293-1773024 GCA_018402905.1 Glandirana rugosa
TTCCTCGGGGAGACGACCAGAGACCCCACCGTATACTCACATTTAGTGAGAGTTACCCCTTCGTCACGTTATAGTACCGACCTTACCCACAAACGAAATAATGACTTAATGACTCGAAGGAATACCTGTTCCGTGATGACGAATTATCAGTAACTTGTTCGAGTTATGGGTGAACGAAGGGTACGTTTGTCTGGAGAAGTCTGAGAAAGTGCTTCCCCATTGAGAGTGATTTACACTCATATGCCACCCCAGAGACCAGCAGAGGGGCTCCTTGATAGATGATGCATTTGAACACAGGGACTACATCTCAGCAGAACAGGATGGACTGCGCAAAGTTTATTCAGGCTCGGTAAGAGACATATGCTTATTCCCCTGGATACTGTCTCTTCACAGGGTGAGTGGAAACAACTCCTTTAGAGAGGACCGACCACATGTTTACTGAATGTGACAACCTGTTTAGGTGTGGTCATCTTTGTTCTTGCCTGCTTGAACCAGCAGGATTCATACAGTCATGTTCCTCCATCTAAAGCAGATTGTTTTCCAGGAAAGCCTTGGAGACTGCACGGTGCCAGAATAGGCAACTTTCACAGGGTGAGGGGAAACGCTTCTTTGGAGTGTATTGATTACATGCCTAATGAACGTAACAACCTGTTAGCTGCCGATTGATTTCAATGACACCCATTCCAATCTATGAGACATAGTCACAGCGACTTTGAAAAGGTGAGTTGAGTCACATGCCTGATGAAGGGGTCCTGCGTGACTCAAACGTTGCACTACTCTGGTCTGTGATGTGATCTTTAAATAAAAACCAGTTGGATGAAATTGACTCATTCCAGAAACGTTTGCAATGGGAATATGGACTGTGCACAGCACTGGAGTCGCACAAGTGGAAACTAATCCCTGGAGTGTATTGCCCACCTGTTCAATGAATGTGACAGCCTTTTAGGTGTCATCAAGATTCATACCGGGATTAACCTGTCACGCAGGGTTACCCACTCATCCCTCAAAACCCAAACACACCTCAACCACACAGGTCCCATGGCCGATAAGGTGGTAATTAAACTAATTTAGTGCCTTAGGCTGGGTTCACACTATCCAACATAAAAACGGTCAGACTTTTGATCCTACTTTGCCCTGCAACATTGGTCCTACTTCTGTACTACTTTGGTCCTACTTCCATCCGACTTGAATGAACAAGATAAGATTTTGCTCTGACTTTGAGATAGTGACTTGTCTTTTCACCAATCAAAACAATCCCAATGAGAGATAAATTCCTTTTACTGCTGCTGTTATCACCATGTTGGATGTCACAAGTTGGATGGTTAGAACAAGAATCCCACTTTGATCCTACTTCAGTGATATTCAACGGGCTGAAGTAGGACCAAAGTCAGACCAAAGTAGTACAGGAACCTTTTTCAAAGTTGGACCGACTTGTGTCGGACCAGTTAAGATGGCTCTCATAGGGAAACATTGATTTTGTAATGTAATCCGATTTGTGCTCACAATGTCGGTCCGTTTGTCGGACAAGTGTGAACCCAGCCTTATCTGCATTCAATTAGCCTCAGAACCTGTGTAATCAAAACACACCAGGGCCCAAATGGGACAAGGCAGCAACCTCACTGTCAAGGCATGAGCAGCACAGGCCCACATGAAGGCAGTGCTAGAGCCTGCCAAACTGGAGGGCAAAAGCCCATAGTACCTTTCCCATACACCTGAAAGAAAAACTTACCTGAATGGTGTACCTTTTACCTACCTTGCAACAACTGGCTACCAGGAAACACTCATGGCTTAGGAATATAAGCAAATGGCTTTGCAGCAAACTGGCAGTAAGAAATACAAGGAGGTAACCGCACAGTCTTACTGCACAAGGACCTTTCTCAGCAAAAATCAAATCCCTGGCAAACAGGGATATTAGGCAAGAGTCATCTGGTAACTTAATATATTAAAAGTTACCCATCTAATTCAAATTATAGCCCAGCAGACTAACAGAGGATTATTGTCAAAAAAGTTCCTATTGCGTTTAATTTTTTTAAACTGCTCTAAAAGGGGCTAACCCCTGCTAATGGCAGGCCGGCACAGCAGATTCCCAGACCAGAGCTCTGACATTAGCACCAGGTGCTTATAGAAACAACTCAGCTGTGCCAGAAAGCAGGACAATTTAAAAAAAAAAACAAAAAAAAAATTGTTCAGGACAGAAACAAAAGGCAAGATTACAATAACATGTAGACAGGTCACCCATAGCAATTAAATATATCATTGCACACTTTCTTTAACCATTTAGGGAACAAGCCTATTTTTGACATGTTTTCAAGAATAAAAAAAAAGCTGATTTGAACTTGTATATTACTTACAACCTCCAAACATTTTTTCAGACACCCTAGAGAATAAAATGGTGGTCGTTGCAATACTTGACACACTGGATTTGCGCGGCAGTCTTACAAATGCAATTTTTTAAAATAAAAAATTCACTTTTTTGAATTAAAAATGTAAAGTTAGCCCAATTTTTTTTCTATATTGTGAAAGAATGTTACACCGAGTAAATGGATACCCAACATGTCATGCTTCAAAATTATGCCAGCTTGTGGAATGGCGACCAACTTTGGCACTTAAAAACCTCCATAGGTGACATTTAAAAATTTCTACAGGTTACCAGTTTTGAGTTACAGAAGAGGTCTAACGCTAGAACTATTACAGCAATACCTCACATGTGGTTTGAATACCATTTTCATATGTGAGTGTGACGTACGTATGCGTTCGCTGCGGCACAGAAGCACGGAGGGATGGGGCGCTTAACATTTTTTTTTATATTATTATTTATTTTACTTTTTATTTTTACACTGTCCTTTAAAAAAAAAAAATGGATCACTTTTATTCCTATTATAATGAATGTAAGCATCCCTTGTAATAGAAATAAGCGGGACAGGACCTCTTTAATGTGAGATCTAGGTATCAAAGACCTCAGATCTCACATTTACACTTAAAAGCAAAATGAAAAAAAAAAAGTCTTTAAAAATTATCCCTTTAAGGTCGGAAGGCGGAAGCGACGTTTGCCGTCGCTCCAGTCCTCCAAGGGCATAGAGTCAAGTGGGGGCCATCATGCCCTCACTCAACTTCCTGCCCAACACTGAAAAGTATCGACAAATGAACCGGTGTAGGTTTGATTTCACACTACTTGGTAAACCTAAAGGAAAGCTGAACAAGAAAAATGCACTGTGTACAGCCAGTGCCACATCTCCATAGCCAACATGCAACCAGGCAGGTGCCTCCATTTCACCTCAAGCTGCTGTGGAACTCAAAGGCATCCCGGCTGCCATATGGGGATCTGTATAATCTAGAGTCACTGAATAAAGTAAGATGCATTACAGACAAATAAAAAGGTAATGAAATCAGGCAGAATGACATCCCCCCCCCCACCCAGGTAAGTTGGGATGGGGGGAAGCCATTCTGCCTCTCACAATGGACCACAAATTGCACCATTTAGGTCACATACATCTGCCTGGGAACTGCAGGTCAGCAGAGAATTCACCGCTGAGCAGGAGCCCTCCACCTGGAGAGGCTGACCTAGGAGAACTAGTGATCTTCATTATTCTTTCTTCATCCATTCTTTCAGTAGCCGGAGCGCTGTCTTCGAGCGAGGACAAAAAGGAATGCTGGGGTATGGAGAATCCCTACTCTTTTTATTTGAGCAGGGGGTTGTTTTGTGGAGTCAGAGAGGTGGAGCTGACCCATTCATAGGCTGACATGATTAGCCCCAGGAAAATAGGATTTTTTTAACTTACCGTAAAATCCTTTTCTCTGGGTTCACTGACAGACACAGCCCTCTCATTGACAAGTGGGGTTTATGCACGTCCTACTAGGAGTAGACTAGGCAAAAAAGAAAAAAAGGCAAGCTGACCTCTCCCAGGGGGCCGTCCTCACTCCAGCATATAACCCCCCAGCTCTGCATAGCATATCAGTTCGTAACAAGCTGTACAAACGCAACACAGAGGGGTGGGTGCTGCGTCTGTCAGTCAACTCAGAGAAAAGGATTTTACGGTAAGTTAAAAAATCCTATTTTCTCTTACGTTCACTGACAGACGCAGCCCTCTCATTGACAAGTGGGGATGTCCCAAAGCAGTGTTATTCAAGAGGGGTGGGTAAATAATAACTGTACCCAACAAAATCCTCTCAGGAGGCGCCAGCCACGGCTACACCGCCGCCTGCAAAACTTTGCGGCCAAAAGCAGCATTCGCAGATGCTGACACATCAACTTTGTAAAATTTAACAAAAGTGTGCACCGAGGCCCATGTAGCCGCCTTGCACACCTGAGACACGGAGGCTTTTTGTCTGAAGGCCCAGGAAGTGCTAATCGCCCTGGTGGAATGAGCCGTGACCGTAAAAGGGGGTTCTTGGCCCTGAACCGTATACACATGGGTCACCGTCTGTCTTATCCAACGGGAAACAGTAGCCGACGAGGCCGCCAAACCCTTTCGCATCCCTTTCGCCAGTACAAACAAAGCATCAGACTTCCGAAAAGAAGCTGTAGCCATCAAATACACCCGCAAAGCCCTCACAGCATCCAAAGAATGCAAAGCAAACTCCTTGGGATGTGACGGGTGCGGACACAATGAAGGGAGAACAATGTCCTCATTAATGTGAAAAGAGGAAACCCCCTTCGATAGGAACGAAGGAGAAGGGCGCAGCACCGCCTTATCCTTATGAAGGATCAAGTAGGGAGACCTACATGACAAAGCCGCCAACTCAGACACCCGCCTAGCGGATGTAATGGCCACCAGAAAGGCCACCTTTTGAGACAGCAATTGTAAGGGAATATCCCTGATCTTCTCATATGGTGGTTTCTGCAGTACAGAAAGTACTAAATTTAAATCCCACGGTGCCAAAGGTGACCGTACCTGAGGAGCCACATGACGAACACCCTGTACAAATTTACGAATCAAAGAATGCATCGCTAAAGGACGTTGAAAAAGAATCGCCAGAGCCGAAATCTGACCTTTGAGTGTACTCAAAGCCAATTTGTTATCCAGGCCTTGCTGCAAGAAAGCCAGCACCCGGGATATAGAGAAAGAGCGGGGGTTCCAACCCCCCACCTCACACCAAGCAATATAAGCCTTCCAGATACGATGATATATCTTGCGCGAAGTACACTTGCGCGCCTTAAGCATGGTAGGGATCACGGAGTGAGAGACACCCCTATCCCTCAGCACCTGGCACTCAATAGCCAAGCCGTCAAAGCCAGCGAGGGTAAATCAGGGTGCAGGATGGGTCCCTGTGACACCAGATCTTCGCGAAGTGGGAGCCGCCAGGGAACATCAGTTACAATCCGCACCACGTCGGCGTACCAAGGGCACCGAGGCCAATCCGGAGCCACCAGGATTGTCGGGATCCCCTCTGCTTCTATCCTGTGCAGTAGCCATGGTAGAAGCTTGAGGGGAGGGAAGGCGTACAGAAGCCGGTACCGAACCCAAGGTGCTACCAGTGCATCCGTGGTGGCCACCAACGGATCCCTTGTTCTGTACACGAAAGTCTGCACCTTGTGATTGAACCTGGACGCCATTAGGTCCACATCTGGCGTGCCCCACCTGTGGCAAATCTGGCGGAACACCTTTGGATGTAGGGACCACTCCCCCTGATCCAGTGTCTTGCGACTGGGAAAATCCGTCTGCCAGTTTTCTACGCCCGGAATATAAATGGCGGAGATTGCCGACACGTGAAGTTCTGCCCATCTCAGAATGTGGGCTGCTTCCGCAGCTGCTGCCGAGCTCCTTGTTCCACCCTGATGGTTCACGTACGCCACTGCCGTGGCGTGGTCCGACTGAACCCCAACCGGGAGGCCGTGCAGCCTCACCCACCAGTGGGAGAGACAGAGCCTGATTGCCCTCAGCTCCAGCACATTTATCGGAAGGCGAGATTCCTGCGCCGACCAATGGCCCTGAGCAGACAACTGCCCCAGGACCCCTCCCCAGCCCGATAGGCTGGCATCTGTCGTGACTATCGACCAATTTAGGGGGAGAAACGACTTCCCCAACGTCAAAGCCGTGGCCCGGAGCCACCAGGTCAACGACCCCCTGGTCTGATGATCCAATTTGATCAGCTGGTCCAGGGACAACGGAGACTTGTCCCGCCATAACAGGATCACTTGCTGCAGGAGCAGAGTGTGACTCTGGGCGTAAGGTATCGCCTCGAAGGCCGAGACCATGAGCCCTAACACCTGCATACAGAACCGTAAGGCGGACCACCGACATGACAGCAGGGTTCGCACTGCTGCTTGTAGTGTCAGCAACTTGGCCGGAGGTAAGAACACCTTCGCCTGCACCGTGTCCAGTATTAGACCCAGATATTCCAGTCGACAGGACGGGGTCAATGTCGACTTCTGCAGGTTGATCAGCCAGCCGAAGTCTCTCATCGAGGCCATGGTGATAGCAACATTGTCCTCCAGAGCCAAGGCAGACTCTGCTCGCAGGAGTAGATCGTCGAGGTATGCTACCACAGCAATGCCTCTCTGCCTCAGTAGAGCCAGAACCGGAGCCAACAGCTTGGTGAAGACCCGAGGAGCCGAGGCCAGACCAAAGGGAAGTGCCACAAATTGGTAATGTAGGTCTGCTACCGCAAAGCGCAGGAAGCGCTGATGCCGGAGAGAAATGGGAACATGCAGATAAGCGTCCCTGATATCCAGAGACGCCATGAAGTCCCCTTGGTGAAGGGCGGCCACGACCGAGTGGACAGATTCCATCCTGAATTTCCACGCTTTCACAAAGTGATTTAGCGCTTTTAGATCCAGAACTGGCCTGACCCCACCCTTTTTGGGCACCACAAAGAGGTTTGAATAGAAGCCGCGAAACCTTTCCAACTGAGGTACCGGCACAATCACCCCTTGTTCAGACAGCGTCTGAACAGCCCCTAAGAGAGCTTCTCGACGCCCCTGCAGAAGCCTCAAATTCGATGGGAAGAACCTGTCTGGGGGTAGAGTGCTGAACTCTATCTTGTACCCGGAAGACACCACTTCCTGCACCCACCGGTCAGAAATGCGGGTAGTCCACCTGTCTGCGAACCCCAGAAGTTGGCCCCCCACCCGAGAGTCGGGCGGGGGCAGCCCATCATGCGGAGGACTTTTCCTCTGTCTTTTTGGGCTTGCGCTGCCAGGGCCACTTACCGGACCCCGAGGCAGACTTGCTGGGCCTTGAGCCCTTGTCCGCTGAACCGGGCGCACGAAAAAAAAACGCTTCTGGCCCGATGATGAAGGACCCTGCCGCTTACGTTCTGGGAGAAAGGTACAGGTGTGCGACGCTGTATCCAAACAAAATTGATGTCCTTTTTTCCCCACAAATAGAGCTTTCTTTTGGCAGTATTTGATCACCTCTGTGGTTTATTTTTTGCACTATAAACAAAAAAAGGCCAACCATATTTAAAAAAAATATATACATTTTTTACTTTCTGCTATAATAAATAAAAACAAAAATTTCCTCATCAATTTAGGCAAATAATTGGATTTTTTTTATACATACTTACCTGTAAAATCCATTTCTTTTTTTCTTTTTAATCTTTATTTTTATTAAATTTCAGAGATACAAAAATATAGAATGTAAAGTATCAAATACAAGTGCGTAAAAGGTGAAGTGAACATCTCAACAGTACAAAGCATATTACATGGTATCTTAGAGAAAGCTATTTCAATACATTTTGTAGGTCAAAATTGCTAAGGCAGTTGCCTGTTCCAAGATTACTTTGCACAAAACAATGGGTTTGATGTGTAACTGATTCTAAGATGCACATTATACAACAGTAGAATTCAACAAGGAATTGATAGGGTTAAAGGAGGTAAAGAGAGGAGGAATATCAAAAGTGCATTTAAGAAAAAGGAGGAGAAGGAAGTAAATAAGCGCCAAATGATTGAAGGTAAAGAAAATATCATTCGTGGTCCGGTCAGACTCCAAAAGAGAGGTGTTTTAGATGTTAGTGAGATGTTCCCTCCAGATCTCCCAGCATGTGTTGAATGCTTTGCGTTTGGTTAGGTTAGTTATTAATAAGGATTCATAGGTGTAATGTGAGTGAACCAGGGCTAGTGCGTCCAGGGGATTTAGAGTATTGTCAGTTCTCCAATTTCTAGTTATGAGCATTTTTACTGCCAAGAATATGTGTGTGACAACTGCTCGGAAGTCTGGAGGGAACCGCTCTATTCCCAGACCCAGAAGAGCCAGGGCCGGGTCTGGTCTTGTGAGACACCCTGTGATAGAGGAGATTTTCCTAAAAATGCCGTTCCAGAAGCTAGTAAGACTTTTACAGTTCCAAAATACATGCATCATGTTTCCGATTTCCCCGCAACTCCTCCAGCACAGAGGGGAGGAATCCCGAGAAAACTTAGATACTCTAAGAGGCGTTAGGTACCACCTCAGGGTCAGTTTCTGATAGGATTCCCAGTGGTTGATACACTTAGAGGATCTGTAAATCGTGTGAGCAGCCGTTTTCCATTGCTGGAGTGTGAAGGAACGTTCTAGTTCGTGTTCCCATTTTAAATGGTGTGTGGATTTGGAGAAGGACATTTTTTGGTGGGGGAGGTTGTAGAACAGGGAGATCCCTTTAGTCATATGTTTGGGGTTCTTATAGAATTCCCATGCCTCTTTTGGTAGATAAATCTTATATGTTTTCAGGGAGTTGAGGAGATGGGAAATCCGAATATGCATATAATAATCGGTATGTGGAATGGCGTACTCGTTCGACAGATCCTGAAAGTGTCTCAGCCCGCATACATCATAAAGTTGGGAAACATGCGTAAGCCCTCTAGAGATCCATCCTGAAAGATCTAAGTTAGGGATCACCTCAGAGAAGATTGCTATGGGGACGGGAATTTCAGTAAATGTTTTTGGATCGTGTTCTAATTTGCAAAGTTGCCTCCAAGCGTTGATTGTGGCTTGGATAGTTAGGGGGAAGCGATGGAGGGGATGAGGTTTCCATACGTCTGCTAAAAGAAAGGTTTCAAAATTTTTGGAGGGGATCAGGTTTTGTTCCACAGACTTCCACGGACTGTCGTCTGCTGGATTGAACCATGTGCGGAGCTGGGTTAGTACCGAAGCATAGCAATAGTCCCTGAGGTTGGTGTATCCCATGCCCCCTGCGTTCCTATGTTTAATTAGGATGTTTTTGGCACATCTAGGGCGTTTAGATTGCCACACATAGCTTGCTCTAGTGACTTCATATATTTAGGTTTAATCGGAATGGGCAGTGTGCGGAACACGTAGAGTATCTGTGGAAGTATTAATATCTTGAAGGAGGCCAGACGCCCCATCCAGGATAACTCGGTTTTGGAGTACCTGTTTAAATCTTTTGAGATTTTGCCAATTAAGGGAGGTAGGTTAGTATCTGCTAAGTTAGCGGGGTCCTCTGTAATTTGGATGCCCAGGTAGGGAACGCTTTTGGTGGCCCAGGAGTATGGGAATGTAGCCTTGAGATTAAGTTTAAGTTGAGGGGGTATGCCAATACCCAGTATAAGGGACTTAGTGTGGTTAACCTTATAGTATGATACCTGGCTGAATGTTTCCAAGGTGTGGTGTACGTGGAGCAGGGATTTTTCTGGGGCAGAGATAAAGAGAACGATATCATCCGCAAACAGATTAATATAGTGAGAGGAATTGTTTTCCAGGTCAATGCCAGTTATAAGGGGGTGGGATCTGATTTTTTCTGCAAGGGGCTCGATAAGGAGATTGAAAATTGAAGGCGAAAGGGGGCATCCCTGTCTGGTGCCATTTGTGATCTTGAAGGTTTTGGACAGGGCATTCGAAGTGAACACTTGGGCACTGGGCGAGGAGTAAAGGGCCAGGACGGCCGACAAGATATGTCTTCGGAGGCCGTATTTCATCAACACCTGCCTCATGTATCCCCAGTGGATCCTGTCGAACGCCTTCTCCGCGTCCAAGGAGAGGATCAAAGAAGGCGTCTGACAGGCCCGCAAGTGTTGGACTATACCCAAGGCCCTCCTAGTGGCGTCCGACGGCTGTCTGCCTGCTGTAAAGCCTGATTGGTCCGACTTGATAAGCGTGGGAAGAATGGACGTAAGTCTATGTGCCAGTATCTTTGCATATAGTTTCACGTCCGCATTAAGTAGCAATATTGGTCTGTAGTTTGAGGGGGCCGCGGAGTCTTTGCCTGGCTTCGGGATAGTGACGATGTAGGCTTTCAAAATCTCAGGGGGAAACGATTCCAAAGTGGCAGCCTGAGAGAAGGTGTTTGCCAGTCTGGGGGCCAAAATGTCACGGAATGTCTTGTAGTACTCGTTTGTGAGCCCATCCGGGCCAGGGGATTTACCCTGTGGTAGGGTCAGAATCATTTTTAATATCTCTGTAGGGTCAATAGGTGCGTTTAATTTTTCTAGCTGGGTTGCTGTTATAGTGGGGAGTTTAACAGAGTCTAAGAATGTTTGTATTAGGTCATTGGAGGGTTGGCCAGTATCCTGGTCCTCTTTGAGGTTGTAAAGGGAGGAATAGAAGTCTGCAAATGCATCTGCTATAGTTGCAGGGTCTACTAATTTAGAGTTGTCCGATGGTCTGATTAAGAAGGGGATCCTTGACCTAATGTTTTGGTCCTTCAGCCTGGCGGCCAGCTTCTTGCCCGCCCGGTTGTCGGAGGAGTAATGGGACAGTTTGAGTTTGCCTACGTATCTGCTGTGCCTCTCCAGGAGGAATGTCCTAAGATTGGTCCGCAGTTTTGTCAGTGTGTTAGCTAGAGCTGATGATGGCTGGGCTTTGTTTTGTGTTTCCGCTGTTTTAATACCTGCTAACATAGTGTTTAGTTTATGTTCCCTTTTTCTTTTTTCCCTGGCGCTGATTTGCATAAGCATACCCCTTAGGAAGGCCTTATGGGCACACCACAGGACATTTGGGCTGGCTACTGAGCCCTCATTGTGCGTGAAGAATTCTTCAAGCTGCTTTTTAATTGTGTCCACAATCTCAGGACTCTGAAACAAGCGTGTATTAGCCCGCCACACCAGGGGGCGGTTTAGGATGTGCCCCTCGGCCACCGTTATTGACACCAGGGCGTGATGTGACCACGTGATGCCATAGATGGCCGAGGAGGACACCCCTGTTAAGACATTCCTATCGACAATTACCATATCAATGCGTGAATATGTATTATGTCTGGAGGAGTGAAATGTGTATTCTCTTTCACCCGGGTGTTGACACCTCCAAACATCATACACCTCTTCACTGTGTAGTAGGTTTTGTAAAGAGGGAGGAGGACGGTTCGTCGTAGCTGATGAGTCAATCTTGGAGTCGCTTGTAATATTGTAGTCTCCGCAGAGGATTAAGCCTCCTTCCTTGTGCTTGTTGACTTTCTTGAGTAACCTTTTTAGAAATCTCATTTGGTGTGAATTTGGTGCATATAGGTTAACTATAGTAAGTATTTTGTTGTTGAAGGAGCCAACAAGTATTACGTATCTGCCAGCTTGGTCCACAACAACCTCCCTCATCTGAAAGGAGACTGTGTCTCTGAGGGCAATGAGAACCCCAGCATGCTTTTTTTGAGCCGAGGCGTGGTACATATGTGGAAAGTTGCTGTGTGTGCATTTGGGTGGGTTGTGTCCAGAAAATGTGTTTCTTGGATGCACAGCACGTCAGCATGCAATTTCAAGGCTTCTGCCCACATGGAAGCTCTCTTGACGGGGTGGTTCAGCCCGTTTTCATTGAGAGAGAGTACTTTAAGAGCCATGGGGAAGTGTGAGGGTGGTAAGCGGTGTGTTGGGTTTCCACTGGTGATTGCTTACCTTTCCACTCCTGGGCCAGAGTGAGGGTCCGGGCGGTATGTCCCGGGGTGGGGAGATGAGGTTCCAGCCAGTCCACTTTGGGCAATGTTTATCAGAGATCATTGGCGAGCATAGAAAGAGAGGAAAAACATGTGAGATTAAACAATTTGTGCAACAGGCACATAAAAATGTAGGATCCATCTCGGTCCTGTAGGCAGGTTTCTGCACAACAATCCAAGGGGGGTGTATACCGGTTTGGGTAAACACAGCACTGAACTTTGAGCCTGAGCATGTTAGAGTTCATGCCCGGGAGGGCTGGGTATGGTGCTTTTTATTCATTTTTTTGCGCGACACCGTTTGCCATTCCTCCTGGAGGTGTGGTGTAGTGGATGGATGTGTGTCGCTGTCTGATGGTCCTGGTAATATATTCCAAGTGCGCAGTAGATCAAGCCCTTCTTCTAAGGATGAGATTGTGGTGGACCCACCATCCTTGGTGATGGTCAACTTGGATGGGTAGCCCCATCTTTATACGATACTGTGGTTCCTTAGAGCTTTTGTAATGGAAACCAACGCTTTGCGTTCTTGCATCGTGTACTGCGAAAGATCTGCGTAGAGTTGTATGTTTGAATATTGCTCGTCTGGACACGCATTTTTACGGAAAGCTAGTAGAAATTTTTCTTTGACATGGTAAAAATGTACTCGCATAAGTACATCTCTTGGTATGTTGTCTGGTAAGTGGGAGGGTTTGGGTAGGCGGTGAATCCTATCGATAAGGAGTTCTGCTTGTGATGTTTCAGGAAGGTATTGGTGCATCAGATCTTTGGCATAATGCGCCAGCTGATTTGGTTGAATAGACTCTGGGAGGCCCCTGATCTTGACGTTGTTTCTGCGTGACCTGTCCTCTAGGTCAGCGACCTTTGCCCTCAGCCATGCCACCTCGTCAGATTGTTCATTATGGGAATCTACCAATGAATTGTATGAGGCTGCATACTCCCCCATT
>BLSH010178646.1:1787587-1804369 GCA_018402905.1 Glandirana rugosa
TAAATATCCACTTACCTGTGACCATTAGTTATTTTTTTTTGTGTCCTTCAAGGCGGAGGATATATTGGGGAGAGTGCGACCCTCGTGAAGTCAAAAAAGCGGTCACAGAACTTCCACCTACCAGTGAAGACGTCGAGATACCTCGAAAATACGACCAAAGGTGTATCCAAGAAAATCTTAGTCCCTGTCGGAAGTATGACCTAGGTAAAGTTTGTCGTAATTCGATTCTATTTACCATGGGCCCGGAGCGATTCTTCTGTCTTCTTTGACGTTTCAAAAAGAACATTCGCTGGTATATACCGCGACCTAGGACGTACTCCATAGAGCTGCAGAAGTGACCATCCACCTTCAAGACACTGGCGAAAAAACTGAAGTGCTCCCAGCGTGAGAGGGGTTATATAGGAGGCGGAACTTCCTGTGTTTTTTTTTATTGATTACCAGTGTCCATTCACCTATAAATGGTGTATAACCCAGGTGTATTGAATATATAGCCTGCTCTGTGTCCCACGATGTCCGAGAAAGAAATGTATTCTTCTACATCATTTTTGGTAAAAAAAAAATTCCCAATAAGTGTATATTGATTGGTTTGAGCAAACGTTATAGCGTCTACAAACTATAGGATAGATTTATGGACCTTTTTTTTTATTATTGTTTTTACTGGTAATGGCAGCGATTTTTAGAGGGATTGCGCCGGACAAATCTGACCCCAAGTGACACTTTTTGGGGACCAGTGACACCAATACAATGATCGGTGCTAAAAAAAATGCACTGATCACTATATAATTGACACTGGCAGGGAAGAGGTTAACATAAAGGGCGATCAAAGGATTAAGTGTGTTCCCTGCAAGTGTTTTCTAACTGTGTGGGGGATGGACTGACAGGAACACATCACGTTCTGCCTCTGTGGAGCCATCGCAGGTGGCCGGCAGACATCAGAGGTCCACCAGACCCAGATTGGCTCCTTCTGTACAGCATGCACACGCCCACAGTATCTAGTGCAGGAAACATACAGGTACATTGTTTTGCACAATAGAGCCACCCTGTCGCAGTATATTTGTGGTGGGCGGTCTTGAAGTGGTTAAATTGCTTCAATGACCTCCTCCCCATGAGTTGCAGTATACTTCAGTATTGACACAAGCAGGGGAGGGCTTTACAGACTCCCTTCATGCCTACTGGCACAGATTACCTGTGATGACAGGGGCTCAAAAACAGGAATCTGTTGAGTGTTGCTGTGATGATGGAGGGTGACTTTGCACATTCACAAATAGCATAGAAGTGCTGCACTTCTTGGAAATCAATTACACACCGATGCCATAATAATGGTTCCACAAAAGCACTTTTCTATAGACTCACATTTTATGTCTTGCCTCAAGTAAACATGCTTTACCAGCCCACAACCTGAGACACCTGGATCTGTTGCACTTCCAGAGTATATGACAGTACACAAGCACTGATGGTAACACTACACTGTTTCAGCTAGAAAACTGACAAAAGCAAATAAAGATTTGTTGACAAACGGGTTTAAAATATTAATGTAGTACAAACACTTGGTCACATGAGCCATATGGGAAAGAAAACACCATATTAACAGATTTGTGTAGCCCTTTATTAGCAACTAAAATAGAAGGTATTTGTTGTACAACACTGGTAATAACCAACTATACATGGGTTGTATTATATTCTAATACAGGATAAAGGATAATTTATAAATGCATTTTTATTTTTTTTTTTATTAAAAAGCTTCCACCCTTTGTTATAATTTTGTTTCGTTTTACAACTTGCAAAACTATTCTGAAAGCTGAGTACATGTGCACATATCTGCAAACAGTGCAAATTTAGGTTATGGTAAAGGCTAACTTATTCCATGTAACTAACATTGTATAATCTTCTGCCACCACCTGCCATTAGTCTTCAAGGGCACAAACAGTTTGACACAACTTCTGATACTATAACCAAGAAAGTAACTTGTTTCGAATGGAAGGAAACAAAGAAATTCATGATAGGACTACACCTAAAAAGAAAGGAAAGGGGGGTACGAACTGGGTTGAGCTTCCTCTTAAACCCCAGAGCAGAGCAGCGTTGTGCAACTGCTTGGCTATGACCCCATGGACAGAAATAAAACGTTGTGTCAGCATTGTGTTTCGAGGTGGCATCCCTGAGAGCTCAGTGCTTCAATGCACCACAAGTGCTCCAGCAGCATAACTCACTGAACTGTCCTGCCAGCTTCGGCACTGGCTAGACTGAGCATAGTTCAAAAATGAGAAGCTCATGTTAACTCCATTCCTTCGGAGCTCTGTTGCAGCCTTGAAGATAAAAGAAAGGAGAATTATTATTCAAATAAAACATTTGGAATAAAATTATATTTTTATATTATAAATAGATTTGCATTTAATGGTGGCTTATGCTGGCCACAAGGTACAGCTTAGCTGTACAATCTCTGTACAATATATTTTAGAGCTACCAAAACTATGCAACAGACAGGCCTACCTAAACAATCCAATCATGCAGGTCATTGCACTACATTTTTCTTCATTGATCTAATAGAGATCGTACAGATTGTAACATGGTCAGCTTTGGGCTGAGGGAGAAAAAATGTTAAACTATTTTATTGCATGAATCCATTTAAATGTGAATATGGAAAACGGAGTGTGTCTAAGAGTCCCAACCAATCCAGTCTAATGCGTTCAATAAAACGAAATTGAAACCAGTGGGCTGAAAAAGAAGAAAAAAAAAAAAAAAACTATGCTAAATGGGTTCCAGATATCTGCTCTAGAAGAATTTTCTAGCCAACCCAAAGAATTTATGTATCAACACCATTCAAACAAGTTCTTGCCATGGCTGGGTTCACATATGCGCGTCTGGTTTTGGTGCAGTCTGGTGCAGTTTCCATTCAGCAGTTCTGGTGCGAATTTAAACACTGAAATCGCATCTGAGCCGAACTGAAAAATACACAGGACCATTTTTTTTAATTCGCACTGCAACCGGCCCACATATGTGAACTAGCTCCATTGAAAGCCTGCGATTCACAAGTCTAGTTCCTTTTAGAACATCATTGTAATAGCAATACAAACCTACTGTAAGTTATTTTTGACAATCCATTATAAAAACGTAGTGGAAAAGAGGCTTTTTAGTTCCCTGTAAATTCCAAATCTTGGGGTACAGTACAGGACAAAAGCTAATCAGACTCCGGGTTACAGGCTCGTATCTTCAGGTGATTGGACACTGGCAAAACTTTAGCGAACACACCCCTGGGTGCCTTCCCTATAAACCTACTCCACTGCATCCTCCGTTTTATAGCAAGCAATTCAGGAGTAATCAAGGAATGGAAGGGAGAGTGGCCTGTGTTCTGTACAGTACTCCACAATACAGAATTTACTGGCAAGTCAAAATTCCTCTATCCTAAATCATACAGGACACAGGCAAAGAAATTAATTAGAAGGGTGTGCAACAACTAGGTAACTGGGCAAAAAACAAATGTGCCAACACACCCAACAAAAGGTCAAATACCCAACTTCAGAGTGCCACTGCAATCTGGTGGAATGGGCGCATTAAAACAGGAGATTTGTAAGCTTTGGCAAACCGAATCCCTATCCATCGAGTGATGGACTTTAGAAGCAAGGTTGTCCCGTGCAGGGTCCTGAGTACAGGACAAACCGGTAATCAGTCTGTTTGAACAAAGCTGCTGCTTTGTGGTAAACTCAAAATGGCTCTGGCTATATCCAGACAATGAAGAGATATTTCCTTGGGATCAGGGCATAAGGTGAAAGGACTATGTTCTCATTGTGATGGAGGAGAGATGTGACCTTAAGAAAATGGTCATGGGCACAAGCCAACTTTGTCATTGTGAAGGATGAGTAACGGCTGCTTACAAAGAGAGCCTTTAACTCAGACGTTGAATTTAATAACCAAAATGGCCCCTTTCCAGGAGAGGTCATCTAAGGGAATATTCCTGATGGCTTCAAAGGTGGTTTCTGCAGGGCAGAGATAATAAAGCTGGGATCACAAGGAAGCAAAGAGTTCTGCAAGGGGAGCAGCAGTAGGTATAAGTGGTGTAAACCCTGTTACACCACTTATACCTACAGGTAAGCCTATAATAAGGCTTACCTGTAGGTACTGTAAATATCTCGTAAACTTGCACTGCTTATGAGATTTACTACCGCTTAGAGCTGCACGATTCTGGCCAAAATGAGAATCACTATTTTTTTGCTTAGAATAAAGATCACGATTCTCGCGGCCTAACAAAAAAATTGGGCTAACAGCACTGTTTATTATTATTTTTTTTTTTTTGAAAGTCATTTTTCCAAAAAAATAGCGTTTGAAAGACCGCTGCGCAAATACCGTGTGACATAAAATATTGCAACAACCACCATCTTATTCTCTAGGGTCTCTGGTAAAAATAAATAAATATATATATAAAGACTAAATCTTTTCTGACATTTGCTGCTTACAAGTAAAAATCCAGTATTTTCTGCTAGAAAATGGCTTGGAACCTCCAAATATATATATATATGTTTGGAGGTTCCAAGCCATTTTCTAGCAGAAAATACTGGATTTTTACTTGTAAGCAGCAAATGTCAGAAAAGATTTAGTCTTTAACCACTTGCCTACCGCCCACCGTCATATGACGACGAAGCAGTAAGCCTCTTGTTCTGGGACGACGTCATATGACGTCGTCCCTTTAAGCCTGGATTGCATCCCGGCTGTCGGTGTCGGCGCAGGACATGCCTCGTCACCAACGGGGGTGAACAGCCATTGGCCATGGCTGTTTACCATGTGATCGGCCGTGACGAAGTCATGGCTGATCGCAAACGGCACTTCACCAATTCGCACGGCGCATGCGCGCGATCAGGAGCGCGCTGCGCGTGCACGTCGGTGGCAGCGTGTTCCCAGGGAACACGGCTTGTCACAGACACTGGTATCAGCCGCCGGCCGGCAGCTGTTACCTTGTGATTGGCTGTGATCTACTTCACAGCCAATCACATCCAATGTAAACAGAGAAACAGTTTCTAGTGTGAGGAGAGAAGAGCTGGGATAAGTGAGTTACTGGTCTGCAAAGTAAAAACACACACTGTCACTTCCAACCTGCCCCTCCAAATGCCCCCATAAAGTGCACCTGTCACCCATCACCCGTCAGTGACCACCGCCCGTCACTGACCACCGCCCGTCACTGACCGACACCCGTCAGTGACCACCGCCAGACACCCGTCAGTGACCACCGCCAGACACCCGTCAGTGACCACCGCCAGACACCCGTCAGTGACCACCGCCAGACACCCGTCAGTGAGCACCGCCAGACACCCGTCAGTGAGCACCGCCAGACACCCGTCAGTGAGCACCGCCAGACACCCGTCAGTGAGCACTGCCAGACACCCGTCAGTGAGCACCGCCAGTCACCCGTCAGTGACCATCGCCAGTCACCCATCAGTGACCATCGCCAGTCACCCATCAGTGACCATCGCCAGTCACCCATCAGTGACCATCGCCAGTCACCCATCAGTGACCGTCACACCCATGAGTAAACATCACCTGTAAAAAAGTCTCACACATTTGGCATCGCCATACTCAGGAGGAGTAGCAGAATGTATTTTGGGGTGTCATTTTTGCTATGTACATGCTATGTGTTGGAAATATCTAAATGGACAACTTTGTGTAAAAATAAAAGCAGTTTCATTTTCCTCCTAGTTTCCAAAAACCACTGGAAAAAAATGACATTTTCAAAAGACTCATTATGCCTCATAGATTATACGTTGGGGAGTTTGCTTTCCAAAATGGGGTCATTTTGTGGACAATTCCATTGTCCTGGTGCTCCAGGACCTTCAAAAGTGTAATGGGGGTTAAGAAATGAGATGTGTAATTTATGCTTGTAGAACGCCTCAAGGTGCTAGTTCAATGTTGGGCCTCTGTATGTGGTCAGGCTGTGTAAAACTCACACATGTGGCATCGCCATACTCAGGAGGAATAGCAGAATGTATTTTGGGGTGTCATTTTTGCTATGTGCCATTTTTTGGAAATATCTTATAAATGGACAACTTTGTGTAAATAAAATGTGTTTTCATTTTTTCCCCACATTTCCAAAAACTACTGGGAAAAAAAATGAAGCGTTCAAAAGACTCATTATGCCTCTTATTTGTTGGGGTGTTTGCTTTCCAGAATGGGGTCATATTGTGGGCAATTCCATTGTCCTGGTGCTCCAGGGCCTTTAAAATACGATAGGTCTTCATGACATTAGATGTGTAATTTATGTCCCTAGAATACCTGACGGCGCTCCCTGCATGTTGAGCCTCTGTATGTGGCTAGGCTGTCAAAAAGTAGTAGAATGTGTTTTGGGGTGTAATTTGTGGTATGCATATGCTGTGTGTGAGAAATAACCTGTTACAATGACAATTTTGTAAAAAAAAAATGAAAGAAAAAAAAAAATCTTCATTTTGCAAAGAATTGTGGGAAAAAATTACAACTTCAAAAAATTCACCATGCATCTTGCTGAATACCTTGGAATGTCTACTTTCCAAAAAGGGGTAATTTGGGGGGTATTTGTACTTTCCTGGCTTGTTAGAGTCTCAAGAAATTAGATAGGCCTTCAGTACATCAGGTGTGATCAATTTGCAATGATTGGCACCATAGATTGTAGACTCTAACTTTTACAAGGACCAAATAATATACACCGATTTGGGTTATTTTTACCAAAGATATGTAGTAGTATAAATTTTGGCCAAAATTTATGAAGAAAAATCACTAAAATTTGCTAAATTTTTTGACAGAAAAAAAGAAAAAAGCATTTTTTCACAAAATTTTTAGTCATTTTTTATTTATAGCACAAAAAATAAAAAACCCACTAGTGATTAAATACCCCCAAAAGAAAGCTCTATTTGTGTGAAAAAAAAGGACGCAAATTTCATATGGGTACAATCTTTCATGACTGAGTAATTGTCATTCAAATTGTGATAGCGCTGAAAGCTGAAAAATGGCCTGGACCGGAAGGGGGTTTTCGTGCCCAGTATTGATGTGGTTAAATTGTTAAACTAAACTCTTCTATACATGGGAGTTCAACCCTGTGATCATTTGAAACACTATCTTTTTACTTCTTTTATCAACTTAAATTGGCTCTCTGCCCAGACTCGAGTCGATCCAACTTTAGAAAAAGATTCCCGGGGAGACTTCAGGCGACTTGCACCGACTTCTATTACAGTCAAGTTGCGCTGAGTCGCCCCACAAGTCGGACTCCATTAACTGCACTGAAAATCGCAGTGATGCCTGATGGAGATTGCGGGGAGGGGGGGGGTGGGAATCGAGTTTGCGATTCTAATACGATTAATCGTGCAGCTCTACTACCGCTTTAAGGACAAGTTCTGGTTAAGACTCAACAGTGGGCCAGAAGCATGGCAGAGTAATCTCTGGGATTGAATTGCCGGTGTTCACACTAATTAAAGGAGGATAAATATTTCTGCGAGTGCATTTTCTTGCTTTTAGCAAGGTAGTTATAACAGACTCCACTGTTTAAGACTTGGGCTTAAACAGCCATGCCATTCAAACCAGAGTAAGTAGGATGGAATAGAGGGCCACAAGGCAGCAGATCTAGCTTGTTGGAGAGACATAGTGCTGTCTTCTAGAAGTCTGAGTATATCCCTGTAGCAGGTTCTTCTGGGCCCATTTGGTAAAATAAAAAACACATTTGCCCCCTCATGCTTTAGGTTTTTTAGAGGTCAAGGTAGAAATTGCACTGGGGGAAAGTCATAGTCTGAACTGAGACTAGGTAATTATCATCAAGGCAGCCAAAGCTAAAGTATGTCTACAATCGGAGTCCCTCATTTGGGACATTAAAGAAATCTAGGCAAGGTGCCATTCCCCTTGATCCAGATGGTGGCAGCTGAGGAGATCAGCTTTAAAGTTGTCCAAGCCCCGGATGTGGACTGCAGAAATCATATCACTGGACAGTGAATTTCCATCCATGTGATTATCCGATTTGATTCCTTCAAGGCTGCTTGACTCCTGGTGCCCCATTGATGGTTGATGCTTGCCAAAGCCAGGGCAAAATAACTGAAACCCTGATTAAGTGTCCTCGTAGAAAGATGATCCAGTGCTGCAGAGTCACCCGTACTGCTATGGGCTCCAGTATTTTGATGGGGAGCTTGATAGCCATGTGTGACCAGGTTACCTGGACCAAGAGGGACCGAAACACTCCTCCCCAGTCTGAAAGCCTGGCATTTGTGCTCACTTTCCAGTTAACAGGAAGGAAAGACTTCCCTGTTATGTCTGGGCTTGAGACCCAACAAGTTAGGGAATTCCTTGCTTGGCTGGACAGGAGCATGGGTAGATCGAGGGGAGGAGCAGGATTGTTCCAGGTAGACAAGATGTTGTGTTGGAGGACTTGAATGAAATCAGATGAATGGTACAACGCCATGTAGAATCAGATTGTGGGATGTCTGAACTCAAGTGGTTTGAGCTCAGACACAGAATTTTCTAATCTGGAAGGAAAACGTTTGCTTGGGATGTGCTCAGCATCTCTGAATTGCCCACTGTTGTAATGCCGGCACCAAAGAGGGAGAGAATCGAGGGTTCAGGCAGATACATCACTGGACCATGGGAGTCAAGTGTGTTTATTAAGAGTCAGCAGCTACATTTTTTGTAGCTGCTGACTGTTAAACACAAAAAAAGACTGGAAATCTGTGTTAAAGGAGAAGTCCAGCCAAAGCTCGTTTGGCTGTACTTTTCCTATGGATCACAGGAGTGCAGTGCGTTTTGCACTCCAAGAGCGAGCTGAAGTACGCGCTCTGACGTCACAGAAATCAGTCCAGGTACCACATCAATAAAGTCTGGATCTGCCAGGTGCCTGGACAGAACACCCGGCTCAGCCTCTCAGCCAATGAGAGACTGAGACCTCCACAGCCCAGCGCTCCAGTGAGCAAGGAGGGGGCAGAGCAACGAGCGGTGACTGAGTCTACAGCTCTCTGCTCGGGGAGCTCTGAAAACCGAGCGATCGGCAGGGTTCGATCGCTCGGTTCTCAGTGTAGAGGCGCTGGGGGACATATGCAGAATCGGACCAATGCTGCATCCACCTAGGTAAATAATCCTTAAAAACAAAACAAAAAAAAAAAACCCCCTTTACTGCTCTTATGTTTAAACAAGTTTAAAGTGGAACTTTACTTAATATTTGTTAACAAACATGAAATTTTAGTGCAGAAGAGAACTACAAGGTCTAGTCTGCATTAACATATTCTTACTGGCTTGTTAGCAAGGTACACAACGTCTGCATTGGCTGAGATAAAAGAACCCTTGTGCATGCACTCAAATGACATCATCCAAGCTTGGCCAATCAAAAATTTACAAAAATTGGGGCCTGGAAGACGACCTGCCGAAAAGCCATTTGCCAGCGAAAGTACTTGAGGATACTTCATTGCTGGAGTGAAGTCGATTATAGTTCAGTTTTAATAGTGGTTCAAAATGTAAAGACCTCTACTTATAAATCAAAAGCAAAGAGGGATTTGCAGCTCCGGCCTTTGCAGCTTACAAATAAACCATATGAAAGAACATTGCCTCAGATGCCCATAATTCAACTATTTTAAACAATGCGCTCCTAGCGGATAGTAATTTGCATTTAATAAATCTTGAAAGGAAATACAGATAAGAAATACTTGGCTGAAATCTGATGGAAACATACTAATGTTGTAATAAAGATTTGGAATCATTTCAATATAAAGAAATACAGATGAGGGTTTTCATGAATTTTGTGGGAAAGATTTAGGTCTCTAACCTGGCAGATTTTTTCTTAGATGATGTAGAGTCTAACAGAAACAGATATCAATAGCGTAGATTCACGGAATGTAAGCAAGATACTTACTGATAAATAGATCAGTAAATGATACTCACGTTTAATAACACCCCAATGGGGTGTCTTCCACATATAGTATTATGATACTTCTTCAAGTAATTACTAAATGGCACAGGATCTAGTTGTTCTATAATACTCATACCCTGAAAAGTAAGCAAAAAAGTTTGTTAAAAAAGGTACAGGTGTAGGGAAAAAAAATAAAAATAAATACATCATACGCTGTGGGCTGATAAAATTAAATCATCAGTATCCAAAAGGGCCTTTGCCAATTCTAAAACACTATACAGCACATTTTTCTATTTTTAATGCCTATGTTTCTTTGGCCAAAAAAAAATAAATATTTGTACTTTACCCCAGCGTGAACGTTTAACATTAAGTACGTGCATCTCTTTGAAATATTTTGGCCTGTTCCTGAAATTAGGTGGCCCTTAAAGGGGCTGGGATGAAAAGGGTTTGTGCCAGCTACTGGAACAGAACAGATTCCTTCATCCATGCTATATAATGTAGATCAACAAAGCTTTTAAAGATCCCCCCCGCCTATATGGAGAGTCAGAGCACAAATAAATAAGATCACAACTGAATTTTAATACTTAAAGAGGACTTAGAACTACAGGCGGTCCCCGGGTTACAAACAAGATAGGGACTGTAGGTTTGTTCATAAGTCAAATTTGTTTGTAAGTCGGAACAGGTACATTTTTTAAGTGTAGCTGCAGCCAAAACAAATATTTTTAAGCTTTTTGGATAGCATAGGGAAGGGGTAACACCCCTGTAATGTTTGTTTTGCTGTCTATGTTTCTGTTCAGAAGATTTCGCCTCACTTCCTGTCCCAATGATAATTGGATTTTGAAAATTTTGGGTTGTTGTGGAAACAAGGATTGGTGATAAAGCATCAGTGGAGACACCTTTTCCCCATAATAACTCTTACAGGAGTGAATTTCCCTTCCTAGGGGGAGATTTCCTCTCACTTCCTGTTGTCTCCCTCCGTTTGTAAGTAGGAGTCGTTCATAAGTCGGATGTTCATAACTAGGGGACCGCCTGTACTTTCAAAGTGCTAATTGCAGAACATATAGTTTATAAGTGAGTAGTTGATTGTGGTTGATAAATAAAAAAAATTAATTTTGACTTGCCTGTAAATGCCATACCTTGGGAGTACAGTCGAAAAAAAACACGCAAAAAATTCACAACCCAATGGGTTATAGGCATGTTCCTTGAGGTTACTGGACACTGGCACAGCTTTAGAGAACACGACCCCTGGGCACCACTACTATAACCCTACACCACCACTCTGAGTCCTCGGTTTTATAGCAAGGTAGAGTAAACCAAGAAATGAAAGGGAGTGTGGCACATGTCCTGTACCCCAAGATATGAAATTTGAGGCAAAGCAAAATGTCTTACCATAACTGTACAGTATAGGTTAAAGGCAAAAAATAGTCATACATCATGAATTGCCCCCCAAGTAATTAACAGGAATGGTGGGCAACAATGAGGCAACCTCAGAGCTGCTGCAAGCAACGTGCAGCCAAAAGCTGCATCAGCCGAATACTAGAAGGCTACTTTTTGAAAAAGTATGAACAGAAGACCAGGTGGTGGCCTTGTAAAAACTGGGCTACAGAGGCTTGGTGCCAAAATGTCCTGAAAACTGCCACCTGCCACCAGCCTGGTGGAATGGGCACGTAAAAGTGCAGTAGGAAGAGATCTCATTGAGAATGTAAGCTCTTGCAGTCAATATTTCACATCCATCATGCAATAGTAGTCTTTGGACCATAGTGTCCCTTGTAAGGTCCAGAGAACAGGACAAAGGAGGAATCCATCTGTCTGATTTGAACAGTAGTTTTAAGGTATACCCTAATGGCTCCCAACCACTCCTTAGACCAAAAACTCTAATGGAGGATCTCAACATGGGAGGTTTCCTAGTTCTCAATTCTCAAGCATGTGCTCTTAGAAAAAGAACCCTTTTCTGGTAGAAAGACTTCTGCTTGGGATGTGTCCAGGACCAAGTATTCCAGGCGAAGGTAAGGCTGGAGAGCAGATTTGTTGAAACCGGTCACCCAGCCAAAGGCCTGGAGCATCTGAATTGTCTTGTGGACAAGTCTCACTTTACATTTCTAGCCCATCTAAACAGCCTTTGCCCATGAAGATCTCACAAATTACTCTGGATGGAAACCTATTCTAAAGAATGGTTTGAATGTGGTCTTATAACAATCCCTAGTAAAGTATGGAGGAAGCACAAGACATCCTCTGATAGGTCATAAAAGTTTTCATTTTGGAAACAAAGACTGCACACACATTACCAAATATTTAAAGAAGAGAGCTCACAAGTGTATTAAAGAGAATGTTTAGTAGTTTTGTTTGTATATATTTTGCATTCTCTTTTTGAGTTACTAGGTGGAACTTTGGACTTGTTTTTCAAGTTGAGTTTGTTCATTTTAAATGAAAAGCCAGTTGGCTACAAACCTCAAAAGTGCATTTACACAAGTAAAGGACTTAGCATTAAATTACTTATCCAACAACTCTGTTTTAAATGTCAGACAGGAAACCACAGCTTTGCTGTCCCTTTTGTCAACAGTGCTTTGGGAATCCTTTTTCATGTATACACAGGTTTCAAAAGGCATTAACAAAAATTTGTTTCTCTTACAAGCAGAATTAAATTTGGGTTAAAAAAATAATAATAGTAAAAAAAAAGCACAATTGCTAGCAGGTAGGGCCACTCTGTGCCATGATGGGACTCCTGCGCATGTCAAGGTGTAGCCATTTAAGCAATTGAACAGGGGGAACCTAGAAAGAAGTCTGGGAGAAGATGGAAGCACTTGTGAGCGCTGACAGCACAGTGCTGCAGGGCACTGTTTAATAGGCAAGTCAGTCATAAGGAGTTAATATGTGACGCACACTTGCACAATATAGCATAAACTACCTGGGGACCCATATATAAAAAAAACAAACACATTCAGCCAACACACGCATTTCCCAAAAGCTAGTCAAATCCCTAAAGGCCCGTACACATGGTACAATTATCGGCCGTAAACTGTCGTACAATAATCTGACTGTTAGTACGCTCCATTCAACAGCCGATTTTCAATTATCGTCCAACAGAAGTTGTATGAGCAAACTAGAAAACTTTTGTCTGCCGACAAAGCGTCGTCCAATTTTTGGCTCATGTGTACAGAAGTTGGACAAACAAAAGTTGTAAGTACAAACACGCATGCTCAGAATCCAGGAGGTGTTCGGTGGTGTAAACCTGCGTCTAATTCAAAAGTCACATTCACCTGAACTTCCTCTTTATACGCTCGTAACACGTCACTGCGTTCAGCTTTGTCGAACGATAATTTGACTACCATCAGTATGCTAGACAAAATCATGGACAGACAATTTTGGGAAAAGTTGGACGTGCGGTCGTCCAACAATCGCATCGTGTCTACGAGGCTTTAGTCTGCAAACTAAAAGTTTAATTATATTGCCCATTGTTTTTTTCAGGGAATAGATGGCTTCCAGTAAAGAAGAATCTTGTAAAACTTTTAAATTCAACAAAAATGCCAAGAGGTTAATGTACAAATATTGGCACGAAATGTAATAGTTACACAGATATGAATTCCTATAATGGAGATATTCCATTGTATGTGCTTTACATTGTGTATGGGGATCCTTTAAACATTTTGCTGCCGAGCTCTTCTCTCCACTTTTAACTTCAGGTAGCCAGATTTTTGTGATTTTATAGTTTATCATTTTTGACTATAGTTATCCTTGCTCTGAAAGCATCAATACCCCAAACCATACATATTTTGAAGGCACAGGACCACTAGAATAGCAGCAAATTTTGTACATCCCGCAATAGTTGTAAATGTTTACATACATAAATTTCTATTTAAATTACACTAAAATTATCAGTGCACATAAACACAGTGAAAAGAGAACATTGAATTGAGTTTATATTTGTACATTTTGGAAGGGAAGGTATGCAAACTGTAAATAAGCAACTTGCGCTAAAAATATGCAGATAGTTTGCTTTTTGATAAAACGTAGTCATACGTTTTGTTAAAATGCAGGGGTTACATGTAGCAACATGTCATAATGTTCCGCCCCTATGTAACGTTAAATTAATAAAAAAAAGTATACTTTTATAGCGCACTAGTTATGAGCTGGGAGGGCAGCAGGGATCAGAGGACACAGGCACAGTGGGAGGGGATCTGACTGAGGCACAGGGATGGGAGAATCTGGCAGGCAGGGCACACATCAGGCAGGGTTCCACATCTAGGAATCAATGGCTGCAATCAGCCACTGGTCACAGCTATTTAATGGGGAGAAGATTCTAGGGCACCTTTCGGTTACAGGTTCATTGTCACCTAGGCTACCATGAGTTCAGAGAAGATAGTGGACACAGGCATATGTAGCTGGGCAGATGTAAGTGGTTCTATTCCACCACATGCCCTTATGCCTGTGGCAGGAAACTGTTCTTAAAAAAAAAAAAAAAAAGAAAAAAAAAAAAGGGGGTCTATTATGGCCTTTGAAGGGGAAATTGGTGTTTTTCATTTTTTTACAGGCATAAATATAAAAGACTGGCACCTCAAAATAGCAATTTTTTATAATTATGCCTGAAAAAAATAAAGACCACTATAGGGCAGTGAGAAAGGAATAGAATGTCAAGTTTATTTATGGCTTGTATACCCTTATCCTTCCCTCCGGTTGGCAGTTTTATCAAATCATCTTTTGACACCACTGTCATAGAATGCATTAAGGTAAAAAACAAACAAAACTTAAAAAGTGATTCTAAAAAGGCAGCATCCCCCTGCAATCACAGCCAATGAAGAGAGAGTGGTGGAGGGGGGGGGGGAGAGACTGGCTTCCCTCCTCTCTTCAGCTGATGTGGAGGATGTTTCAGAATGGAGAGAAGGGGAAAAGGCTAGTCAATATGTAATATACTGGTCCCTTCCTTTTCTAAATGAGCACAGTGAACACAGTCATTCATTGTGTTCCTTCATAGCTGAAGCATAGGAAACGGTTTCCTATGCTTCAGTTTGAGAATAAACAGGAAGCCGCTCAGCAGAGAGCACTTCCCATTCATTCACTGACTCATACAGCTAAGGCTGCAAAGGCATGTGTGTTTGAGCTTTGGGGTGCACACCCTTATGCAACAAGGCTGTGCACTGTATCCATATCATAGGCGTGCACAGGGGGCGGGCCAGTTGTGCCTGGGTACACCCTAATCACTTTGTGCAGTGCTGATTTCCCCCTAATGCCTGGGATTATCCCGGGTTGCAGGATGGAGAATGGGGGAAGGCACTAATCAATATGTCATTCACTGGCCCCTTCCTTTTCTAAATGAACACAGTGAACACACTCACTCATAACAAACTGTTTACTATGCTTCAGTTTGTGAATCAACAGGAAGCCGCTCAGCGTAGAGCACTTCCCATTCATTCACTGAGAAGCGCAGCTGAGGCTGCAGAGAAAGGCATGCATGTTTGAGCTTTGGTGTGCACACCCTAATGTGCTGCGCACACCTATGCTTAGGAGTGAGCCTGCTCGAGTGCTCCCAAAGCAAGAGGATTGCTATTGGGAAAGGTGGGCTCGACGGGGGGGGACCAGGACCACAAAAAGAAGAGGATTCTGGGCTGCTCTATGCAAAGCAATTGCACAACACAGGTAAGTAGAACAGGTTTGTTATTTAAAAAACAAAATTAACTTTAGAACAATAATAAGGCTCTAAAACTACTTTAACTCAAGGTCAGTATAAAGATCAATGCATACATGAGAGGCAAATCACTTAACACCTTGCTTTCCATTAAAAGCAATAGCTGCCATTGTAAGAACTAACCCTCCATGCAAAAACACCCTTTGTGCCATTCTCCTGGTTGATGTCAAGAAGGAATTTGACCGACATGACTGGACATATTGTATCCCCGAGCAAATGGTCCTACATAAAGCTGCCCCAATCTATACTCAATAAAACAAAGGCTCACTCAGACTCCCCTACAGGTAGAATCCATGCTGATGCCTCCTTCTCTGACCTGGTTGAGATTTGAAATGGTAGCCATCAGGGTTGCTCACTTTTGCCTCATCTTTCGTGCCATCTTGCAGGAATGTATCACAGTTAAGTTACTAAAGTACTGAAAGAAATAAGGCGAATACAAAATTCTAATGCACTTAACACTAGCCTTTCTTTAGGCGTCAAGCGGCACCTCATGGAGAACGTCTCCCTATTATGGGTTTGGGATGATGTGATCATGTGAAATTTCATCCTATACTGGTCCTATGACCCCGATTTTGGGAAAACCAGCTCCTATTCCCAAAGCTCCATAGTCGTTTCTTATCTGGACATGTGAGCCTCCTACCCCTAATACCCTGGACGCTTCCAAGCACTCACTCATGTTGCTAAAACCTAGATCCCCCTGCCCTAGCACCAATATTTTCAGCTTCAGGAGCTGGGGTCCAAGGAGGTGGGATCCATAGAGATCTTAATTCCATCAAATATCTAGGTGTTGCTAAGGAGGGTCTGTATCATGTCATGTCTACCCTATAAAGTACATGTTCTTGTTGCAATATGCCAGTTCAAACCCTCCCATTTATATAAAAGCTTGAGAAACAAAAAACTGGGCAACCTGCACAAATTGGATCTCCTAAAAGATGCATGAATGGCCTAGTATGCATCGCATACTAGCATATGACAATCCTGCCTGCAAAAAAGCTCTCAAGCGGCACGCTGTCATCGCTGAAGCCGCTTCCATCTTCAGCCGATTTCCCTTTCAGGTTTGCAGGCTTCAGCGACATGAATGGCTGAAGCGGCAATGACGTTGTTGCTGTTTACAGCACAACTCAACTTACAGCACCTATAAGTAAAAATCAGAAACAAAAAGGAGGCGCCTCTAAGTGTAAACCGTAAGAAATTTTATTAAAAAGACATCAGCCAATTGGCTACTCACATGACTAAAAAAGGGTATGGCACATGGAACCAGGAGAATACT